>NC_044214.2:600000-865000 GCF_003957565.2 Taeniopygia guttata | reverse complement strand
ATGGATGGATGATGGATGGATGGATGATGGATGATGGATGGATGGATGATGGATGATGGATGGATGATGGATGGATGATGGATGGATGGATGGATGGATGATGGATGGATGGATGGATGATGGATGATGGATGGATGATGGATGGATGATGGATGGATGGATGATGGATGGATGGATGATGGATGGATGGATGGATGGATGGATGGATGATGGATGGATGATGGATGGATGGGTGGATGATGGATGGATGGATGGATGGATGGATGGATGGATGGATGGATGGATGGATGATGGATGGATGGATGGATGGATGGATGATGGATGGATGATGGATGATGGATGGATGGATGGATGATGGATGGATGGATGGATGATGGATGGATGGATGGATGGATGGATGGATGGATGGATGGATGATGGATGGATGATGGATGATGGATGGATGGATGATGGATGGATGATGGATGGATGATGGATGGATGATGGATGGATGGATGATGGATGGATGATGGATGGATGATGGATGGATGGATGATGGATGATGGATGGATGATGGATGATGGATGGATGGATGATGGATGATGGATGGATGATGGATGGATGATGGATGGATGATGGATGGATGATGGATGGATGATGGATGATGGATGGATGGATGGATGATGGATGATGGATGGATGGGTGGATGATGGATGGATGGATGGATGGATGGATGGATGGATGGATGGATGGATGATGGATGATGGATGGATGATGGATGGATGATGGATGGATGGATGGATGGATGGATGGATGGATGGATGGATGATGGATGGATGGATGATGGATGGATGGATGGATGGATGATGGATGGATGGATGGATTATGGATGGATGGATGGATGATGGATGGATGGATGGATGATGGATGGATGATGGATGGATGGATGATGGATGGATGGATGGATGGATGGATGGATGATGAATGGATGATGGATGGATGGATGGATGGATGGATGGATGGATGGATGGATGGATGATGGATGGATGGATGGATGATGGATGGATGGATGGATGATGGATGGATGGATGGATGGATGATGGATGATGGATGGATGATGGATGGATGGATGGATGGATGATGGATGGATGGATGGATGATGGATGGATGATGGATGATGGATGGATGATGGATGGATGATGGATGATGGATGGATGATGGATGGATGATGGATGGATGGATGATGGATGATGGATGGATGATGGATGGATGGATGGATGGATGATGGATGGATGGATGATGGATGGATGATGGATGGATGGATGATGGATGGATGATGGATGATGGATGATGGATGGATGGATGGATGGATGATGGATGATGGATGGATGATGGATGGATGGATGGATGGATGGATGGATGGATAGATGGATGGATGATGAATGGATGGTGGATGGATTGATTGATGGATGGATGATGGATGGATGATGGATGGATGGATGGATGATGGATGGTGGATGGATGGATGGATGGATGATGGATGGATGGATGGATGGATGGATGGATGGATGGATGGATGGATGGATGATGGATGGATGGATGATGGATGGATGGGTGGGGATGATGGATGGTGGATGGATGGATGGATGGATGATGGATGGATGATGGATGGATGGATGATGGATGGATGATGGATGGATGATGGATGGATGGATGATGGTGGATGATGGATGGATGGATGGATGGATGGATGGATGGATGGATGGATGATGGATGGATGGTGGATCCATGGATGGATGGATGGATGGATGGATGGATGATGGATGGATGGATGGATGGATGGATGGATGGATGGATGGATGGATGATGGATGGATGGATGGATGGATGGATGGATGGATGGATGGATGATGGATGGATGATGGATGATGGATGATGGATGGATGGATGGATGGATGGATGATGGATGATGGATGATGGATGGATGATGGATGGATGATGGATGGATGGATGGATGGATGGATGGATGATGGATGGTGGATGGATGATGGATGGATGGATGATGGATGGATGATGGATGGATGGATGGATGATGGATGGATGATGGATGGATGATGGATGGATGATGGATGGATGGATGGGGATGAACGATGGATGGATGATGGATAGATCAATGGATGGAGACCTCCAATGCCAGGAGAGGTCCTTCTGCAAGGAGCCATTCCAAGTCCATGATCTGCCCCATGATACCTGTCCATTCCAGGGTGGGAATGAGCCAATGGAAAGGAAATTTGAGGGTTTCTCAGGCAGGGACAGAGCTGTGTCCTCCTTCAGCAGAGCTGGAGATGTTTCAGCCAATCCCAGCCTGGAGGGACCCTGTGAATCCCTAGGAAATCAGGAATTGGAAGGTGACACACCAAATCCCAGACCGGTTTGGGTGGGAAGGGATTTGAAATCCCATCCAGTTCCAACCCCAGCACTTTCCACCGTCCCAGGCTGCTCCAAACCCCAATGTCCAACCTGTCCTTGGGCACTGCCAGGGATCCAGGGGCACCACAGCTGCTCTGGGAATTCCATCCCAGCCAGGAATTCCCAATTCCCAATATCCCACCCAGCCCTGCCCTCTGGCACTGGGAGCCATTCCCTGTGTCCTGTCCCTCCATCCTTGTCCCCAGTCCCTCTGCAGATCTCCTGGTGCCCCTTTGGTCTCCAGAATCTTTCCATGACATTTTTCCAATTTAGGACTGGCTCAGAAGGAGGAGAGAAGGAAAAACTTCAGTCCTCTCTGCCCAAATTTATATCTTTCCAAACTTATAACCAACATAAATTATCAGAATAAATCACACTCTGTTATCTTCACACAAGAAAAAACCAATTTTTTATTCACAAAACTGATTTTTATACAGTTTTACAGATCTCGTGTGTGACTCCAATTGGCTACTCGCTTTCCTGCCAATTACTAATAATTACAATTGCTAGTAAAAGGCATTTTACTTGTTTTACTTGTTTACTAACAATTCTTAAATAATTTACATTTTTTTTTCACTGATTCTCATGGGATAGATTTAGTGTTTTTGCAGGTGCCAGTTGTTTTTCACCCAGGAATTGATCGTTATGTTAACGAATTCTTCACACCAGGATTGTTTTCACAGGGGAACTTGCGAAGTGCCAGCTTGACAAGGCCTGATTTTATGAAAAATTATTTTATAATTTTTCTACCTTACTGCAACAATAAATCCTGGTTTTCTACCTGACTGGCTTAGCTCCGAGCAGCTTTTTTGGAGTGGGAATCTCCAAATTATTCTTGTGGGAACCCAGGACATCCATCTGGCTGTCTCGAGACCCTGGCAGGGGGCTCGGAGACCTTGGCACAAAGTCAAAAACACCTGTGGCTTTGATTTTAGCCCGTGGAAAAAACACAAAAAATTACAAGCCACAAGGGTTTGAGTAGTGTGGGAGTTGAGTTAACACAGGGTGAAAAAGTAGAATTTTAGGGTTTTAAAATAAGGGGTTACAGGGTACAAGATGGAGGGATTTGGGCATATCCTGCCCTTCTTCTTCTTCTTGCCCTCCATGTCTTGGTGTGATGGTGAAACTTTTCTGTTGGTTTGAGGTAAAATATCCAACATAAATGGTAGATATTGGCATGTTATTGTAAATATAGTACAGGTAATTTTTAGTATAAAATGGTAACACCACCCCAAGGTGGTGGGTGGGAGTCTGCTGCAGCCTGACCTGCTGGACAGAGCGCAGCTCCTTGGGAAAACATGCTGGAGATAAGAGAAAATAAAGGACCTTGAGAAGCCGACCCTGCGCATTCCAACTCCTTCTTTGGCCATGTGGGCTGGGAGAAAAAGACTTTTTACAATCTCGGGGTCACCTCGACCTCCAGACCCCTGAGAGATTCCAGTGCCCCCCGTGTGGCCACAAGCACACCCACCTTCCATGGAATCTGTTGGATTTGCCTCCAGCAGGTCTCCAGCCCCACCAGTGCCTCAGTGGTTGGCGCTGGGGCACTGACAGGGCTCTCCTGTGGCATTCCCAGCCCCAGCACACGATTCCCGACGTTTTCATCTGGATGATGAGCAACAACAAGCGCATCGCCTACGCCCGCATCCCTTCCAAGGACATCCTCTACTCCATCGTGGAGGAGGAGATGGGCAAGGACTGCGCCAAAGTGAAGACGGTTTTCCTCAAGGTGAGGATCTCTCTGTCCTAGGGGAGCTGCAGCCAATGGGAGGGAAGTGGAGGGAATTTGGGAGATGAGGATGAGAGGTTTGCGTCCATTCTTTATGGGATTTGAATGTCCGAGAGATATGATCCATACTCTGCAGATAGGGGTGGAAATCTCCTCCTAGGGAGGGTGAAGCACTGACCGTAAATCTGGTAAGTGGGAAATGTCTGGGAAGAGGGAGATGTTTGATCCAGCTTGAAATCCAGAGAATTTCTGGCTTAGTGCCATGGTTTGAAAAGCCAGGTGTCTGCTGAGGAAGGCAGAAACCTCCCCTGAAATGGAAAATGGAAACCCCCTCCCTCCAAATTATTATAATTTTGAAATTAAATGGCTCTCTGGCAAAGATACGGGAACAGGAATAACAGTTCTTTATTAGGAAAATTAAAAATACAAATGCAATAGTACAAACAAATAAAACAAACCACTGCCAGAGTCAGAACATGTCCTGGCAGGCTGTGGGTCAGGGAGGTGGCAGCAGCCCCATCCCAGGGTGGCTCAGCCCTCCTGCAGTGCCAGCTGTGCTTCTGCTGGAGCAGGATCCTGCACAAGGCGGGAGTTTTCCTCTGGAGCTCCAGGGCTGGGGGAGATGGGCCTGGGATTCCTCTGGGAATGCAGTGGGGAAGAAAGCTGCTCCTCTGGGAATGCAGGGGGAAGAAAGCTGCTCCTCTGGGAATGCAGTGGGAAGGAAGCTGCTCCTCTGGGAATGCAGTGGGCAAAGGCAGTGGGCAAAGTTCCCAGGTCAGATTGTATCCAGGTAGGAATTCTCGGCTCCTCCTCTGGACAGAGCATCTCCCCATGGATGATGGAATTTTCTCAGCCATACAGGGACACTCAGTGGCCCATGAACAGAAGATAATTAATAATCAATGGCCCATGAACAGAAGATAATTAATAATCAATGACCCATGAACAGAAAATATTTCCTGGAGGGAGGATGGGTTGTGGATGAGATGAAGAAAATGAACAGCAGAGAACTGCCCCAGCTCTGACAGATGGAAATAGAACACACACCCCCAAATCACATCTTGCATTTCCAACCTAAGACACTTAGGAAGAGGAGACCACGGTGGGAAGAGGACAATGCATGAGCCAGAGCAGTGTCACGATCCCAAAGGATCTTTGGGTTTAAGGAACAGCAGCCCCAGAGAGGTTGGGTGCTCCCAGAGGGGTCTGTCTGTCCACATTCCCAATATCTATATGAACTCTTCCATTCCTTCTGCTCAGCTCCCCGGGAAGAGGGGCTTCGGCCCTGCTGGCTGGACAGTCCAGGCCAAGATGGAGATCTACCTGTGGCTGGGCCTCAACAAGCAGCGCAAGGACTTCCTGAGCGGCCTCCCCTGTGGGTTCGAGGAGAGGAAAATCCCCCAAGGCCAAAACCTGCCCTCCTTCCCACCCATCAGCCTCCTGTACACCAGTAAGGAGCTCCCGTGGGATGGGGCGTGGAGAGGGTGGGAGGGAGCCTGGCTGGACACTCCCTGCTCCAAGGGCTCCCAGGAACTAAGGGGGACATCGTTCTGGTTGTCCCGGGAGAGACAGCGGTGGGAATTGTGTCCCCTCATCCCAGTCGTGTTGTCACTGTACGCACAAAATGCAGGATGCCAAGGAAATTCCATATCTGTTCGGGATTTGCGCTTTGAGTTGAGATCCTTCAGCCACGAGCCAAAACAGGCTCCTGGGTGGGCTCTGTCCTGGTTTAGGGCAAATTTGGGTGAGAACCTCCAAAGGGTTTTTTTCTAGAAAGCAGATTCAAGCGGCCTCTCCCCCAGACAGTTGGGGGGAAATATTTCCCTGGGAAAAAGTGGAAAAAAACCTTTATTTAACAGACAAAGCATTCACCAGCACACAAAAAAATTAACAATACTTCAGGGGGTCCTCAGGCCTGGCCCGCTGGGCCACAAGTGCAAGCTGCTGCTGTTCTGGGTATTCAGTGCAGAGCAGGTTCAAAGAAAAGGAAAAAACACAGTCCAAGGAACTTTTTTTGCCTCAGCGAATAAAAAACTAACTGAAAGCCAAGGACAGCTCTGTCCTGCTGTCTGTCCATCCAGTGTGGGAACCCAGGGCAGGGGGAATATCTCCCTGTTTGCCCTGGGGTGCTCTGACTCCCAGGAAAACACTGACTTTGACCCTCATTCATGGAGAAAACTTCCAAAGCTTCAAAGTAAACTAGAGACCACAAAAATGTGAAATAGATTGTGGAGATTGTAGAGAGTAGTTTACTGTGTCATGTGGGTGAGAAATTTAGGTTTTAGGATTTTTAGTGTGTTATAGATGGGTTCAGGATGGAGGATATCAGGTGTTGTCTCGAGTTCCTTTATTCTCTCTTCTTCTTCCTCTTTCTTCTTGGGTTTAGGTGGTATCTTGTAATTGGGCAGAAAAATCTGCATTGTGGGTCTTTAGGGGTCAGTTATTGGGTTAGAAAGGGAAATAATTCAGGTGTCTCTTCTTAATTGGGTTGTTTATTTTTTGATTAGACTGAAAAGACCTTGCAGCATAAGGCTGTTGGCCATTTTTGTGCTGTTTTCACGCACACAAGGTCTGGATGCAGACAATGTGCTGAGGTTTTGATAAGATAACAATAAAACAAGAACCTGAAGACCAAAAAAGTCCTGTACATCTGCTTTTCCTGACAAAGAACAGCTTCAGGAGGGTTTCCCCCTGCCAGGGGAGCCCTCAGGGAGTTGCCCAGTGTGGGGCCTGCGAACTCACAGTCCAGGAGCCGGGATGTGGAGGAATGAGCGCAGTTTCTGAAAACAAACTGCGCGCTTCTTCTCTCCCTACTTCGCTCTCAGAACCATCCTTAGAGGTGCAAAAATTATTTCTGGGCTGAACAGATGAATGGGGATCCAAGCATCATAAAATCACCCCAGGACTGGCTCCCAGAGACCATCCCAAGCCATCCCATCCCACTCCCTGTTTTATCTATTTGAGCTAGGTCTTAAAAGCTCTCAGAGATAAACATTATACCCTTGATAGCTCAACTACTTCAGGTGGCATAAAAGTAGCAGGATGGCTCCTGTGACAGTGTTGGAAACAAAAAAGTTTTAATAAAAGGCAAAAAAAAAATCTTTACTGAGAAAAATTGAGCCAGGGCAAGAGGTTCTTGCTCCTGCTAAAACACTTCACAAAAACAACTTACTCCTTTTGTTCTCTTCTTTTTCTAGTGATATGCTTAGGCAGGACTTTTTGGCTCTTGTCTAATTAGCTATCCTTAAGTTTGAGGCGAAGCCTCCAAGGTCCTATGGAGGTGTCTTTTAACCAAACTGAGGAGAGAAACTTCTGGGCTTTTGACCTTTTTAAAGAGACAAAGGATAACTTTTTACTCCATCAACAAGTGGCGCATTCCTAAACTCCCTGTCTCTTCCAGAGAAGCAGGTGTTCCAGCTGCGAGCCCACATGTACCAAGCCAGGAGCTTGTTCGCGGCCGACAGCAGCGGGCTCTCGGATCCCTTCGCACGGGTCTTCTTCATCTCCCAGAGCCAGTGCACCGAGGTGAGCGCTCCTGGGTGACTGACTCCGCAAGTCCCCGTGGCACAGATCCCATCTGTGGGATTAGGCTGGTCCTGGGCTCCTGCTGTGGAGCACCAGCTCTGGAACGGGCCATTGACCATTTCCAGATTTTTCCCCATTCCCAATTTGTGTCCCACATCCCGGTGGCTGCGGTTCTCCGTGATTCCCTGCGATTCCCTGCTGGTTTAGGCAGAGCTGGGTCATGTTAAAATGATTTTTCAGTCTTCCCTTCACAGTCCGAGGGTTGCCAAGCTTTAGGAAGCCTGGACACTGGGAATAATCCAGCTCTGCTCATCTGTTATTGGATTCTTTCCCTCAGAAGAATCCCTGGGAGATTCCAAATACCTCCCTGATCCAAAAACCGCGCAGCAGCCCCACCTGCCACCCTTTCCCAGGACCTCGGTCCATTCCTGGAGCAGCAGGAATCTTTCCCATTTTCCCAGGTTCTCAACGAGACTCTTTGCCCGACCTGGGACCAGCTCCTGGTGTTCGACAACGTGGAGCTGTACGGGGAAGCTCACGAGATGAGGGATGACCCCCCCATCATCGTCATCGAGATCTACGACCAGGACACCGTGGTGAGAAAATCCCACGGAACTGCGCGTGGTTTGGATGCCGGCATCTCTCCAGATTTGGAGGCAGAGGATTTGGGGAGCTTTTTTAACCCCGATCCTGGAAAATGGTCCCTCCACATCTCCCACGGAGCCTCTGCTGCTCATAAATCTCAGACATGACTTGGTGTATCTTATTTTTGGAGAGGGAAGAAAGAGGCTGTAGCCGAGGAGACTTTCTGTTTGGGAAAACTGCTCATCCCTGGCCTCCTTGCTGTCCCAATCTTCAGCTGTCCCAGATCTCCTTCATGGAGTCATGACTGAAACTTTCCCCTGAGCTTTGGCATCCCAAGGCCAGAGCACCGATCCCGTTCCTGTTCCAACCACGATGGGGAAAATTGCACAGCTAAATTTGGAATTTTCATGTTAGATCCCCAACCCCAAATGCTCTTGGGGAGAACAATGGGGCTAAATTTGGAATCCTGTGTTGGATCCCAACCCCAAGTGCTCCTGGGGAAAACCACAGGGCTAATTTTGGAATTCCCATGTTGGATCCCCAACCCCAAGTGCTGCTGGGGAAAACCACAGGGCTAATTTTGGAATTCCCATGTTGGATCCCCACCCCAAGTGTTCCTGGGGAAAATCACAGGGTTAGTCTTGGAAATCCTATGTCAGATCCCCAACGCCAAGTGCTTTTGGGGAGAACAATGGGGGTAAATTTGGAATTCTTGTGTTGGATCCCCAACCCCAAGGGCTCCTGGGGAGAACCACAGGGCTAATTTTGGAATTCCCATGTTGGATTCCCCAACCCCAAGTGCTCCTGGGGAAAATCACAGGGTTAGTCTTGGAAATCCTATGTCAGATCCCCAACCCCAAGTGCTTTTGGGGAGAACCATGGGGGTAAATTTGGAATCCTGTGTTGGATCCCCAACCCCAAGGGCTCCTGAGAAGAACAATGCGGGTAAATTTGGAAATCCTATGTCAGATCCCCAACCCCAAGTGCTTTTGGGGAGAACCATGGGGCTAAATTTGGAATTCTCATGTTGGATCCCCAACCCCAAGTGCTCCTGGGGAGAACAATGGGGGTAAATTTGGAATTCCTGTGTTGGATCCCAACCCCAAGAGCTCCTGGGGAGAACCATGGAGCTAATTTTGGAATTCCCATGTTGGATCCCCCAACCCCAAGTGCTCCTGGGGAGAAACATGGAGCTAATTTTGGAATTCTCATGTTGGATCCCCAACCCCAAGGGCTCCTGGGGAGAACCATGGAGCTAATTTTGGAATTCTCATGTTGGATCCCCCAATCCCAAATGCTCTTGGGGAGAACCATGGGGCTAAATTTGGAATCCTGTGTTGGATCCCCAACCCCAAGTGCTCCTGGGGAGAACCACAGGGCTAATTTTGGAATTTTCATGTTGGATCCCCAACCCCAAATGCTCTTGGGGGGAACCATGGGGCTAAATTTGGAATTCCTGTGTTGGATCCCCAACCCCAAGTGCTGCTGGGGAGAAACATGGAGCTAATTTTGGAATTCTCATGTTGGATCCCCAACCCCAAGTGCTCCTGAGGGAAATCACAGGGTTAGTCTTGGAAATCCTATGTCAGATCCCCAAAGCCAAGTGCTTTTGGGGAGAACCATGGGGCTAAATTTGGAATCCTGTGTTGGATCCCCAACCCCAAGGGCTCCTGGGGAGAACAATGGGGGTAAATTTGAAATTCCTGTGTTGGATCCCCAACCCCAAGTGCTCCTGGGGAGAACCATGGAGCTAATTTTGGAATTCCCATGTTGGATCCCCCAACCCCAAGTGCTCCTGGGGAGAAACATGGAGCTAATTTTTGAATTCCCATGTTGGATTTCCCAACCCCAAGTGCTCCTGGGGAAGATCACAGGGTTAGTCTTGGAAATCCTATGTCAGATCCCCAACGCCAAGTGCTTTTGGGGAGAACCATGGGGCGAATCTTGGAATTCCTATGTTGGATTCCCCAACCCCAAGTGCTCCTGGGGAGAACCATGGAGCTAATTTTGGAATTCTCATGTTGGATCCCCAACCCCAAGTGCTCCTGAGGAAAATCACAGGGTTAGTCTTGGAAATCCTATGTCAGATCCCCAACCCCAAGTGCTTTTGGGGAAAATCACAGGGTTAGTCTTGGAAATCCTATGTCAGATCCCCAACGCCAAGTGCTTTTGGGGAGAACCATGGGGCTAAATTTGGAATTCCTGTGTTGGATCCCCACCCCAAGTGCTCCTGGGGAGAAACATGGAGCTAATCTTGGAATTCCTGTGTTGGATCCCCCAACCCCAAGTGCTCCTGGGGAAAATCACAGGGTTAATTTTGGAATTCCCATGTTGGATCCCCCAACCCCAAGTGCTCCTGGGGAAAATCACAGGGTTAGTCTTGGAAATCCTATGTCAGATCCCCAACGCCAAGTGCTTTTGGGGAGAACCATGGGGCTAAATTTGGAATCCTGTGTTGGATCCCCAACCCCAAGGGCTCCTGGGGAGAAACATGGAGCTAATTTTGGAATTCCCATGTTGGATTTCCCAACCCCAAGTGCTGCTGGGGAGAACCATGGAGCTAATTTTGGAATTCTCATGTTGGATCCCCCAACCCCAAGGGCTCCTGGGGAGAACAATGGGGGTAAATTTGGAATTCCCATGTCGGATCCTCCAATCCAAGTGCTCCTGGGGAGAAACATGGAGCTAATTTTGGAATTCTCATGTTGGATCCCCAACCCCAAATGCTCTTGGGGAGAACAATGGGGTAAATTTGGAATTCCTGTGCTGGATCCCCAACCCCAAGGGCTCCTGGGAAGAACAATGGGGCTAAATTTGGAATTCTCATGTTGGATCCCCAACCCCAAATGCTCCTGGGGAGAACCATGGGGCTAAATTTGGAATCCTGTGTTGGATCCCCAACCCCAAGGGCTCCTGGGAAGAACAATGGGGGTAAATTTGAAATTCCTGTGTTGGATTCCCCAACCCCAAGT
Source organism: Taeniopygia guttata (assembly GCF_003957565.2). Lineage (NCBI taxonomy): Eukaryota > Metazoa > Chordata > Aves > Passeriformes > Estrildidae > Taeniopygia > Taeniopygia guttata. Next base: position 853,742 of record NC_044214.2, on the reverse strand, counting down.
GCTGCTGGGGAGAAACATGGAGCTAATTTTGGAATTCCCATGTTGGATCCCCCAACCCCAAGGGCTCCTGGGGAGACCAATGGGGGTAAATTTGGAATTCCCATGTCGGATCCTCCAATCCAAGTGCTCCTGGGGAGAACCACAGGGTTAAATTTAGAATTCCCATGTTGGATCCCCCAACCCCAAGTGCTCCTGGGGAGAATCATGGAGCTAATTTTGGAATTCTCATGTTGGATCCCCCAACCCCAAGTGCTCCTGAGGAAAATCACAGGGTTAGTCTTGGAAATCCTATGTCAGATCCCCAACGCCAAGTGCTCCTGGGGAGAACCATGGGGCTAAATTTGGAATTCCCATGTTGGATCCCAACCCCAAGAGCTCCTGGGGAGAACCATGGAGCTAATTTTGGAATTCCCATGTTGGATCCCCCAACCCCAAGTGCTCCTGGGGAGAAACATGGAGCTAATTTTGGAATCCTGTGTTGGATCCCCAACCCCAAGGGCTCCTGGGGAGAACAATGGGGGTAAATTTGGAATTCCTGTGTTGGGTCCCAACCCCAAGTGCTCCTGGGGAGAACCATGGAGCTAATTTTGGAATTCTCATGTTGGATCTCCAACCCCAAGTGCTCTTTCCGTAGGGAAAAGCCGACTTCATGGGCCGGACTTTCGCCAAGCCGGTGGTGAAGATGTCGGACGAGCAGTACTGCCCGCCGCGCTTCCCGCCACAGCTGGAATATTACCAGATCTACCGCGGCAACGCCACAGCCGGAGACCTTCTGGCCGCCTTTGAGCTGCTCCAGGTGCTGGCTGGACAAAGGGATGGGAAGAATGGATGCAGGGTTGGAAGGGAGAGGGGATTAATTTATGGAGAATAACTGGGAATAACCGGGAATAACTGCCCCTTCACCTGGTCGTTGGTCTGCTGAGCCCTTGGAGTTTCTCTTGGATGGATCAACCACTTGTTGTTCACCAAAGACACCTGGAAGTGTCCAGGACAAGGTGGGATGGGGTTTGGAGCAGCCTGGAAAGGTGGAAGGTGTCCCTGCCCGTGGCAGGGGGTTGGAATTCAATGGTCTTTAAAGCCCCTCCCAGCCCCAAACCATTCCATGATTCCTAGTCTGGGGCAATACCAGAGTAAATTCTTCCACTTTCGCACCTCGTGTTCCATCCACTGAAATGCTTTTCCCATCTCCTTTCCCTGCCAGGGCAGGTGCTCATCCAAGCCCATTTTCTCCCAATTTTCCTTGGACTGGGGGGATGGCTCACATGGGATATTTGATCTTTCCTGACCCCTGGGCTGGAAACGAGACCTTAAACCTGCTCCTGGGCTGAGCTCTGGGACCACATCTCCGTTTCCTCACGCACAGCCCAGCAGATGCAATTCCAGGATGGAACAGCCCTGGGATGGGCTGAGAAGTTTGGATTGCTCTGGGGACTGTTCTGTGTGGAAGGACAGCAATTCCCAGCACCTTCTGCTCCTGTGTTTTCCTCTCCCCAAAGCACCTGCCCGGGGCTCTCAGCCCTCTGAGACACCCCAGCTCCAACAGCTGGGACCAGTTCCAGCTGAGATACAGCCCAGCTCCTTCTGGAATTTGTCCCTGCCCAAGGCAGGGGTTGGAATGAGCTGATCTTTGAGGTCCCTTCCAACCCAAACCAATCCGCGATTCCACAATTCTGTGAGAAGGACCAAAAACTCCTTCCCAGCAGCTCAGAGGAGCAGATCCCAATCCGTGATCCACCTCTTCCAGATCGGCCCTGGGGGTAAATCAGACCTGCCCCCCATCGACGGCCCCACGGACATGGACCGAGGTCCCATCCTGCCGGTGCCGCTGGGAATTCGGCCGGTGTTGAGCAGATACAGAGTGGAGGTAACCAATACCTGTGTGGAGCGTTGCCTGGGGCAGGAGAGCATCTCCAAGGGTGTTGGAAGGGCAGGAGGGAACTGGGAGTCAAGGATCTGTCCATGGTGGCCAGACTGGGAACCAGGTTGCAGCATCCCTAAAAAAAACCAGGGAATTGGTTCATTCCTTGCTGTCAGACCTGGGCAGGACAGCGAGTCAGCAGCACCTGGGCTGAGATGCAGCTCAGGGAATGTTAGAGATGGAGACAGAGCTGGATTATCTGTTCCCAAAGTGTCGGAATCTGTGGGTATTGGTGATTCTGAGATTGTAGAAAGTCTCTGGTTTTTTGCCCCGTTGCCAAAGAAGAAGCCATAATTGGTCTGTGCTGTTTCAAGGTTGTTTATTCTGTTTATCTCTAACATGTTCTGCTGCCCTGCCGCAGCTCTGTCCTGCAGGGCAGCGTGTGGGGCTCTGCCCTCAGTGGGATGGTACAAACATTAAATACCACAAACTACCTGTGCTGGATTTACAATAACGTGCCAATATCTGTCACCTACGTTGGACAGTGTGTCCCCAGCCTAAACCAACAGAAAAATGCCAACACCACAGTGAAACATGGAGGGCATGAAGAAGGAGAAAAAGGACAAGACACACCCAAGTCCTCCATCTTGTCCCCTCTGAACCCCTAATCTAGAATCCTAAAATTTTACTCTTGCACCCGTGTCACACTTAATTATTACTCTTATCAAACACTCAAAGCTTGTAATTCATCCTGTAAGATTGAAAACTCTTTTCCATGGACAGAGATCACAGACAGTGTCTCTGGGGGCTCTGTCCAGGGGGTTCCTGACCCCTGCCGGGGTCCCAGGGCAGCCAGAGGGAAGCCCTGGATTCCCACACCAAAGCAATCCCATAGCTCAGGTGTTCTCCATCCCATCAACCTCAGGCAACGAGGATGGGATGCCTCTCATGTATCCATGGATATCTAAAGGGGGATTTTGTATCCAAAATAGTGTGGGCAGATCCCAGGGCAGTGCCCGTCCCCTGGGCTGGCACTGCTGGGACACCTCCAGTGCTGGGGGCAGCTTTGGGCCCCTCCTGCCAGGAGAGACCTGGAGGGGCTGGAGCGTGTCCAGGGAAGGGAACGGAGCCCCAGGAGGGGCTGAGGGAGCTGGGAAAGGGCTCAGCCTGGAGAAAAGGAGGCTCAGAGGGGACCTTGTGGCTCTGCACAACTCCTGACAGGAGGGGACAGCCGGGGGGGGTCGGGCTCTGGAAGTGGCACTCAGTGCTCTGGGCTGGGGACAAGGTGGGGACTGGTCACAGGGTGGACTCGTTGATCCTGGTGGGCTTTTCCAAATGATTTCGTGGTTCTGTGATGAGTCCTTTGGAGGTTCTGGTGACCAGGCAATGCCCACAAGGACGTTTAGAGCACATCTCAGGCCCGGGTGAAGGTGTCTCTGCTCAGGTGAGGTGCCACTGACCAGGTCTCCACAGGGATTTTGGCTCCTGGTTTTCCACACATTTGCATCACAATCAATGAGTTGTGCTCCTCACAATTTTAATACAGCTGTGGGGAATGAGGAGGTGGGGGAAATCTCCATTTTGGGGAATTCTGGAGGGTGGCAGTCTGTTATCCCAGGCAGGGACAGGGAAGTTTCCCTCGTGACACTGATCCCATTGGGACAAAGCAATGGCAGTGCTGGATCCAGAGCCACCACAGATGGACAGAGCTGCTCTGTGGATTCCCAGGGCAGGAAAAGACCAGGAAGGGAGAAAGGCAGGAAAACGACATGGGCAGCAGGCAGGAGATGCACCTTGGGCTGCAGGGTGTCAGGAGGAGATACCTCAGGGATCCACCACTGCCCTGTGATGACATCGGCAGTGGGATCCCTCTCCATGGAGAACCAGCTCCCAGGGATCATCCCTCTCACATTCACATCCTTCCTCTTCCTCCTGCCCTAGATCTTGTTCTGGGGGCTCAGGGACCTGAAGAGAGTGAACCTGGCCCAGGTGGACCGGCCCCGTGTGGACATCGAGTGTGCCGGGAAGGGTGTCCAGTCTGCCCTGATCCAGAACTACAAGAAAAACCCCAACTTCAGCACTCTGGTCAAGTGGTTCGAGGTGGTGAGTGTGGCCCAATCCCTCTGATCCTTCAGCTGGAACTTGGAATTTCTGGAACCCACAATGGCTCTGAGCCCTTTACTCCAGTTTTCCCAAAACAATGGAGCACATGGACACCACTCCTTCACCTGAGGGCTCCCAAGCCACATTTTGCTGGAGCAGCTCTGGAATTCTTCCTCCAGCATGACCCCAGTTCTAGTCCCTACTGCCCTTCCCAGAATGATCCCATTCCTAATCCCTACTCCCCAGCATGATCCCATACCCAATACCCACTGCCCTTCCCAGTGTGATCCCATTCCTAATCCCTACTGCCCTTCCCAGAATGATCCCATTTCTAATCACCACTGCCCTTCCCAGCATGATCCCATTCCTAATCCCTACTGTTTTTCCCAGCATGATCCCATTTCCAATCCCTACTCCCCAGCATGATTCCATTCACAACCCCCACTGCCCTTCCCAGTATGATCTCCTTCCTAATCCCCACTGCCCTTCCCAGTATGATCCCATTCCCAATCCCTACTGTTTTTCCCAGCATGATCCCATTCCTAATCCCTACTCCCCCAGCATGATCCCATTCCCAATCCCCACTGCCCTTCCCAGCATGATCCCATTCCTAATCCCTACTGTTTTTCCCAGCACGATCCCATTTCCAATCCCCACTACCCTTCCCAGCACGATCCCATTCCCAATCCCCACTGCCCTTCCCAGAATGATCCTATTCCTAATCCCTACTCCCCAGTATGATCTCCTTCCTAATCCCCACTGCCCTTCCCAGCATGATCCCATTTCTACTCCCCACTGCCCTTCCCAGTGTGATCCCATTCCCAATCCCCACTGCCCTTCCCAGTATGATCTCATTCCCAATCCCTACTCCCCAGCATGATTCCATTCACAACCCCCACTGCCCTTCCCAGAATGATCCCATTCCTAATCACCGCTGCCCTTCCCAGTATGATCCCATTCCTAATCCCTACTCTCCAGCATGATTCCATTCACAACCCTCACTGCCCTTCCCAGCACGATCCCATTTCCAATCCCCACTGCCCTTCCCAGTATGATCTCCTCCCTAATCCCCACTGCCCTTCCCAGTATGATCCCATACCCAATCCCCACTGCTCTTCCCAGAATGATCCCATTCCTAATCCCCACTGCCCTTCCCAGTATGATCCCATTCCTAATCCCTACTCCCCAGCAGGATTCCATACCCAATCCCCACTGCCCTTCCCAGCATGATCCCATTTCCAATCCCCACTGCCCTTCCCAGTGTGATCCCATTCCTAATCCCGTCTCCCCAGCATGATCCCATTCCCAATCCCCACTGCTGTTCCCAGAATGATCCCATTCCTAATCCCCACTGCCCTTCCCAGCACAATCCCATTTCTACTCCCCACTGCCCTTCCCAGTATGATCCCATTCGCAATCCCCACTGCCCTTCCCAGCATGATCCCATTCGCAATCCCCACTGCCCTTCCCAGCATGATCCCATTCCCAATCCCTACTCCCCAGCATGATCCCATACCCAATCCCCACTGCTCTTCCCAGTATAATCTCCTTCCTAATCCCCAGTGCCCTTCCCAGCATGATCCCATTCCTAATCCCTACTCCCCAGCATGATTCCATTCCCAGTCCCCACTGCCCTTCCCAGTATGATCCCATACCCAATCCCCACTGCCCTTCCCAGCATGATCCCATTCCTAATCCCTACTCCCCCAGCATGATCCCATTTCTACTCCCCACTGCCCTTCTCAGCATGATCCCATTCCTAATCCCCACTGCCCTTTCCAGCATGATCCCATTCCCAATCCCTACTCCTCCATCATGATCCCATTCCCAATCCCCACTGCCCTTCCCAGTGGGATCCCATTCCCAATCCCCACTGCCCTTCCCAGTGGGATCCCATTCCCAATCCCCACTGCCCTTCCCAGCATGATCCCATTCCTAATCCCTACTGTTTTTCCCAGCACAATCCCATTTCCAATCCCCACTGCTCTTCCCAGTATGATCCCATTCCCAATCCCCACTGCCTTTCCCAGTATGATCCCTTTCCTAATCACCACTGCCCTTCCCAGCATAATCCCATTCCCAATCCCCACCGCACTCCCAGCCCTCGATGACCATCCTGCCTGCTGGATCGGTCCGTGTCTCACAAACGGGGTTGGACCCTGCCTGGTTGCAGATTTAGGATTTATTATCCAAAAGCAAGAGACACAGAGAAAATACCAACATTTATGCAAATCCAGATCAAAGACAGGATGGCAGCTTATGCAAAGCCTTTTTCTACATATTCTTTGAACCGATAGCATAAAAGGAAAGGTGCAAAGTCATTATACTCTAACCAATAAGAAAAGGACCCACGTGGGTTTAACATTAACAAAAAGACTTCTATAAACCTCAAAAAATAATTCTTTATTTAAGACTGAAACTTCTTCTAGCTTTGCAAAGCATATATCTAGGACCTTTCACATCTTTTCATTAGTTTTTGTTATTTCTTGTTCTTTATGATAAATGTAAATGTATTCACTTGGTTCCGAAATTTTTAGCTTCCCATGAGAAGGTTTAGAAATTTCCCAGCCTTTCTTAGATTTATGTCTACTTTCTGAGGTCTTTTTGCACTTTCCAAAGTCTTTTACCCTTTTATATTCCTAAAATTCCCCCTCTCTTTTTCAACGTTAAATAAACTATCTTTGGCTTGTCACTTATTTGCTATTTTGTGTTACATAGCTTCACTACTGTATATATATTTTTAGCTTAGGAAAAAATGTTATAAATTTTCTATATAAAGATAATTTTTTGTTTACTTTAAGCTCTATCACTTCAAGTTCAAGCTTTATCAATGCTTTGTAAAATCAGGTTTTGACAAATCTCGACGTTTCTAAACTCTTAATTTAAAGGCTAAATTTGTGAGTGACTTTAATTGAATTTGTCCCCTGCTCCCCAGGACCTCCCGGAGAACGAGCTGCTGCACCCGCCCCTGAACATCCGCGTGGTGGACTGCCGCGCCTTCGGGCGCTACACCCTGGTGGGCTCCCACACCGTCAGCTCCCTCCGCAAGTTCATCTACCGCCCGCCCGACAAGAAGGCCCAGCACTGGAACATGGCAGGTACCAGGACACAGGAACCTGCTCTGGGACATCCAGGGCTGGGCTGGAGAGGGGCTGGGGACACAAACCCTGTGAGGAACCGCTGAGGGAGCTGGGGGTGCTCAGCCTGGAGAAAAGGAGACTCAGGGGTGACCTCAGCACTCCCCACAGCTCCTGAAAGGTGGCTGTGCTCAGGTGGGGTTGGGCTGCTTCTCCAGGAACTGGCAGAGCCAGAGGTCACAGCTTCAAGCTGCACCAAATTTAGGCTGGATATTAGGGAAAAGTTCTTTCCAGGAAGGTGATAAAGTTCTGGGATGGCTGCCCGGGGAGGTGGTGGAGTCACCTGGGTGTGTTTAACAAAGCCTGGATGTGGCTCTTGATGCCATGGTTGAGTTGAGGCGTTGGGGCTGGGTTGGACTCGATGCTCTTGGAGGTCTCTTCCAACCTGGTCATTATGTGAATTATGGGAATTCTATGAATTCCGTGAATTTCCAGGAACTGGGGAGGTGGTGGAGTCACCATCCCTGGATGTGTTAAAAAAAAAGCCTGGATATGGCACTGGTGCCAGGGTTGAGTAGAAGGGTTGGGGATGGAATGGACTTGATGGTCTTGGAGGTCTCTTCCAACCTGGTAATTCTGTGAATTCTGGGAATTTTGGGAACTCTCAGGAACTGGGGAGGTGATGGTATCACCATCCCTGGGTGTGTTTAACAAAGCCTGGATGTGGCACTTGATGCCAGGGTTGAGTTGAGGCATTGGGGCTGGGTTGGACTCAGTGCTCTTGGAGGTCTCTTGCAACCTGGTCATTATGGGAATTTTGGGAACTCCCAGGAACTTGGGAGGTGGTGGTATCACCATCCCTGGGTGTGTTTAACAAAGCCTGGATGTGGCACTGGGTGCCAGGGTTGAGTTGAGGGGTTGGGGATGGGATGGACTAGATGGTCTTGGAGGTCCCTTCCAACCTGGTCATTATGTGAATTATGGGAATTCTATGAATTCCGTGAATTTCCAGGAACTGGGGAGGTGGTGGAGTCCCCATCCCCGGGTGCGTTTAACAAAGCCTGGATGTGGCACTGGGTGCCAGGGTTGGGGATGGGATGGACTCAATGGTCTTGGAGGTCTCTTCCAACCTGGTCATTATGGGAATTCTGGGAATTTTGGGAATCCCCAGGGATCGAGGAGGTGGTGGAGTCACCATCGCTGGGTGTGTTTAACAAAGCCTGGATGTGGCACTGGGTGCCAGGGTTGAGTTGAGGCGTTGGGGCTGGGTTGGACTCAATGGTCTTAGAGGTCCCTTCCAACCTGTGATTCTGTGAATTCTGGGAATTCTATGAATTCCATGAATTTCCAGGAACTGGGGAGGTGGTGGAGTCACCATCCCTGGGTGTGTTTAAAACAAGCCTGGATGTGGCACTGGGTGCCAGGGTTGAGTTGAGGGATTGGGGATGGGATGGACTCGATGGTCTTGGAGGTCTCTTCCAACCTGGTCATTATGGGAATTTTGGGAACTCCCAGGAACTGGGGAGGTGGTGGTATCACCATCCCTGGATGTGTTTATAACAAGCCTGGATGTGGCACTGGGTGCCAGGGTTGAGTTGAGGGGTTGGGGATGGGATGGACTTGATGGTCTTGGAGGTCACTTCCAACCTGGTCATTATGGGAATTCTGGGAATTTTGGGAACTCTCAGGAACTGGAGAGGTGGTGGTATCACCATCGCTGGATGTGTTTAACAAAGCCTGGATGTGGCACTGGGTGCCAGGGTTGAGTTGAGGGGTTGGGGATGGGATGGACTCGATGCTCTTGGAGGTCTCTTCCAACCTGGTCATTATGGGAATTTTGGGAACTCCCAGGAACTGGGGAGGTGGTGGTATCACCATCCCTGGGTGTGTTTAACAAAGCCTGGATGTGGCACTGGGTGCCAGGGTTGAGTTGAGGTGCTGGGGCTGGGTTGGACTCGATGGTCTTTAAAGTCTGTTCCAATCTGTTGATTCTGTGATCCACGGGGAGACGAGGGAGGTGGGATGGGCTCTGAGACCATGAGATGGTTGGCCCACCCACAGAACTTCTGGTTTTGGGTCCAGAACTCCAAGAAAAAACCCAGCTTCAGCACTTTGGTGGTTCCAAGTGGTGTGAGGAGATCCCTAAAAATTTTTGTAGTCAAAATGAAAAACAAACAGGACTTCTAGGTTTTTTTTATCTTCAAATTATTGTTTATTTTTCCTCTGATTAAAAATTCTATGTGCTATTTACATCTAAGACTTAGCATATAAAAAAACACTGAAAGTTACAAAACACACAATTTAAAGTATTTTAAAACTATTTATTTAATTAATTCTTAAAATACACTTTTTTTTTCTACCTTTCTACCAATAACTAATTATTTGTTTCTCTACAGAACATCTACATTGTGATTATTTCTAACCAATCTTTTTATACTCCAAACACCATAAAAAATAGAATAAATGGAAAACAAAAAAGAGATCAAACACCCAAAATCCTTCATCTTATCTCCCACCCACCTCCTACTAAAACCCCAAAACTCTACATATTTCACCCTATAATAAACTATTTTACACACCTATAAATCCCCACTATCTATTTTCTACACTCATAGATTCCAATTCATCCCAAAGTTTTGGAAGCTTTCTCCATAAATAAAGATTAAAAATATAAACATAAACAAAGATTAAAAGTGTTCTCCTAAAAATCAAAACTTCTCAAAAAACCAAAAAAACAACAAAAAAAATTAAAAAAAAAACAAAAAACAGCACCCATCCAAGCAGCCAAGGGCTTTGGATCCTTGGGAATTGTTGCCCTGATTTTTAGAAGTCTTAAGTTTTCTTTTATAGCTATTTTGAAACTTTTAAAATTCTCATAAAACGTTTTTAGCCTTCTGATAATGTTTACATATTTTTACTGGAGTTCTCACTCACTGTTCACATAAACAATGATTGTTTTGCATTCTTCCTTGTGGGAGGAGAGAATTGATGGATTTTGGTTTGACCAGTGTGGTTGGAGAAGTGGCAATTCCATCCTCCAGTCCACAATCACCTTTGGAATTCTATAAATTAGCAGATGTTCAAATTAAACTTTCTCTTTTTTCTCTTCTGAGCTTACCAAGCTTCTGTGTACTCATTTCGTGTCCAATAGCGACAGGGAATTATTCCTGTCCTCCCAGTTTTGGGGCTGGAGGCTCCTGGCCTGAATCCTGTAGGATCTCACCTGAACTCTCAGTTCCCTGCCTGAATCCTGTAGGACCTCACTTGAAATCTTGGTTCCCAGCTTGAATCCTGTAGGATCTCAACTGAACTCTCAGTTCCCAGCATGAATTTCTGGCCTGAATCCTGTACGATCTCACCTGAACTCTCAGTTTCTGGCCTAAATCCTGTAGGATCTCATCTGAACTCTCAGTTCCCTGCATGAACCCTGTAGGATCTCACCTGAACTCTCAGTTTCTTGCCTCATTCCTGTAGGATCTCACTTGAAATCTCAGTTTCTGACCTGAATCCTGTAGGATCTCACCTGAACCCTCAGTTCCCAGCCTGAATCCTGTAGGATCTCACCTGAACTCTCAATTTCTGCCCTGAATCCTGTAGGATCTCCCTTGAAATCTTGGTTCCCAGCCTGAATCCTGTAGGATCTCACCTGAACTCTCAGTTCCATGCCTGAATCCTGTAGGATCTCATCTGAACTCTCAGTTCCCAGCCTGAATCCTGTAGGATCTCCCTTGAAATCTCAATTTCTGGCCTGAATCCTGTAGGATCTCCCTTGAAATCTCGGTTCCCTGCATGAACCCTGTAGAATCTCACCTGAACTCTCAGTTCCCTGCATGAACCCTGTAGGATCTCACCTGAACTCTCAGTTTCTTGCCTTATTCCTGTAGGATCTCACCTGAACTCTCAGTTCCCAGCATGAATCCTGTAGGATCTCACTTGAAATCTGTTTCCAGCCTGAATCCTGTAGGATCTCACCTTAACTCTCAGCTCCTGGCCTGAATCCTGTAGGATCTCAGCTGAGCTCTCAGTTCCATGCCTGAATCCTTTAGGATCTCACTTGAAAGCTTGGTTCCCAGCCTGAATCCTGTAGGATCCCCCTGGAAATCTTGGTTCCCAGCCTGAATCCTGTAGGATCTCACTTGAACTATCAGTTCCCTGCCTGAATCCTGTAGGATCTCCCTTGAACTCTCAGTTCCATGCCTGAATCCTGTAGGATCTCACCTGAACTCTCAGTTCCGTGCCTGAATCCTGTAGGATCTCACTTGAAATCTTGTTCCCAGCCTGAATCCTGTAGGATCTCACATGAACTCTCAGTTCCCTGCCTGAATCCTGTATGATCTCCCTTGAACTCTCAGTTTCTGACCTGAATTCTGTAGGATCTCACTTGAAATCTCAGCTTCTGGACTGAATCCTGTAGGATCTCCCTTGAAATCTGTTTCCAGCCTGAATCCTGTAGGATCTCCCTTGAAATCTCAGTTTCCAGCCTGAATCCTGTAGGATCTCACCTGAACTCTCAGTTCCCTGCCTGAATCCTGTAGGATCTCATCTGAACTCTCAATTTCTGGCCTAAATCCTGTAGGATCTCATCTGAACTATCAATTTCTGGCCTAAATCCTGTAGGATCTCATCTGAACTCTCAGTTCCATGCCTGAATCCTGTAGGATCTCACCTGAACTCTCAATTTCCAGCCTGAATCCTGTCGGATCTCCCTTGAAATCTCAATTCCTGGCCTGAATCCTGTAGGATCTCGCTTGAAATCTCGGTTCCCTGCATGAACCCTGTAGGATCTCACCTGAACTCTCAATTTCTGGCCTAAATCCTGTAGGATCTCACCTGAACTCTCAGTTCCATGCCTGAATCCTGTAGGATCTCCCTTGAAATCTTGGTTCCCAGCCTGAATCCTGTAGGATCTCACCTGAACTCTCAGTTCCCAGCATGAATCCTGTAGGATCTCACTTGAAATCTCAGTTCTCGGCCTGAATCCTGTAGGATCTAACCTTAACTCTCAGCTCCCGGCCTGAATCCTGTAGGATCTCATCTGAACTCTCAGTTCCATGCCTGAATCCTGTAGGATCTCACTTGAACTCTGTTTCTTGCCTCATTCCTGTAGGATCTCACTTGAAATCTCAGTTCCCTGCCTGAATCCTTTAGGATCTCCCTTGAAATCTCAATTTCCAGCCTGAATCCTGTAGGATCTCACCTGAACTCTCAGTTCCCTGCCTGAATCCTGTAGGATCTCCCTTGAACTCTCAATTTCTGGCCTAAATCCTGTAGGATCTCATCTGAACTATCAATTTCTGCCCTGAATCCTGTAGGATCTCACCTGAACTCTCAATTTCTGGCCTAAATCCTGTAGGATCTCATCTGAACTCTCAGTTCCATGCCTGAATCCTGTAGGATCTCCCTTGAAATCTCAATTTCTGGCCTGAATCCTGTAGGATCTCTCTTGAAATCTCAGTTCCCTGCATGAACCCTGTAGGATCTCACCTGAACTCTCAGTTTCCAGCCTGAATCCTGTAGGATCTCACCTGAACTCTAAGTTCCATGCCTGAATCCTGTAGGATCTCCCTGGAAATCTGTTTCCAGCCTGAACCCTGTAGGTTTCAGGTTCCCTGCATGAACCCTGTAGGATCTCACCTGAACTCTCAGTTTCTTGCCTTATTCCTGTAGGATCTCACCTGAACTGTCGGTTTCTCCTCTCCACTGTCCCTCTCCCTTGTTCCTTCTCCTTTTCTGTCCTCTGTCCAGCCAAACACCTCAACGGCTACCTGGCCATGACCAGCAGGGCCCATCGCTCTCGCCCCACAGGGGAGATCGTGGTCAACATGGAACCTGAAGTCCCCATCAAGAAGATGGACACGATGGTGAAGCTGGAAGCTGTGAGTATCCGTGTGGCAGCACCTCTTTCCTCAGGGAATTGCTGATTTCTGAGGGATTTCAGCCTGAATTGGGTAGGCAGCGTGTCCCAGGGGTGTCACACTCAATCTGCCCGTGCCCGTTTTTGTGTCCAGAATGGGAATTTCAGCTCCTTCTCCCACCCTTCTGCTCCTGAGCTTCCTCCACAAAAACAGATTCCTGCCAGGATGCTCCAAGGGCTGGAGCCCCTCTGCTCTGGAGCCGGGCTGGGAGAGCTGGGGGTGCTCACCTGGAGAGGAGAAGGATCCAGGGAGAGCTCAGAGCCCCTGGCAGGGCCTGGAGGGGATCCAGGCAGAGCTCAGAGCCCCTGGCAGGGCCTGGAGGGGCTCCAGGAGAGCTGCAGAGGGACTGGGGACAAGGGACAGAGGGACAGGACACAGGGAATGGCTCCCAGTGCCAGAGGGCTGGGTGGGAGATTGGGAATTAGGAATTGTGCCCTGTGAGGGTGGGAAGGAGCTGGGCTGGAATTCTCAGAGCAGCTGTGGCAGTCCCTGGATCCCTGTCAGTGCCCAAGGCCAGGTTGGATGGGACTGGGAACTACCTGGGACAGTGGAAGTTGTCCCTGCCATGGCAGGGGGTGGGATGAGATGGGCTTTAAGGTCCCTCTCAGTCAAACCGCCCTGGGACTGATGACTGGCACTCAGCTGAGGGCGTGTCCTTAACCTGCTCTCCTCTCCCTGTTCCCTTCCATCCCGGCGCGGCAGAATTCCGACGCAGTGGTGAAGGTGGATGTGGTAAGTGATGGATCTTTGCATCCCTGCTCCCAACTCTCTGCTCCCCCTCAAGGGATGTGGCAGTGGCCTCGTTCCTGCAGTTTGGGGAGCTCTTTTGGGCCAGGAGTTCTGATCCCAGCTGTCCCAGGATTTCTGATCACATCTGTCCCAGGACTTCTGATCCCAGCGGTCCCAGAACTTCTGATCCCATCTGTCCCACGAGTTCTGATCCCAGCTGTTCCAGAACTTCTGATCCCAGCTGTCCCAGGAATTCTGATCCCATCTGTCCCAGGACTTCTGATCCCATCTGTCCCAGAACTTCTGATCCCGTCTGTCCCAGGACTTCTGATCCCATCTGTCCCAGAATTTCTGATCCCATCTGTCCCAGAATTTCTGATCCCATCTTTCTCAGAACTTCTGATCCCATCTGTCCCAGAATTTCTGATTCCAGCTGTCCCAGGAGTTCTGATCCCATCTGTCCCAGAATTTCTGATCCCATCTGTCCCAGAATTTCTGATCCCATCTTTCCCAGAACCTCTGATCCCATCTGTCCCAGAATTTCTGATTCCAGCTGTCCCAGAACTTCTGATCCTAGCTGTCCCCTGTGGGAGGGATTTGGGAGTTCCCACCACAACCAGGTACCAGCTGGGAGAGGTTCCCTTGCTCCACCAAGGGGACCCAAGGTGCTTTGCTGGGCACAGTTTGACTCTTGCCATGGAAGATTCCAGAAATGTGGCCTGGGCAATGCACAGATAAATAGGATGATGGAAATGGGGAGGTGTTGTGGGACTGCCACATCTCTGGAAGTGTCCAAGGCCAGGCCAGATGGGGCTTGGAACAACCTGGAATGGTGGAAGGTGTCAGGATTGGAATTGGATGAGCTCTACGGTCCCTTCCCACCCAAAGCATTCCGTGATTCTGGCCCTTTCTCCAAAACCTTGGTCATCCTTGGGTGTTCTGTGCCTCAGTGTCTGTGGCTGTAAAAGGGAGAAAGTTCACGAGGCCCTCAAGCCTGGGGGGGTTCTCCCTTTCCAGGTGCTTCACCTCTGTACTTCCAGAAATTATTCCCTCTCCTTGATCCCTCCCCTTCCCTGTCTGTGCTTCCCTTCTCCCTTCAGACCGAGGAAGAGAAGGAGAAAAAGAAGAAGAAGAAGAAAGGAGGAGGAGGAGGAGGAGGAGGTGGGGAGGAAGTAGAGGAGGAGGAGCCAGACGAGAGCATGTTGGACTGGTGGTCCAAGTACTTCGCTTCCATTGAGACGATGAAGGAGGTGGGTGGATACACTGAGGGGTATCCAGGGGAGGTGGTTCCATTCCTGAGAGGTCTCCCCTAATTCCAGCTCCTTCCAAAGCCTTGAGGCTTGTGTGGAAACCCCCTGCCTTTCCAAGGATCCCCCTGATGGGGATGTTCAGGGGTGCAGACCCAAATCTCACTCTGACGTGGCTTTCGAGCTGAGCGTATTTTATATTCTATCGTTATATAACTTACACATTAATTATTAAACTTACATTGTTGTATTGTATACATTGAATTTCTTATGATCTTTCTCAAGCCCCTGACCACAGTTTCTCATGATTTTTCTTATGATTAAATAATAATTATATTTAATTACGAAACAATCATCGCATCTAACAATTATGTCATTTATCATATACTGGTTACACAGGTGAAGTTGAAGCAAGCACAAGGCCTGTACTTTCCCAGAATATTTTCCCAGAGCCTACTAAGCTTAATTTTTCCTTCTAACTCCCCAAATCCCTATGATTTTAAAACTTTTAAAATCCCTAAAAAGTTCTGTGTCAGTATTGAGAGACCAACAGGACTTTTGGTTTCTTTGGTCTTGAGGTTGTTGTTTATTTTTCTCTTACCAAAAGTTCAGCACGCTGTCTACATCTCAGACTTAGCATACAAAAAGAAAGGCACCAAAAGTCACAAAACACAAAGATTCAAGGTCTTTTAAAGCTATTTTGTCCAAATAACTCGTAGAATATATTTTATTTCTACCTTTTTACCAATAGTTAATTATTTGTCTGTTGATGCAACATCTGCATTGTTCTTCCTAACCAATCACTCTGTGCCGCCAACGCTGCAGAAAATGGAGCAGATGAAGAACAAGGAGAACAGACAACATCCCAAATCCTCCATCTTAAAAACCCAAAGTAAAAAACCATAGTAAAAACCTGAAACTCCAAGTTTTTCACCCTGTGATGAACTACACCACTATCTATTTCACACACTCATAGATTCCAATTAATCCCAAAATTTTGGAAGCTTTCTCCATGGATGAAGATTAAAACCAGTGTTCTCCTGGGGATCAGGACCTCTCAGGACAGGCAGAGATAAATTCCCTCTGCCCTGGGTTCCAACAGTTATGGAATCCCAATATTTTTCAGGCTGGAAAAGTCCTTGCAGACCATCGAGTCCAACCACTGCTAAGGCCACCACTGACCATGTCCCCAAGTGCCTTCATGTGGCTTCAAATCCCCCTAGGGATGGGAACTCCACCACTGCCTTTCCTCTGGGCAGCTTTTCCAGGAAAAGATTGTTCCTAACATCCAGTGGCTTCCCTCTCTCCCCCAGCAACTCCGGCAGCAGGAAGCGGCCGCGGCAGAAGCGGAGGAGAAGGAGGAGATGGAGATTGGAGAGGGTAAGGCTGGGAGTGAGAGAGGGAACACAGCAGGGAAAGGTGGGACCAAGATTCCTCTTGATGTTTGGACATCCCTTTGGGAATCTGCTGCGCCTCTCTGGCCAAACCAGACACTCCCAACGAGTCGTGTTTTCCCAAAAAGGGTCACTTTTTGTAGGTTTTTTGCAGGGTTTTTCCCTCCGTGTTGAACACTTTGTCTGCTGTCCTCATGCAGGCAGTGAAGACAAATACACAATTTAGGGCAAGTTCTCCCACCTAACTTATCAATTTATATCATTTTATATATTATATATATCATTCTCCACTTATTATAATTTTATAAAATTATGAGATTAATTATACCCTAAATGTGGTTTTCTCTGAAGGAAGTCGGGTCTGTAGGTCAGGTGGGCTTCTGACCTTGCCTAAATTTGGGGGGAGACTAATTTTGTCCCAAAAATGATGCCGGCCAAGAATCCTGGGAGTGGTTGGTCAAGGGTGACTTTGTCCACCCGGCCATGCCACCAGCAGGGCTGGGAAGGGTATCCCTGAGGAATTCCACCCTTGCCCTCCGTGTGCTCCATGTCCCCACAACAGGGGGTTGTTGTTGTGCCCAGGTGATGCAAAACCCTTCCGCTGAGTAAAACTCTGAGCCTGGTTTATTTTGGAAGATCAATCTTTGTATCCCGGGAAAAATGAGGTCTTGTCTTGCTGAGCTTGGAGACAACTCTGAGCAGGTTCTTCTGGGCTTCCACTGGTGTCCTCTGGGGTTTTCCTTCTTTCTCTTTAGAATGATCCATTTCCCTTGGCTCTCCCACTCCTTCCCCCTTTCCTCATCCGTGTTTTTCCATGTCTGTCCCCGTCACTGGAGAGTGTCCAGCCCTCAGAGAAGCTGAAAGAGGCACCAAGGGACAGGGATTGCAGAGTGAGGAGGAGTTTCCTTTGGATCCACCTTTTCCAGCAGCCTCTTCCCAGCTCCCTGTGGCTGGTGGTTGCTCCAAATGAGGCTCTGGTGACCTGTGGTTGCAGCCAGTCCCAGACAATCCGAGGGCAGAAGTGTCAAGCACTGTCCCCGCTGTGTTCCCAGGCTGGGGTTCCACTCCCCAGGCTCCATAAAGCAGGAGAAGTCTCTGGCAGGAGGAAGAAAATTCACAGAATTCACAGAATGACCAGGTTGGAAGAGATCTTCAAAATCATTGAGTCCAACCCTGCCCCAACCCTGGCACCCAGTGCCACATCCAGGCTTTGTTAAACACACCCAGCGATGGTGACTCCACCACCTCCCTGAGCAGCCATCCCAGAACTTTATCACCTTCCTGGAAAGAACTTTTCCCTAATATCCAGCCTAAATTTCCCAGGAGCTGTGGGGAATGCTGAGGTTTCCACCCCTGAGTCTCCTTTTCTCCAGGCTGAGCACCCCCAGCTCCCTCAGCGGTTCCTCACAGGGTTTGTGTTTGTGTTCCCAGCGCCTCTCCAGCCTCGTTGTCTCCTCTGGACACATCCCAACGTCCTTCCCAAACCGAGGGGCCAGAGCTGGGCACAGCCCTCGAGGTGTGACCTCACCAGTGCCCAGGACAGGGACAGAATGACCTCCCTGCTCCTGCTGGCCACACCGTTCCTCCTGTGGGCAGGATCAGGTTTTCTCACTGCTGTTAGAGTGCTCTGTCCACGTTTTGTAGTCCTCAAAGTGATTCCTGCTCAGGTCAGCCCTGGAATTCCCTACACAGAGATCTCCGGGCTTCTGGAGATGCTGCGATCCAGAGCCAAGGAAAGACAGGACACAGCTGGGATGGGATGGGACCTGCAGGCAGTGGCAGCTGGCAGCTTTCATGCTCCTCTTTTTGGAGGACCTTGTCCAAGCCCTGCCAGGTCTCCCCCACCTCTTAGCACCCTCATTTCCCTTCCCTCCATCCTCCCTCCCTCCTTTCCCTGTCCTCCCTCTGCACTGCTTCCCCTGGACTCGGAGCAATGCCAAACTTGGTGACTCTCCCATGAAAGGTTCCAAGGCCCAGGTGAAGAACAAGGACAAGGACAAGTCCAAGGCACCCAAAGATGACAAGAAAAAGAAGCAGCAGCCTGTCCCTGAGCTCCCAGAGAAGAAGAACAAGCAGAAGATCGATGAACTCAAGGTACGGAGGGGATGCTTCCAAGGAAGTTCCAAATCGTGGGGATGATGTTCCTTGGGACATCTCTCCTAGGGATTTATCTTGGGATGAGACTTCCCAGCTTCTCTCTGTGGATGGAAGGAGTCCGAGGTCATTAGAAAAGGGGTTTTCCTGGGATCGGCTCATCCCTGGGGCAGCTTGGAGGTGTCCCAGCTCCAAGGGGGAATTTATGGCTGGTGCAGCCAGGATTCAGGACAGGGGTGGGCTCTGGTTCAGTGATCCCAAGGATTTCTCAGGATTCATGTCCCCTGTGGTTCTGGGGTTCAAATGGGGTTTAGACCCGAATCTAGCACAGAGGGGGAACAATGGCCCCACCCATTGCTCCAAGATTCCCTTTTCCCAACCCAATAATGCTGGAGGATCCTTCTCCTTCCTAGCAAAATTACCCACTGGGAGCTGAGCTGTCCACGTTCACAGAATCCCAGGATCACTGAGGCTGGAAAATCCCTCCCAGACCATCCAGTCCAGCTGTGCCCAATCCACACTTTGTCCCCAGCCCAGAGCTGTGAGTGCCACATCCAAGTTTTCCTTGGACACCTCCAGAGATGGGCACTCCAACCCTCCCTGGGCAGCCCCTGCCAAGCCTGAGCACCATTTCCACGAGGAAATTATTCCCAATATCCAATCTGAACATTCCTGGCACAGCTTGAGGCCGTTTCCTCTTATGTTGTCCCTTGTTCCTTCTGAGCTGATTGAGTACTCACCACGTCTTTTGCTCACCTTTCTTTTTATCCCAAATTCCCTCCTTTTAAATTTTTTTTCATCTCAGGTCTTCAACAAAGAGCTGGAAACAGAGTTTGACAACTTTGAGGATTGGCTGCACACCTTCAACCTGCTCCGGGGGAAGATTGGGGACAACGATGACAACGCCACGGAGGAGGAGCGGATAGTGGGGAGGTTCAAAGTGAGTGGTTAGGAATGCCAGCCGGGATTTTGGGGAGGGTGTTTTGGGATGGATTTGTCTCCTCGGAGGCCCTGGGCAGCAGGACTCAGTCAGGCCATGTTCTCCCTCACACCAGGGTTCCATGTGCGTCTACAAAGTGCCGCTCCCCGATGACATCAGCAAGGAGGCAGGATATGACCCCACCTTCGGGATGTTCCAGGGGATCCCCAGCAACGACCCCATCAACGTGCTGGTCCGAGTCTACATCGTGCGGGTGAGTGGGAATTTGGGATGTGGCAGGCGGGATCTGGCCCTCCCTAACAGTGTTCTCAGGGATGGAGAACCGTCCCATCCCTCCTCAGGGATGGAGAACAAGCCCATCCCTCCTCAGGGATGGAGAACCGTCCCATCCCTTCTCAGGGATGGAGAACCGGCCCATCCCTCCTCAGGGATGGAGAACCGGCCCATCCCTCCTCAGGGATGGAGAACCGTCCCATCTCTTTTCACGGATGGAGAACTGGCCCATCCCCTCCTCAGGGATGGAGAACTGTCCCATCCCTTCTCAGGGATGGAGAACTGGCCCATCCCTCCTCAGGGATGGAGAACCGTCCCATCCCTTCTCAGGGATGGAGAACTGGCCCATCCCTTCTCAGGGATGGAGAACCGGCCCATCCCTCCTCAGGGATGGAGAACCATCCCATCCCTTCTCAGGGATGGAGAACCGTCCCATCCCTTCTCAGGTATGGAGAACTGGCCCATCCCTCCTCAGGGATGGAGAACAGGCCCATCCCTTCTCACGGATGGAGAACCGGCCCATCCCTCCTCAGGGATGGAGAACCGGCCCATCCCTTCTCAGGGATGGAGAACCAGCCCATCCCTTCTCACTGATGGAGAACCATCCCATCCTTCCTCAGGGATGGAGAACCGGCCCATCCCTTCTCAGGGATGGAGAACTGTCCCATCCCTTCTCAGGGATGGAGAACTGTCCCATCCCTTCTCAGGGATGGAGAACTGGCCCATCCCTTCTCAGGGATGGAGAACCGGCCCATCCCTCCTCAGGGATGGAGAACTGTCCCATCCCTTCTGAGGGATGGAGAACTGTCCCATCCCTTCTCAGGGATGGAGAACTGTCCCATCCCTTCTCAGGGATGGAGAACTGTCCCATCCCTTCTCAGGGATGGAGAACAGGCCCATCCCTCCTCAGGAATGGAGAACTGTCCCATCCCTCCTCAGGAATGGAGAACCAGCCCATCCCTTCTCAGGGATGGAGAACCGGCCCATCCCTTTTCAGGAATGGAGAACCGGCCCATCCCTTCTCAGGGATGGAGAACCGGCCCATCCCTCCTCAGGGATGGAGAACCGTCCCATCCCTTCTCAGGGATGGAGAACCGTCCCATCCCTTCTCAGGGATGGAGAACCGGCCCATCCCTCCTCAGGGATGGAGAACCGGCACATCCCTTCTCAGGGATGGAGAACTGTCCCATCCCTTCTCACGGATGGAGAACCAGCCCATCCCTTCTGAGAGATGGAGAACCGGCCCATCCCTTCTCAGGGATGGAGAACTGGCCCATCCCTTCTCAGGGATGGAGAACCGGCCCATCCCTCCTCAAGGATGGAGAACCGGCCCATCCCTTCTCACGGATGGAGAACCGGTCTATCCCTTCTCACGGATGGAGAACAGGCCCATCCCTCTCAGGGATGGAGAACTGTCCCATCCCTTCTCACGGATGGAGAACCGTCCCATCCCTTCTCACGGATGGAGAACCGTCCCATCCCTTCTCAGGAATGGAGAACTGTCCCATCCCTTCTCAAGGATGGAGAACCAGCCCATCCCTTCTCATGGATGGAGAACCGGCCCATCCCTTCTCAGGGATGGAGAACTGTCCCATTCCTTCTCAAGGATGGAGAACCGTCCCATCCCTCCTCACAGATGGAGAACTGTCCCATCCCTTCTCAGGGATGGAGAACTGTCCCATCCCTTCTCAGGGATGGAGAACTGGCCCATCCCTCCTCAGGGATGGAGAACCGGCCCATCCCTTCTCAGGGATGGAGAACTGTCCCATCCCTTCTCACGGATGGAGAACAGGCCCATCCCTCCTCAGGGATGGAGAACCGGCCCATCCCTCCTCAGGGATGGAGAACCGTCCCATCCCTTCTCACGGATGGAGAACTGTCCCATCCCTTCTCAGGGATGGAGAACCGGCCCATCCCTCCTCAGGGATGGAGAACCGGCCCATCCCTCCTCAGGGATGGAGAACTGTCCCATCCCTTCTCAGGGATGGAGAACCGGCCCATCCCTCCTCAGGGATGGAGAACCGGCCCATCCCTCCTCAGGGATGGAGAACTGTCCCATCCCTCCTCAGGGATGGAGAACCGGCCCATCCCTTCTGAGGGATGGAGAACCGGCCCATCCCTCCTCAGGGACGGAGAACTGTCCCATCCCTTCTCAGGGATGGAGAACCGGCCCATCCCTTCTCACGGATGGAGAACCGGCCCATCCCTCCTCAGGGATGGAGAACTGTCCCATCCCTTCTTAGGGATGGAGAACTGGCCCATCCCTGAGTCCTTGGCTGCTGTGGACAGCGCTGACCCATCCCGTCTGTTCCCTGCAGGCCACGGACCTCCATCCGGCCGACATCAACGGGAAAGCCGATCCCTACATCGCCATCAAGCTGGGCAAGACGGACATCAAGGACAAGGAGAACTACATCTCCAAGCAGCTAAACCCCGTTTTTGGGAAGTAAGTCTGTGCCCAGAACCGCCAAGCTGAGCCTGAACTTGCCAGACCTCAGACCTTCAGCTGAGGTGTCCCACGGCTGTTCCTTGAGCTGGAATGGTGGGATTTATCCCACAGGGTGGGATCCTTCCAGGATGTCCTCTTTGGCCAGCGTTTGGTCAATGTAGCACTGTGTGTTTAAGAGATGAACTTGAAATTTATCTGATCAAGGTGAAACACCCGCTTAAGAGTAATTCGACCTAAATTTGAGTGAGAATAAGACACAAACTCAGCTTTAGGGGTGTTGGGACATCCAGATCAAGGATTTTCCCTCCTGTCAAGTGCTGGTGGTTGAGTTAAACCCCACCTCAGATGTCCTGCAGCGATGGATGCAGACTTGTCATGGTTTGATATTGGCGCGATGATTCTTATGAAAATGTTCTTTCTTTAACTGAATGCTGTGAGATGTGCTCAGGAACAGAGTAGTGCAGGCCTGAGCTTAAAAGTAGGGGAGAAAACTTTATTATTTTATAACTACAACAAAAAGAATATACAGAATTTAGGATGAAGACTTTTTAAAACATTCTTCTTATTATTATTTAATTTTTACTAAAACACAGTGAGACACAACTTTGGGTTTTTGATTAAGTTGTAGTCCATCCATGGACTGGATCTGTCCTGAGTGGCAGCCAGACCTGCAGCAGCTTTTCTCTGCTTCCCCCAATCCCAGATCCTTCGACATCGAGGCCACCTTCCCCATGGAGTCCATGCTGACCGTGGCCGTGTACGACTGGGACTTGGTGGGCACTGACGACCTGATCGGGGAGACCAAGATCGACCTGGAGAATCGCTTCTACAGCAAGCACCGGGCGACCTGCGGCGTGTCCCAGACCTACTCCATGTACGGGAAAACCTGTCCCACCTCCCACCTGGACCCTCCTCTGTGTCACCTCCCACCCAGAACTCCCACAGGAATCTCCCCCCATCGTTGCCTGCTGATCCTGGAATTATTTGTTTTGGGAAAAACCTCACGCCGTCCATTCCCACCAGAGGCAGGGATGAATGGAGGAGTTTGTGCTGTCCCTGGTTTTGTCATCAGCATTAGGGAGTGGTGGAATGGGTCATCAGGAGCCCGGGGCTGAGGGGAGGGACTGGTGGGACTGGGAAGAGTGGTAAGTGATGAAATGGGAGCAGAGCAAACGGGGTGATGCCAAGCATCAGGAATCAAGTGGGATGCACTGGGAATTCCAGGTCTGAGCCAAAGTGGGGTGAATGGTGTTTGAAAAGAGCAGAGGGTTCAAATCTGAGCTGAAATTTTACCTTTGCTGCCTCAAATTCTTTCCCTGGGAATTCTGGGTGCTTCATGGTGCAGTGGGGTTTTTTTTTTTCTGGCTAAAAGGGAAAAAGTTTCCTTTGTCCTCGCTACGTTTTTTGGCTGATCTTGCTCTCCTTCCCAGCCACGGGTACAACACCTGGCGTGACCCCATGAAGCCTTCCCAAATCCTGTCCAAGCTGTGCAAAGAGGGAAAAGTGGATGGGCCGCACTTCGGGCCAGGGGGAAGGGTGAAAGTCGCCAACAGGGTCTTCACCGGCCCCACGGAGATCGAGGACGAAAATGGTATGGCCCTGTGGGATCATCCCATGGGATGGAGGTGCTGGAGCAGAGCGGGGGTCTGGGGGAGTCTCCTCATCATCCAGTTGGAATTTCAGAAGTTTGAATCGTGGAGTGGTTTGAAATGGACCTTTGAAGGCCATCCAGTCCATCCCCCCGAGACTGGTGTGGTGGGTCCATCACCCAGCCCTGCAGTCACCATCTCAGTATGGACCAGTCCTACTGTAATTCCTCCTGGAATCACTCAGGACATCCACGGACACCTGAAGCTGCCTCTGGAAATGCCCTCTGAGCAGTGCATGTCCAAAGAGCCATGGAGACACCTCAAGGCTTTTCCACTCAGGAGATTGTTATCCATGGGAATGCATTCCCAAACAATGGGAGATGAAGGTTGTGTCCCAACGCGCTCACGTGTGCCCAAGAAAGAGGGAGACAGGCCCGGAGGGGTGAGGAAAAGAAGGAAAATGTGGTCAGCAGACATGGGACTGGTTCAGACAGGGAAAACTGAGCAGGGGTCTGAACCTTCAACAGGGATTGGAGAGACATAAGAGGAGTTAGGAAGTGCCAGCTGAGGGACAAAGTGTTCCCAAGGGACGGAGAGGATGAGGCAGTTCTGCACCTCAGGACAGTTCTGCATCCCTTGAGACAGTTCTGCAACCCTTGGGACAAAGTGTTCCCACAAAGGATGGAGGGGATGAGGCAGTTCTGCACCTTGGGACTGTTCTTCAACCCTTGGGAACACTTTGTCCCAAGGGATGGAGAGGATGAGGCAGTTCTGCACCTCAGGACAGTTCTGCACCTTGGGACAGTTCTGCAACCCTTGGACAAAGTGTTCCCAAGGGATGGAGAGGATGAGGCAATTCTTCACCTTGCAGCACGGGTGGAGGCCCTGGGTGCTTTGCTGTCCCTGTGTCCCTGTCCCAGCTGTCCCTGTCCAAGCTCTCCTTTGTCCTCCAGGCCAGAAGAAGCCGACGGACGAGCACCTGGCGCTGGCGGTGCTGCGGCACTGGGAGGACATCCCACGGGCTGGCTGCCGCCTCGTCCCCGAGCACGTGGAGACACGGCCGCTGCTCAACCCCGACAAGCCGGGCATCGAGCAGGTCTCACATTCCAACGGGAATTCCACATTCCATGGGGGCCAACGCAGCCCTAGCCCACCTTGGGTCACCCCGGGAAGCCAGCAGAGAAAATCTCCAGTGCCTCCTGATCCATCCTCATCCATTTCACATCCCACAGTTCCTCCTGATTCCTCACACCTGGGCACCTGGGAGCAAAATTCCCAGCAGATTCCCAAGCAGAAGGGACTGGGAATACAAAAGGCAATGCTGGGAATTCCCTGGAGACCCCAAACCTCCTGGAGTCCTCAGGAGAACTCTGAGCCCGTTTTGGGGAGGAATCACAGCCCTGTTGAGGAAAGGGGAGAAAGCAGGAGCAGAGCTGGGTTCTCAGTGTTTTGCAGACCCAATTTTGGTCAGAAATCCCCCAAAATCCAATCCTGGGCTGCCCCATTGAGCCCTTGGCAAGTTCTTTGCAGAAGTTGGGAGAAGAGGAGGGAAAGCTCCACGTTAGCTCACCCTGGTGAGGCTGAGAGACCACGTGGAGATCATGGAATCATGGAATGGTTTGGGCTGGAAGGGCGTTAAAACCCATCCAATTTCACCCCCTCCATGAGGTGCTTCTGCAGGGGTGGAGAAGAATTTGTGGCTGGAGTGATGGCTGTGGAAAGAGGGGGACACGGGTGGGGAGGGGACAGGAGGGACAAGGGGAGCTGATTGTGCCTCTCCCACCCCGCAGGGCCGCCTGGAGATGTGGGTGGACATGTTCCCCATGGATATGCCAGCGCCCGGCCCTGCCATCGATATTTCTCCCAGGAAACCAAAGAAGTAAGGAACAGCCCAGCCCACCCATCCCAGGGAGAACGGGAGGTTGGGGGTGGACATTTGGCTTCTCCCATCTCCTACCGCTGCTCCATGGCCAGCCCAGCCCTCTGTTGGGGTTCCTCATCCATGCTGGCATTCCCAGAGATCCCAACACTGGAGGCAGCTCCAGAGCTGCTCCTGAGGGTGGGATCCCACATCTTCCATCCCCTGCAGATCCCGATCTTTCTTGCCCATGTGAACTGGGAAATTCCAGAAGAAATTCCAGAGCAGAGTGCCCAGCCCTGAGCCTCTCCTGGGCATGGGCAGGGTTATCCCAGGGCAGTTCAGATGGAGCTTTTCCAGGAGGTGATGGACAGCAGGATGGGTGGTGGAGGCCACTGGGACAGCCGATCATTCCAAGCAGGAAAAAGCAGACACAGGCAGCACACGGAGGGGGAAGAAGGAGATTTCTTCCCTCAATATCCCTTTTAGTTCTTTCTTACCCTGCTGGTCTTGGTGCTTTGTCGGAATCTGTGGGTATTGGTGATTCCGAGATTGTAGAAAGTCTCTGTCTTTCTGCCCCGTTGCCAAAGCAGAAGCCATAATTTTTCTGTGCTGGTTCCAAGGTTGTTTATTCTGTTTATCTCTAACATGTTCTGCTGCCCTGCCGCAGCTCTGTCCTGCAGGGCAGCGTGTGGGGCTCTGCCCCCAGTGGGATGTTACAAACATTATATACCAGAAATTACGTGTACTATATTTAAAATAATGTGCCAATATCTATCATCTACGTTGAACAGTGTGTCCCCAGCCTAAACCAATAGAAAAATGCCAACATCACCAAGAACATGGAGGTAAGGAAGAAGAAGGAGGAAGAAAAGGATCAGGCCCACTTTCCTCCATCTTAGAACTCCTGACCCCCCTGTACAAAGTAAAACCCCCCTGTACAGGTGTTAAAACCCCCCTGTACAATACTAAAAAATTTTTACCCTCTAATTTGTGACTACTTTTACTATACCATCTAACTCTCTGTGACCGCTTGTTCCACCTTCAAAGTTGGTAATTCATTCCATGGTTCAAACTCAAGATCACAGCTGTTTTCTGCTGCTTGCCAGGGTCTAAAAATGCTTCTGACCAAGGCCTGGAACCTCTGAAAATATCTGAGGGACATTTTGAGTTCCGACAGTGCTTGAGCCCCTTTTCCTGCCCCCGGGGCTGGAATACAGGGATGGCACTGGGAATCCCGATGGGAGCCTCCTGTGCATCCCAGGGGCAGCGATGCCTCGGGTGGAGAGAAACTGGGTAGGAACACTGATTTTTGTGTCCACTAATTTTGCTAATTTGAGAGTTTCTTCATTTTAAGATTTCTTGGTTAATGTATTGAAGAGTGTGGTAGGTTTTGGTATTGGTTAATTACTAGTGTATTTATTTCTTGTTGTGAGATAGGATTGGGAGAAAGGTACAGGAGGCTTAAAACTTTAAAAGGGTATAAAGGAAACTTTATTAATAGTGCTTAAAAGGAAAAAAAAAAGTAGTAAGAATGAAGATAAACTTTTTAAAACACCTTTCCTCTCCCTACAACTTTTTTTTTTCCTGCTGATAATGTAAAGAAACAAAACTTAAATTTTCTGGTTAGTTTACTGCCTCTAAAATAGCCTTTTTTTTTTAGATTACTTAGGGAGAGAAGTCCTTCTTGTTAATGTTATGGAGACTTCTTTACAAGAGAAAAACCAATTTTTTCATGGTTCTTAATTTGGTCTTAATTATCAGTTGCCTGGGGGAAATCTGCTATCGTGAAGTTCTCCTTATTTCCCACAAGCCTTCCCACAGCTCATTTACGGGTTACATTTATGGTTTATGTTTCACCATCAAGAAATTCCCAGCCAAGCAGAAGTGATGGGAAGCTCCCAGACCTACTGGAAATTCCCTGGAGATCCCAGAAAACTTCCTGAGGTCCTCAGGAGGACTCTGAGCCTGTTTTGGGGGGGATCACAGCCCTATTGAGTAAAGCGGGGAGAGCAGGAACAGAGTTGGGCTCTGGTTGTTTTGCAGACCCAATTTTGGTCAGAAATCCCCCAAATCCAGTCCTGGGTTGCCCCATTGAGCCTTTGGCAAGCTCTTTGCAGAGGTTGGGAGCAGAGGAGGGAAAGCTCCCATTGGTGCTTGGCTTTCCCTGGTGAGGCTGATCTGAGAGCTCACGTGAAGATCATGGAATCATGGAATGGTTTGGGTGGGAAGAGACTTTAAAGCTCATCTTGTTCCACCCCCTGCCATGGGCAGGGACACCTTCCACTGTCCCAGTGCTCCCAGCCCCATCCAAGCCTTGGGCACTGCCAGAGATCCGGGGGAAGCCACAGCTGCTCTGGGAATTTCCTCTCCACCCTCCCAGGAAACCATTCCTAATTTCAAATATCCCATCCATCCCTGCCCTCTGGCAGTGGGAGCCATTCCCTGGGTCCTGTCCTTCTGTCCCTTGTCCCCAGTCCCTCTGCAGCTCTCCTGGAGCCCCTCCAGGCCCTGCAAGGGGCTCTGAGCTCTCCCTGGATCCTTCTCCAGGTGAACACTCCCAGCTCTCCCAGCCTGTCTCTATAGGAAGAGTTCCATCCCTGTAATCATCTCCATGCTTGAGAACCCCTCCTGTCCCTGATCCTGCCCTCTGGACCCCTGGGACAGATCCCTGTGAGCAATTCCCTGTTCCTGGCAGCCAGGCCCTGTTTTCTGACAGCACCACCCCATCTCCTCCTATCCCATTCCCTGCTCCAATTCCCTGTTCCAATTCCCTGTTCCTATCCCCTCCTATCCCATTCCCTGCTCCCATTCCCTGTTTCAATTCCCCATTCCTATCCCCTCCTATCCCATTCCCTGTTCCCATCCCCTCCTATCCTATTCCCTGCTCCCATTCCCCATTCCCGTTCCCCATTCCCATCCCCCCATCCCATTCTCCGTTTCCATTCCCCACTCCTATTCCCCGTTCCCATTCCCATTCCCCATTCCCATCCCCTCCTATCCCATTCCCCATTCCCATTCCCCATTTCCCATTCCCATTCCCCGTTCCCATCCCCTCCTATCCCATTCCCTGCTCCCATTCCCCACTCCCATTCCCCGTTCCCATCCCCTCTTATCCCATTCCCCGTTCCCATTCCCCATTCCCATCCCCTCATCCCATTCCCTGCTCCCATTTCCCACTCCCATTCCCCATTCCCATTCCCCATTCCCATCCCCTCCTATCCCATTCCCCGTTCCCATTCCCCATTCCCATTCCCCATTCCCCATTCCCATCTTCTCCTATCCCATTCCCCATTCCCTGCTCCCATTCCCCATTCCCATTTCCCACTCCCATTCCCTGTTCCCATCCCCTCCTATCCCATTCCCCGCTCCCATTCCCCATTCCCATTCCCTGCTCCCATTCCCCATTCCCATTTCCCATTCCCATTCCCCATTCCCATCCCTTCCTATCCCATTCTCTGCTCCCATTCCCCATTCCCATCCTCTCTTATCCCATTCCCCGTTCCCATTCCCCATTCCCATCCCCATTCCCATCCCCTCCTATCCCATTCCCCATTCCCATTCCCCATTCCCATTGCCCATTCCCATTCCCTGTTCCCATCCCCTCCTATCCCATTCCCCGCTCCCCATTCCCATTTCCCATTCCCATTCCCCATTCCCATCCCCTCTTATCCCATTCCCCGTTCCCATTCCCCATTCCCATCCTCTCCTGCTCCCATTCCCCATTCCCTGCTCCCATTCCCCATTCCCATTCCCCATTCCCATTCCCATTCCCATCCTCTCCTATCCCATTCCCCATTCCCTGCTCCCATTCCCCATTCCCATTTCCCATTCCCATTCCCCACTCCCATTCCCCATTCCCATCCCCTCCTATCCCATTCCCTGCTCCCATTCCTCACTCCCATTCCGCACTCCCATTCCCTGTTCCCATTCCCTCTCCCGTGCCTCACCTCCTTTCCCTCCCTGGGCAGGTACGAGCTCAGGGTGATCGTGTGGAACACCGACGAGGTCATCCTGGAGGACGACGACTACTTCACCGGCGAGAAGTCCAGTGACATTTTTGTCAGGGGGTAGGTACAGCCCGGAATTCCGGAATTCCTCCGGCGCCTCCTCCGCCTCTCCCGGGGTGGGAGTGGGACACGGGTGGTGCTGAGGGACCCAAAACCAGCCAGGACTGGGTGGGTGTGTTCTCATCTGCTGCTGTGCCACTCTTGGAGGTGGGACTGGAGAGTTTGGGGGTCCTCAGACCCTCTCTGGGGAGAACCCAGCATGGAGAGGACACGAGGGGAAGGGTATAGAAAAAATGTGGTGAATCCCAGATTCGGGAAGAAATGGTGATGTCTGCTCCAGATCAGAAGGCTGAAGGATTGCTTTATTGAAACTATACTATATTGCATTAATATACTATTTAAATAGATACTTTCATATTCTACATACTTATTTCTTGCTTATCTGTCGAACTACAAACTTGTGACTCTGTGCTGAGAGCCCGAGCCACAGCTGGATCCATTGGTCACTGACCCCAAAAAACCTTCACCAGAATCCAATCCAGCTGCTGAGAGCCCGAGCCACAGCTGGATCCCATCAGTCACTGACCCCAAAAAACCTTCACCAGAATCCAACCCAGCTGCTGAGAGCCCGAGCCACAGCTGGATCCATTGGTCACTGACCCCAAAAAACCTTCACCAGAATCCAATCCAGCTGCTGAGAGCCCAACACAGCTGGATCCATTGGTCACTGACCCCAAAAAACCTTCACCAGAATCCAGCCCAGCTGCTGAGAGCCCAACACAGCTGGATCCCATTGGTCACTGACCCCAAACAACCTTCACCAGAATCCAATCCAGCTGCTGAGAGCCCGAGCCACAGCTGGATCCATTGGTCACTGACCCAAAAAAACCTTCACCAGAATCCAACCCAGCCATCACTGCAGGTGAACGATCTCCAACCACATTCCACATGGGTGAAACAAAGGAGCAGAGATAAAGATTGTTTTCTCTTCTTCTCTCTGTGCTTCTCCTGAGAGACAGAACTGTGTCTGTCTGTCCAGAAAATGTGAATGCCACGGAAGGGGATGGATGTCTCATCATCTTGGCCAGGTTCTTGCTGGGGGTGTTTCCTTAGAGTCTCTTTCTTGCCTCTGCTGAGATTCCAAAGACGCTGCTGGCGTCTCCTTCCTCTCCCCCTCCCCTTGGCTGCATGTGAAAAACGACAACCGCTTGTTTTGAAATTTTAAATGTTTTAATTGTAATAAAATAGTTATAAAAATAGCAATAAAAATTGGAGCAATAAGGATTTGGACAGAGTTAGGACAATAAAAAGCAAAGAATTTCCTCTTGAAAGCATGTCTCACTAACAAAGGATTAACCCTTAAAAGCAACGGCCTGTTGCATATTCATATATCTCATACATTATTCATAAATTCTTTTCAAACAAAGGGTGTTCTCTGGTTATCATCAACTTCTTCCCCTTAATCCTGGTGGATCCTTAAAGGCAGAGAGGAGGTGGAGGAATGTTTGTCTTTTCCCATAAGGAAGCAGTAGCTCTTTAGGTGTCTTGTTGCTGTTATCTCTGTGTGAAGAATCTCTTGATTATCTCATCCCTTTCTTGAGTTTCTTAAAAAGAAAATCTCACATTGCATAGTTTCTATTATAACATTATGTTATAACCTAAAACTGTATCTACCACACTGCTTAAAAAGGACTAATACAGCACTAAAAAATAACTTTCCAACATAATACATCCAGTATTCAGTTTAGTATTTGTGAAGAGCCAATAATCTAATGTGCATTTCTCACCCATCCAGTGGGCTCCGCTTGGAGCTGCTTGTCTGGAACACCACTGGGGTGGTTTTGTCTCGAGGTCTGGGATGTTGAGGTGACCCTGAGAATGTAAAAAGTCATTTTCTCCCAGCCTGTGCAGCCAAAGAAAAAGTCTGAAATGTATAGAGTCGGCTTCTCAAGGTTGTTTATTTTTCCTTACCTACAACATTCTTTCTCTGACCTGCTGAGCTCCATCTAGCAGGTCGTCCATGACATTCTGTCTGCCCTCTAGGGCAGTGTTTACATTTTATAACAAAACCAACATTTACTATGTTCACAATATTGTGCCAGTATCTATAATTTATGTTAGACCAATAGAAACATTGGGCAGCACAAAAGCCCAGCCAGGGCTGCACCCAAAATGAACCAAAATGGTCCCAAAATGCACGCGTGCTCCCAGGGACTCTCACTGTGATCAGTTCTGATCCATTTGCATATTGGGGTTAATTGTCCAATAAATTCCATCCTTGTTTTTCTCTCTCCAGCCCATGTTGTTTGTGTTCTTGGGCTGAGATTTGGATCATTTGTCCTTGGTGCCCAGCTGGAGAAGGAATTGTTTTGTCCCCCTGCTCTGTGCAAAGATCTCACCATCCCATAATATGAAGCCCAGACCCACCCATTAAAGCAGCACAGAATGTGAAAAAAATAAAAGCTAAAACCTGAGGCATCGCTCGGTCCCCTCTGCCCCTCTCTGAGCTTCTCTTGATGTCCCCTCGTGGCATTTCCACCCTGCCAGTGCCAGTCCCAGAGTCTGGAGCCAAGCTGGTGGTGCCTCTTCTGGTGGTTTGTTCCCATCTCTGCCTCACCCTCCTACAGCAGGAAGGGAAAGCCCCTTCCAGAACTTCACCACATCAGAGAGTCATGGAATCATGGAATGCTTAGGGTGGAAAAGGACTTTAAACCTCATCCCAGCCCTTGTCATGGATGGGGACATCTTCCACTGTCCCTGGCTTCTCCAGGCCACGGTTCTCTCTCAACAGACAAATCCTATGGGATGGAGGTCCAAGGAATTCAAGGAAAACCCTGAGCTCTGAGGAGAACTTGGAGCCATCCCAGCAGCTCCATCCCTCTGGAATGTGAGGAACTTCCATCCCTGGAAGTGTCCAAATCCGGGTTGGACCAGGCTTGGAACAGTTGTGGACACTGACAGGGATCCAGGGGCAGCCACAGCTCCTCTGGGCACCCTGTGCCAGGGCCTGCCCACCCTCACAGGGAACAATTCCTAATTCCCAATATCCCACCCGAATCTCCCATCTTCCAGTGGGAAGCCATCCCCACCATCCTGACTCTCCAGGTTGTCCAAAGTTCTGATCCCTTTCCATCCTGCTCTGCTCCAGCCTCCCTAGCTTTGCTCCCAGCTCCTGCACAATTCCTTCACATCTCCTCGCCCAGGCTAAACCCTTGGACAACCCCTTGAACCTCCTTCTCCTGAAGTTCTCTGTTCCCTCTGGGATCCTCCTGCCTCTTGGATCTGCTGCTGCCATGTCTGGAGCAACCCCATCCCCTTGTTCACAACTTTTAGGTCCTTCCAAACCTGGAGACTGCCTGGTAAGGGGGGTCCTGTCCCCTCTCCTGCCCCACGTAAACCTCTGTCCCCCCTCTCACCTCTCTGGGCCCTGCAGGTGGCTGAAGGGGCAGCAGGAGGACAAGCAGGACACGGACGTCCATTACCACTCCCTCACTGGTGAAGGCAACTTCAACTGGCGCTACATCTTCCCCTTCGACTACCTGATGGCCGAGGAGAAGATCGTCATCTCCAAGAAGGAGTCCATGTTCTCCTGGGATGAGACCGAGTACAAGATCCCCGCCCGCCTCACCCTGCAGGTCTGGGACGCCGACCACTTCTCGGCCGATGATTTCCTGGGTATGTGGAGGGTCCAGAGCGTCCCACAAACCCCTTGAGCTGCTGCTGGGTGGGATGAGAGGGCAGGGAGGGTCTGCAGGGGGTTCTGGTCAGGCTGGATCCATGGGCCAAGGCCAAGTGCCAGGTCCTGAACTGGGGTCACACCAACCCCACTGAGCGCTCCAGGCTGGGAAAGAGGGGCTGGAAAAGGCCCTGGGGGTGCTGTGCCAGCAGCTGGACACGAGCCCAGGTGTGGCCAACAGGGCCAAGAGGGACAGCTCTGGGGTGGCAGCAGGGCCAGGGGGCACCTCCAGTGCTGGGGGCAGCTCTGGGCCCCTCCTGCCAGGAGAGACCTGGAGGGGCTGGAGCGTGTCCAGGGAAGGGAACGGAGCCCCAGGAGGGGCTGGGGGAGCTGGGAAGGGGCTCAGCCTGGAGAAAAGGAGGCTCAGGGGGGACCTTGTGGCTCTGCACAGCTCCTGACAGGAGGGGACAGCCAGGGGGGGTCGGGCTCTGCTCCAGGGAACAGGGACAGGACACGGGGAAATGGGCTCAGGCTGGGCCAGGGCAGGCTCAGGGTGGGCAGCAGCAGGAATTTCTGCCTGGAAAGGGTGCCCAGGCCTTGGCAGGGGCTGCCCAGGCGGGTTTGGTGTCCAGGGAATTCCTGGATGTGGAACTCAGAGCTCTGGGCTGGGACAAGGTGGGGATTGGCACAATTGGACTGGATGGGCTGGGAGGGATTTTCCAACATGCACATTTCCACGATTCTGAGATCCCTTTTCTCCACTGTAGCCAAGTCACCCCATTTCTCCTTCCCAGAGGTGGTTTAATGCTGCTCCCCAGGGCAGGAGATGCTGGTCCAGCCCGTCTCCAGCCGAGGACTTGACCTCTTTGGCGTGCCAACCTCTGTCCTCCCCTTTGTCCTGCCAGGGGCCATTGAGCTGGATCTGAACCGCTTCCCCCGAGGAGCCAAGACGTCCAAGCAGTGCAGCCTGGAGATGGTGACCAACGAGGCTGAGCTGCCCATGATCTCCATCTTCAAGCAGAAGCGGGTCAAGGGCTGGTGGCCGTTCGTGGCCAGAGACGAGAACGACGAGCTGGAGATCACCGTAAGGATGGGGGAGAAAAGGAGGGTTTGCCTCCTGAGCACTGTGCTCTTTGTGGGCACCCTGCAACCCCCACATGGCTTTGCTCCCTGGGGACCCTTCTGCCCTGGGAGCACGTCCCAAACCTCAGCTCAGCTCTCTGCTCCCTGCAGGGCAAAGTCGAGGCTGAGCTGCACCTTCTGACAGCGGAGGAGGCTGAGAAATCCCCCGCCGGGCTGGCTCGGAATGAGCCTGATCCCCTGGAGAAGCCCAAGTGAGTAGGAGAAGCCTCTCTGCAGCAGGGACCTGGGATTACGGAATTCTGCTCCCACCTGGACTGCTGAATGCAGCTCCGAGCCCCAAAAAGATGTGGACCTGCTAGAAAGGGGCTAGAGGAGATGTTCTGAGTCTGGAGCTGGGCTGGGAGAGCTGGGGGTGCTCACCTGGAGAGGAGAAGGATCCAGGGAGAGCTCAGAGCCCCTGGCAGGGCCTGGAGGGGATCCAGGGAGAGCTCAGAGCCCCCTGACAGGGCCTGGAGGGGATCCAGGGAGAGCTCAGAGCCCCTGGCAGGGCCTGAAGGGGCTCCAGGAGAGCTGCAGAGGGACTGGGGACAAGGGACAGAGGGACAGGACACAGGGAATGGCTCCCACTGCCCCAGGGCAGGGATGGGTGGGAGATTGGGAATTGGGAATTGTTCCCTGGCAGGACACAGGGAATGGCTCCCACTGCCCCAGGGCAGGGCTGGATGGGATATTGGGAATTGGGAATTGTGCCCTGGCACGGTGGGCAGGCCCTGGCACAGGGTGCCCACCCTGCATCCCTGGCAGTGCCCAAAGCCAGGTTGGACATTTTGGAGCAGCCTGGGACAGTGGAAGATGTCTCTGTCATGGCAGGGAGTGAAGCAAAAAAAAAAAAAAAAGAACTTTAAGGTCCATGAATCCCTTTCCTACGGTGATGGAGTAACGATGGGTGTTTGGTTCCCCTGCAGCCGCCCGGACACGTCGTTCATCTGGTTCCTGAACCCGCTCAAGTCCATCAAATACCTCATCTGCACCCGCTACAAGTGGCTCATCATCAAGATCGTGCTGGCCCTACTGCTGCTCATCATGGTGGCCCTGTTCCTCTACAGCATGCCCGGATACATGGTCAAGAAGCTGCTGGGAGCATGAAGGGCTGGAGCCTCTCCCATGTCCCCAGCCCCAGGCACAACCTTCCCAGCTTTGTGTCCTTCTCCTCCCCGTGACCTCTGGGCAACCTGGGGGTGTTTCCTCCCTGCTGCTGCTGCTGCTGCTGGGTCTCCTCTTTGCGTTCCTTCTCTGGGGGTCCCACTCAGGCTTTAGTGCCAGGGGAATGGGGTGGGAGTGGGGCAAAGATCCCCCGACTCTGCATCCCACTCCGGGGCTGGGAGAGTGCCCAGGTGGCTCCTGGGGGAGTCTCCGAGGTTTCTGCCTGCTGGAGTCATGGATGGTGCCTTCTGGGGAATCAGGGGAAGGAATGGGGAGCTGGGGCTGCATCACTGGAGCTGTGGGAGTGCTCTAGAAAGGCTCCTTGGAGAGATGTTCAAAATCCAGGATGGAGCAGAGAGCTGGGATGGAGCAGCTGGGAACGTGCCAGCCCCAGCACCATCCTCACTGCCAGCACCATCCCAGTGCCAGCACCATCTCTGCTCCACTCTGAGCTCTGGAAAATCACGTTCCCTGGCACAGGGATCTGTCCCACCCTGGGAATGGTGGACATGGTACCCAGCAGAGAGGACACAGAGCATCCCCAGCACCATCCCTGCTCCACTCTGAGCTCTGGAAAATCACGTTCCCTGGCACAGGGAGCTGTCCCACCTCGGGAATGGTGGACATGGTGCCCACCAGAGTGAGGGGGCACAGAGCATCCCCAGTGCCTGTCCTCACTCTACTTGGAGCTCTGGAGGTCACATTCCCCAGCACAGGGATCTGTCCCACCCCGGGAATTGTGGACATGGTGTCCAGCAGTGAGGGCACAGAGCATCCCCAGCACCATCCCTGCTCCACCTGGAGCTCTGGAGGTCACATTCCCTGTCACAGGGATCTGTCCCACCTTGGGAACGCTGGACATGGTGCCCAGCAGAGTGAGGGGGCACAGAGCACCCCCAGTGCCTGTCCCCACTCCTCTTGGAGCTCTGGAGGTCACATTCCCCAGCACAGGGATCTGTCCCACCCCGGGAATGGTGGACATGGTGCCCAGCAGTGAGGACACAGAGCATCCCCAGCACCATCCCCACTGCCACCACTGTCCCTGCTCCACTTGGAGCTCTGGAGGTCACATTCCCCGTCACAGGGATCTGTCCCACCCCGGGAACGCTGGACATGGTGCCCAGCAGTGAGGGCACAGAGCATCCCCAGCACCATCCCCACTCCACCTGGTCCTCTGGAGGTCACATTCCCACCTCGGGAATGCTGGACATGGTGTCCAGCAGACTGAGGGGGCACAGAGCACCCCCAGTGCCTGTCCCCACTGCCACCACTGTCCCTGCTCCACTTGGAGGTCTGGAGGTCACATTCCCTGTCACAGGGATCTGTCCCACCTCGGGAATGGTGGACATGGTGCCCAGCAGAGTGAGGGGGCACAGAGCATCCCCAGCACCATCCCCACTCCACCTGGAGCTCTGGAGGTCACGTTCCCTGTCACAGGGATCTGTTCCACCCCAGGAATGGTGGACATAGTGCCCAGCAGTGAGGGCATAGAGCACCCCCAGTGCCTGTCCCCACTCCACATGGACCTCTGGAGGTCACATTCCCTGGCACAGGGATCTGTCCCACCTCGGGAATGCTGGACATGGTGCCCAGCAGTGAGGACACAGACCATCCCCAACACCATCCCCACTCCACCTGGACCTCTGGAGGTCACATTCCCTAGAACAGGGATCTGTCCCACCCCGGGAATTGTGGACATGGTGCCCAGCAGTGAGGACACAGAGCACCCCCAGCACCATCCCCACTCCACCTGGAGCTCTGGAGGTCACATTCCCACCTTGGGAATGCTGGACATGGTGCCCAGCAGTGAGGGCACAGAGCATCCCCAGTGCCTGTCCCCACTGCCAGCACCATCCCTGCTCCACTCTGAGCTCTGGAGGTCACATTCCCCAGCACAGGGAGCTGTCCCACCTCGGGAATGGTGGACATGGTGCCCAGCAGTGAGGACACAGAGCACCCCCAGCACCATCCCCACTCCACCTGGAGCTCTGGAGGTCACATTCCCACCTTGGGAATGCTGGACATGGTGCCCAGCAGTGAGGGCACAGAGCATCCCCAGTGCCTGTCCCCACTGCCAGCACCATCCCTGCTCCACTCTGAGCTCTGGAGGTCACATTCCCCAGCACAGGGATCTGTCCCACCCCGGGAATTGTGGACATGGTGCCCAGCAGTGAGGGCATAGAGCACCCCCAGTGCCTGTCCTCACTCCACTCGGAGGTCTGGAGGTCACATTCCCTGTCACAGGGATCTGTCCCACCTCGGGAATGCTGGACATGGTGCCCAGCAGTGAGGACACAGAGCATCCCCAGTGCCCTTCCCCACTGCCAGCACCATCCCTGCTCCACTTGGAGCTCTGGAGGTCACGTTCCCCAGCACAGGGATCTGTCCCACCCCGGGAATTGTGGACATGGTGCCCAGCAGTGAGGACACAGAGCACCCCCAGTGCCTGTCCTCACTCCACTCGGAGGTCTGGAGGTCACATTCCCTGTCACAGGGATCTGTCCCACCTCGGGAATGCTGGACATGGTGCCCAGCAGTGAGGACACAGAGCATCCCCAGTGCCCTTCCCCACTGCCAGCACCATCCCTGCTCCACTTGGAGCTCTGGAGGTCACATTCCCCAGCACAGGGATCTGTCCCATCTCGGGAATGGTGGACATGGTGCCCAGCAGAGTGAGGGGGCACAGAGAATCCCCAGTGCCTGTCCTCACTCTGCTTGGAGCTCTGGAGGTCACATTCCCCAGCACAGGGATCTGTCCCACCTCGGGAATGCTGGACATGGTGCCCAGCAGTGAGGGCACAGAGCATCCCCAGCACCAGCCCCACTCCACTTGGAGCTCTGGAGGTCACATTCTCCAGCACAGGGATCTGTCCCACCTCGGGAATGGTGGACATGGTGCCCAGCAGTGAGGGCACAGAGCATCCACAGTGCCTGTCCCCACTGCCAGCACCATCCCAGTGCCAGCACCATCTCTGCTCCACTCTGAGCTCTGGAAAATCACGTTCCCCGGCACAGGGATCTGTCCCACCTCGGGAACGCTGGACATGGTGCCCAGCAGTGAGGACACAGACCATCCCCAGCACCATCCCTGCTCCACCTGGACCTCTGGAGGTCACATTCCCACCCCGGGAATGCTGGACATGGTGCCCAGCAGATCCCACAGAGAACCCTGAGGTGGACCAAGGGCACACCCTGCCCTTTGTCCCCACAGCTCCAGCAGAGACTGGGACGTGTCCCACATCTCAAATGTCTTCCCAAGATCACCCACCCAGAGGTGGGTGCACATCGCCAGGGCTCTCAGCTCCTCTGGCACAGTGTGAGCTCCCGGTGTCCTTCTGGATTCTCCGTGTATTTTGTTTGGCTTGGTAACTTTGTGGCTGGAGTCCTTCTGGCCGTGTGTCCTCGGGAAGGGCTCTGTCCTCAGCTCTCCACCACACTCAGCTGCTGCAGAATCGCCTTTCCCACCTCTCGGTGCCCAACACCCCCACTGAAGAACTGAGGACGTCTCAGACGTGTTTTAATGAGGATATTGCTGTTCCAATCAGTCAATAAAAACCAGTTTTCACGTCCTGGCTCTCGTGGTAGTGGGTGTCATGTTTCGATTCTGACCAAACGCCAGGCACCTACAGAAGCTGTTCCATCAGAAAAAAAATTAACAAAGGGTTCATGAGCTGAGATAAGGATTGGGAGAAAAACAC
The DNA here is from genome assembly GCF_003957565.2 of Taeniopygia guttata. Classification (NCBI taxonomy): domain Eukaryota; kingdom Metazoa; phylum Chordata; class Aves; order Passeriformes; family Estrildidae; genus Taeniopygia; species Taeniopygia guttata. The sequence continues at coordinate 814,546 of NC_044214.2, read as the reverse complement.
CCTAAGGGCAAAACCGGTTCACATTTAAAGGTATAAAGTCAATTTATTATTACCAGAGTCAGAGAAGGATAATGAAAAATAAAAGAAGCTTTTAAAACATTCTTTTTGCCCCTAAGCCCTTCCCTCTTTCCTGTGAACCATTAATGCACAGACTCAGATCAGTGGGGATACTGAGATGTTTATTGCAGGAAAAATCTGGTTTTATACACTTCTTCAAGACACAGTATTTCCTTATTTCTTCACTAAGCAACCTATGACACATTGCCACGTCAGCAACATAATTTAACGTCGTTACACACGAGTGATCACGTCCTGTTCACTCATCCAGCAGGTCCCTGCAGGGTCCTCTCTGTGATGGCTTGAGAGGCCACCTAGAACAGAGGTTAGACAGAATTAAAGGAATAAAAAAGCAGGGATTTATTAAAAGGCCTCAAACGATACACTTTGGGCAGCACAAGAACCTGGTGATAGCTACACCCAAGATGGACACCGGCTCACGAGTTTTCACACTTTTATAAGTTTTGGTCCATTTTCATATTGGGGTTAATTGTCCAATTCCAGCTCCAGGTTCTGCAGTCCCATCCTCACAGATCTCTTTCCTTAATTTGCTGTTGTTTATACTTTTCCATACTTGAGGCATCATCCGTAGGGCGTCTGTCACATCGCATTTCTTCCCTCTGAGGTCAGGAGGAGACAAACTCCTCTCTGTGCTGCCATGGCCTTCTGCAGGCACGTCCCACCGCCTGTAGATCAATTCCATCTTCTGTCTCTGCTCACACTTTCCCACAGACGGGGCATGGGGGGTTATGGTCAATTTGATACTCAAGATCTTGTTCTGTTTGCTTAGGGGGAGGAGGGTTTCTCTGCTGTGCCATGGGGTCCTTCCCATGGGCAAAGCAGTTTTCCCAGAATTTATCCATGGAGTGTAATCTTTTATGGATAGGCTGCTCTAGTTTGGAATCGAGGGCCCTCACTCTCTTTCTTTGGGTCTCCACTGGATTACAGCTTCCTTGGGCATCCACCGTCTCCAACGTGAGCATTGAGCATCATCGCAGCCAAATTGAAAATGAGAAGAAAGCAATAAGAAGACAGCAACTTAAGGAAGCTTTCCCCTTCAACCCTCTGATGAAATCATTCCTTGGCTTTCTCCAGGCCCAGCCAGCAGATACCAAGAAATACTTCCTGCAGTGGATGAAGGTCTTTATGCACGAGCTGTCTTGTGGTCGCCTTGAAGAACTGAGGCGAGACTATCACGAGTTATGGTCTGAAAACCTGGCAGGAAAGAAAAGCAAGAAAAAACCCAGTGGCAATGATGAGTTGCTGAGTCGCTTGGATGCCCTCTCTGATGAAATCAACCATTTATCCATTGGCCTGGAGCACCTTCTGAGAGAGGTGGGGCAGATTTATGAGGCTCTGGAATTTATAAGCTCCGAGACTGAGAGTTTTGTCAAACTGCCAGAAATTGCAGCAGAGCTGATGGTTTCAGGGTATCCCGTGGAGCTGATGGATGGGGACGCTTCTTACCTGCCCTTGCGCTGGGTGGGCGCAATCTTTGACAGCTTAATTGAGAGGCTGGGGGACAAACGAGTGTTTGTGCTCTCCGTGCTCGGCGTCCAGAGCACAGGCAAGTCCACCCTGCTGAATGCCATGTTTGGTCTGCAGTTCAACGCCAGCGCGGGGCGATGCACCCGCGGAGCCTTCATGCAGCTCATCCCAGTCAGCGAGCAGCTGCAGCGAGACTTGGGCTTTGATTTTGTGCTGGTGGTTGACACAGAGGGACTTCGTGCCATCGAGATGGCCGATAAACCGTCCCTGAACCATGACAACGAGCTGGCCACCTTTGTCATTGGTGTTGGCAACTTGACTGTGATCAATATCGTTGGAGAAAATCCGTCAGAAACGCAAGATGTTCTCCAGATTGCTGTGCAGGCTTTCCCGAGGATGAAGAAAGTCAATCTTTCCCCAAGCTGCCTCTTTGTCCACCAAAACATGGGAGAAGCCACTGCCAGGGAGCAGAACATGGAAGGACAACGGCGTTTGCAGGAAAAGCTGGATGAAATGACTGTGGTAGCTGCTCAGCAGGAATTCTGTGGCGTCTCCTTCAGTGATGTCATTGGCTTTGATGTGAACACCCACATTCACTACTTTGCTCACCTGTGGGTAGGAAACCCCCCAATGGCACCACCCAACCCCACCTACAGCCAGAACGTCCAGCAACTAAAGAGCAAAATCTTCCAGGCTGCCAGGAAGGAGTCACAGCGCAGCATTTTGAGGCTCTCGAGCCTGAAAGATCGTATTGGTGACCTCTGGAATGCTTTGCTGAATGAAAACTTTGTTTTCAGCTTCAAGAATTCCCTGGAGATTGCTGTGTACAGGAAACTGGAAAGTGCCTTTAGTCAGTGGACCTGGAGGCTGAGGAGTCACATCTTAGATGTACAGATGAGACTGGACAACAAAATTCGGAATGGGGACTGGCAGAATGTCACCAGAGAGCACCTTGAAGGGCTGGTGCAAGAGACGAGCGATGCCATTGAGAAAGACGTGGACAAGTATTTCAGGGAAGACGAAGACCATGAGACGCTGGTCCAGTGGAAATCAGGCACAGAGCTGAAGTTGAAAGAATTAAAAGAAGCTCTTCTTCATGAAACAAAAAAGAAATGTGAGAATCTTATTGAGCTACAGAAGGAGCAGAAGAAACTGGATGCAAGGAAGTTGGAATATAAAGATGAGCTCCTGAGAAGGAGTCGGGAGTGGGCTGTGAGTCTGAAAGGGAAGAGCCTCAGTGAGAGAGAGCTGAAGCACAGCTTTACCCGTGCTTTGAAGAAGTGGATTGCCAAAGTCTCCTGTGCTGCTCCTCGTCCAGAATGGGTGGATATCGATGCAGAAATTGAAGATGTCCTTTTAGAGCACTTTAAGGAGCCGGGTTTCCATGCACGGATCAGGTCATTTCCCAGAGGCAGAGGGTTTTCTTTTGACATGAAGAAACACATGATGAAGAAAAAGCATCATCCCTTTTCCAAAGATTTCTGGAGCATTTCCAATGCTGATGCGCTCAATTTCCAGCACATCACAGACAACATCATAGAGTGTGTGAAGACAAATATTACTAAGAAGGAAGAGGAGAAACGCGATTACAGCAGAAATTTTATTCATGAAATACTCGATGAAGTGCAGAAAGGTGTGAACTCTGTCCCCAGCGACGGAAATTGTACTTTTACCAGAGAGTACAGCATAGATTTGTCTCTGTATCTGTGCACAATGGCAGCAGAAAGGTTTAAAGCCATGCACGAAGCATTCCAAATGGCAAATGACCCAGTTGTGTACCTGAGAAGCAAGAGAGAAGATTTCTTCCAATGTTTCCAGATTTCCTGCCAAGGAGCCACTTCTGTCACAACTTTTGCTGTTTTCCTTTGTCACAAGATTGAACCAGCTCTTCGCCAGGCGGTCTATGAGAGGGCAGCTAAAGACATCGCTGAGGACATGCAGGGAAAATTCCCAGATTTCCAGGGCAGCAGAGCCACTCTGGAAGTTTGCATACTGAGATACCTGGCAGAAAAGGAAAAGTTTTCGTATTTCAAGCAGTACCTTAGATCTCCAAAACAGTTTTGTGAGATGTACATTGAGACACGAGTTAGGAGGCACTGTTTGGATGGGACTAGGAGTCTGACGATGTTTTTAGATTCCTCCCTTGATCTTCTCTTTCAAAACATCCTGTCAGCTGTTTCTTTATCAACCCGAGTTGTCAAAGACAGAAAAGACAGAGAAGACAAAGTCTCTCTCTGGCTGGATGAATTTTGCAGGGAACTGTCAGAGGTGATGAACTTGCCCAGAAGTGAGCTGAAGTGCATCGAGCACCAGGAGGTCACAGACATTGAGTTCCTGAGCAGTGCCATGGCAGAAGCTCTGGAAGACCTGAGGGACAGGCTCAGGGAAGAACTGGCTGGGGCTGACCTGACCTCGTTTTCAAGGCAGCCTCACACCATCCTGGCGGAGCATTTTTCGGGATGCAGGGCACAGTGCCCCTTTTGTGGGGCTGTCTGCACAAACACCATGCGGAATCACGATGGAGATCATCAAGTGGCCTTCCATCGCCCACGAGCTTTGAAGGGACTCATGAGGTGTACATGGGAAACCGACAACAAGTATGAGCCAGATGAACTGGCCATTGACATTTGTTCCAGCCTTGTTGCAAGTGACGGTGACTTCAGAGTTGGTGGTGGCCAACACATCCCCTACAAGACATACCGGGATGCTGGACCTCCTTATTCCACTTGGAACATCCTTCCTGATCCATCCACGCAGGCGTACTGGAAATGGTTTGTGTCTCGTTTCAGGACACAGCTGGAATCTTGGTGCAATGGGAAATTTCAGGGCAAAGGAGAAATCCCTGAGGCGTGGCGGAGAATTACCAAGCAGGAAGCACTGTCCGAGCTGGAGGAGCACTAGGCCACATCCCTGGTGGAAGAATAACAGCAGCTTTGCAGCTTAGGAGAACTTTGGACCAGGCTCTCCACAAAATGCAGTTACAACGCTCTCAAGCCCAGTGAAGACAGTGGCATCTAATTTTTCCCAAATTGGATGAAATAAGGCGCATTACTTCACCCATCAGTCAGCAACTCCCTCGCTTTACGGGAAAGCCGGAATCCTCTTGCCTGTTTGCTATAAACATTTCCCTCAGCTTTGCCCTAGAGCCAAACCAAACCCCCTCCTTGGGGCGATCGGCCTCGTGGCCAAGCCTGAGCCCAGGGGCCAGGACGGGGCAAAGGCAGCGCTCAGAGCACCCCTGGGATCAGCTGCTGTGACACAAGAAGGGACAGTGCCCCAGAGGCGGCTTTCCTGCAGCAGGGCGCTGTCCTGCTCGGAGAAAGGGCTGCGGGACCCGAGGCCAGCTCCACGCTGGCTGCCAGCTGGGCTGCTTGGCTTTTGGGCATCATCCTTGCCTCCCTCACTGCAGCCTCCTGGATCAGCTGGGGCCGTTCTCCAGCAGGAGCTGCTGTGCCTGCGGGCTCAGGAAAGCCGTGACACGGCCGCCCCGGGGCTCAGGCAGCGCTTTCCCTCCCTGCCTCAGAGGTGCTGTGTTACACTGAGCTCATGGGTGTTCTATTTCCCCTTCCCCGGGACCCTGTGACTCTGATCAAGACAACCCTGGACCCTCCTTCCTGCCCCAACGGGGTTGGCAGAGATCCAGAGAAGCCCACCCTGTCCAAAGTCTATATAGACCCCTGACATTTCCTGTTCGTGCTCTTTTTGCCCCGCTCTCCACAAGGACATCACAGAATAAAGAGAGCTGAACCAAAATATCTTGGGGTAAGAGCCTCTTTTGGAAATCTTTGCCATCTCCTGATATTCCTCCCCTCACAGCCTCAAATCTCTGGGCTAGCCTGATTATTCGGGGGGCTGTGTGAGGGGGGAAGGTCAGTGCTGTGTCTCTGTCCAGGGCAGCCGCTCCTGCTCAGGCTTTGCTGATAAAGGAGTTGGTTTGGACTGCTCTGCGCCTGCTTTGTGTTCAGGGAGCCACAGCTGGGGGTGACTGGGGCTCTGTGTGCTGCAGGCAGGCGGGGGACAGGGGTGGCACCGGGGCAGGGGTGTGAATCGGAAAAATGTGGTGAACCCCGGGTGCGGGAAGAAATGGTGATGTCTGCTCCAGATCAGAAGGCTGAAGGATAGTTTTATTGAAACTATACTATATTGCATTAACATACTATTTAAATAGATATTTTCCTATTCTACATACTTATTTCTTACTTACCTGTCTAACTACAAACTCGTGACTCTGTGCTGAGAGCCCAACACAGCTGGATCCATTGGTCACTGACCCCAAAAAACCTTCACCAGAATCCAATCCAGCTGCTGAGAGCCCAACCCAGCTGGATCCATTGGTCACTGACCCCAAAAAACCTTCCCCAGAATCCAACCCAGCCATCCCTGCAGGTGAAAAATCTCCAACCACATTCCACATGGGCGAAACAAAGGAGCAGAGATAAAGATTGTTTTCTCTTCTTCTCCCTGTGCAATCCCGAGAGACAGAATTGTGTCTGTCTGTCCAGAGAACGTGAATTCCACAGGTGTGGCAGCAGAGGCTCTGCTCCGTTCAGGGTCTCTGCTCCTGGAGCAGCATCACTGTTGTACTGGGGTGGGCTCCAGGACTCTGTCTGGGCAGTGAGGGGCTGGTTTATGGCCACTTTTTTGGCTCAGTGGTTGAGGATGGAGGTTTTGTGTGCTACAGACAGCATTTGGCTCTGCAGGGACATCACTACAGTTTAAATTTCCACCCTGGATCTGCCCAACTCCAGCCTGCTGCTCCAGGGATCCTCCCACAGTTTACCCCCCTTGAGTGTGAAAAATACATATTGCATTAAAATAACATTAATGATTTTCATATTAAATAATAAATAATTTGCTCTTCGCAAATATTAACATTAATACTAAATGTGTTGGGAAGTTAGACTGCATTAATCTCTTTTAAGCGGTGCTGTATTAATCTCTTTTAAATAGTGTAGTAAATATAGTTTTGAAGCTATAGCATAATATTAAAATAGAAACTATGTGATGTTAGACACTTTATATAATTCAAAAATTTAAAAATACAACCAAAAAATCCTTCACATTGTCCTATCTAGATAAAACTAACAACAGACACCCGGTGCGCTGCCAAAACCCATTGTCAGTAGCAATCCCTTAATTCCATTACACCTACCGCAGCAATCCGCTTAGGGGGAGCTGCGGAGAGGCTGAGGGAGGAGGAGGCATCGCTTAAATAAATATACCTTGGTTTTATTCTGGGGGAAACGCCAGTGCAGGGCTCGGGGGCTCTGCTCAGGGCTGGCCACTGTCGGAATCTGTGGGTGTTGGTGATTCTGAGATTGTAGAAAGTCTCTGTTGCCAAAGCAGAAGCCATAATTCGTCTGTGCTGGTTTCAAGGTTGTTTATTCTGTTTATCTCTAACATGTTCTGCTGCCCTGCCGCAGCTCTGTCCTGCAGGGCAGCGTGTGGGGCTCTGCCCTCAGTGGGATGGTACAAACATTAAATACCACAAACTACCTGTGCTGGATTTACAATAACGTGCCAATATCTGTCACCTACGTTGGACAGTGTGTCCCCAGCCTAAACCAACAGAAAAATGCCAACACCACAGTGAAACATGGAGGGCATGAAGAAGGAGAAAAAGGACAAGACACACCCAATTTCCTCCATCTTGCCTCCTTTGAATCCTTTATCTAGAATCCTAAATTCTACTTCTGCACCCATCCCACACTTAATTATTACTGATATCAAACACTCAGAGCTGGTAATTCACCCTGTAAGATTGAAAACTCTTTTCCATGGACAGAGATCACAGCCAGTGTCTCTGGGGGCTCTGTCCAGGGGGGTTCCTGACCCCTGCCAGGGTCCCAGATTCCCACACAGAGCCCCTGGCAGGGCCTGGAGGGGCTCCAGGAGAGCTGCAGAGGGACTGGGGACAAGGGACAGAGGGACAGGACACAGGGAATGGCTCCCACTGCCAGAGGGCAGGGCTGGGTGGGAGATTGGGAACTGGGAATTGTTCCCTGGCAGGGTGGGCAGGCCCTGGCACAGGGTGCCCACCCTGGATCCCTGGCAGTGCCCAAGGCCAGGCTGGACATTGGAACACCCTGGGACAGTGGAGGTGTCCCTGCCATGGAATGAGCTGATCTTGAGCGTCCCTTCCCACCCAAATCTGTCACTTGATGAATCCATCTCTGCCCTCCAGCCCGTTCCCTGCTTCACCTTTTCCTCCTCACCCCGTCCAGCAGAAAGAAAAGACAAACACCCATAAAAGGTGTGGAAAATTTCATTCTTTACTGACCTTTATTCGTTTTCCGTTTGGCTTAAACACAATAAATATTTCAGCAGTAGCATTGAACAGACTGGAATTCACACCCACTGCAGTACCTGAACCCCCAGACTCTGGGAAAGCCACCGGGGATCACAGCACCAGTGTCCCCTTCATGCCCAGGGACAGGAGCGGGGCCGTGTCCCTGCTGGCAGGGAGGGGTGGGAGCAGATTTTGCTGTGGGCTGAGGAAAATTACCCCAAAAACTTCTGCTCCTGGCCCAGCCACTTCCTTGGACACCAGCCTGGGGACTTCTCCAGCCAGGTCTGGCCACACCTGGATGGGCCAGAGGGTCTTTTCCACAAACATTGTCCCCGTGGAATCAGGGGGCTGGAAAAGCCCTCGGAGTCCAACCACTCCCAGCACAACCACGGCCAAAGTGCTGTCCCATGTCCCCAAGTGCCACATCCCCATAGCTTTTCAATCCCTCCATGGATGGGGACTCCCCCCCTGCCCTGCACAGCTGTGCCAGGGATGGACAGCCCTATCCATGAAGGAATTGTTCCAAAATCCAACGTGAACCTCTCCTGGCACAGTTTGAGGCCATTTCCTCTCATCCTGTCCTTGTCCCACCAAGAACAGCCTCTGTGTCACCTCATCCCACCGAGAGGAGCCTCTGTGTCACCTCAGCCACTGCTCAGAGGTAGAGGTGGGCAAAACCAGGAGGAGCCAAGGCTGGTTTCCCAAAATCACCCCTTCCCTGGGGCCAAACCCCACCGTGACCAACCAGGAGAGCTGGAGAGGATTTGGGACAGCACCCAGGGAATGGCTGTGCCCATGGGACAGGGCTGGGAAATTGGGAATTGTTCCCCCCACAGGGTGCCCAGAGCAGCTGTGCCCAGCCCCTGGATCCCTGGGAGGGTCCCAGACTTGGAGCAAGCAATCCATGGAAGAAAAGACAACACAGATCAGCTCTGGGGCACCGGGCAGGAGGAGGTGAGCAGTCAGGACCTGCCCTCTCCATCCCCAGGACCACAACCAGCACAGAACATCCCCCTCAGCAGCTGTTACCCAGGAGCATTTTTAATTTTTTTTTTTTTTTTTTTTTCATTTTTAATTCTTAATTCCCCATTTTTAATTATCAATTCCCAAGACCCAAACCCACGGTGGGCAATAGAAGGGTTGGTTCTCAGCTGCCACACAGGGTTTGGTCTCTTTGTTTCTATTCCCCTCTCAGAATCCAGGAGCAGAAATCACTGGATTTCTAAGAGCCCAAGGAGAACCCCCCAGCCAGCCCAAACCCCAGCGCTGCTTTAAGGAGATTTCTTTTTCTACTTTCAAGGTGCAATAAATTAAGGCACCAAAGAGCCAGAACTGCCCCAAGATAAAGCCTGTGCAGAGGAAGCATTTCCAGTTTTGGAGAGGGATGTTCTTCCCACACACCAAGATTGAAGCTCAGCCTCAGCAGCATCCCAAATCCTCAGGGGTCACTGGTGGAAGAGACAGGACAAGGCAGGTGACAGGTTTGGGAGCCCAGAGTTCAGCTCAGCTGTCCCCTGCTTGGGCAAACACAAAACTAGACAGAAAAATCATCCAACATCCACCTTTTTCACTGTTGCCAGCCCAGCTTTGCTATCTGCACAAGTCCTACAGGAAGCTGAAGATTCCCTCTGTGCGAGCAGGACTTCAATTTATCTCCATAATTCTATTGCATTAAATAGCAGGAGTCAAAAACTCAGGTGCAGCCCAAGTAATTTGTCCGTGGAGGGTTTTGTTTGGATTTTTTTTCTTTTTTTTTCTGTACAACATCAGTAAAATGGATTGGAGGAAGCTATTTTATTAAATAAACTCTGAAAACCATCGGCCCCCTCTCGCAGCCCTGAGATCCAGAGCCTCCCACGAGGGATGGCAGCCCTGGCAAGGGCCCAGTTTGCTCCTCACGGGCTGTTTTGGGACCAGGGGCTGAGCAAAGTGACCAAGGGATGACCAGAGGCTGACCAGGAGGTGCCCAGGGGCTGACCGAGCTCAGCCTTGGGGTTTCCAGTCTTGTTGTGACGGTGATTCTGATTTCCAAAAGAAAAAGCATTAAATAGCACTTAACTTGAAGGCTTCCCCTGCAGAAGGAGACTGCTCTGAGCAAGCTGTGATGCCCCACAATCGGTGTCTGAAGGAATTGTCCCCACGGTGGTTCCACCTGCAGGATCTGTGCTTGTTCTCTTCCGGATGCAGCCTTTCCAGAGCCTGGCTTTAAGCTACACTCTTCATTCAAGCACGGGTCTTCGTTTGAATCGAGCCAACAGGAAAGAAAATCAGCGTTCAGTCTTCACCACCCCACTCCGAGTCAATTATAAAAACAAATTAAAAAATTAAATCAATGCGAAGACGTCTTTGACGAGCGGACAGTAAACGAAAGAGATGCCTGGATGAGACACGCGGGTGCTGGGGACAAAGAGAGGGGGATCTGGAGGGTTCCCACCCCTGGGGACATCCTGAAGGAGCAACACAGGGCTTCAGCTGCTTCTCCCAGTGCTGGAACTGCAGTTGGGACAGATCAGGCTGCTCCTGGCTGTGGACAAGAGGCTCAGGCAGCAGGGAAGGACCCAAATCCATGGTGGCAGGAATGGGGAGGGGCTGGCTCTGTAATCTCAGCCACCCTCCACAGCCCAGACCCCGTTCCCAGCCTGGGAACACACAGGGACACACAGGAACGTGTCCAGGTGTGGTCCCACCACACAACGTGCAGAAGTTTCCTATGGGAAACTGTGCCCTGATTTTCCAAGCCCCCAGTTAGGATTGAAGTACAAGTTTTGAGTGTCTTGTCTTTTTTTTTTCCCCTTAAAAAACCAAAAAAAAACCCAAAAAAACCCAAACAAACAAACAAAAAAAAAACAAAAAAAAACCCCAAAAAACCCCAAAAAAGACAACAGAGGTGCTAGCATGTGTTTGCCCAAAAGCAGGAAGGCAGGACAGAAGGTGGGAGAAGTGTCACCATCTGCTCCCAAAGTCCCAGCCCAGCACAGGGGCTGTGCAGCCAGCAGCCCTGGGGACAGCCAGGAGCCACCCTGACCTCCAGGACATCCCCCTGCCCTGGAGGAATCAGCTGTGTTGATTTTGGTGTCAGGCCAAGGTGCTTTGCTCAGGTAAAGCCTTTGTGTCCCCAAGCAGTGAGGGCCGGAGTCAGAGGCTTCTCTGGGAACATTCAGCTGGTCTAAGGTACAGTAAGAGCGCCCTGGAAGGTTCCTCCTCCTCCAGCTCCACCCAAAATCCCAAGCTGGCAGCTCGCAGGGATGGCAGAGCAGCAGGAGCCGCCCCGGCCCGGCTCCCGCGTGTCCTCGGCGCTGTCCGGGGCTGGTTGGATCCGTGGTGATGGCTGAATATTTACATTTGTTTGCAGCAGGTATTTACAGTCCTCCCGCAGCCCGCAGGCCCGGCTGCTCCTCCTCGGCTCCCAGTCAGTCCGGGGTGGGCTTCCGCAGCGAGAAGGGACGGATGTTGAAGTGCCGGCTCAGCTGGCTCACCTGGGGACCGGGCAGACGGGGGCTGGGTTATCCCGGATCCTGGGGGGTTATCCCGGATCCTGGGGGGTTATCCCGTATCCCAAGGGGTTATCCTGGATCCCGAGGGGTTATCCTGGATCCCGAGGGGCTATCCCGGCTCCTGAGGATCTATCCCGGATCCTGAGGGGTTATCCCAGATCCCGGGGGGTTATCCTAGTTATCCTATATCCCAAGGGGCTATCCCAGATCCCAAGGGGCTATCCTGGATCCCGGGGGGTTACCCTGGATCCCGGGGGGTTACCCCGAGGGGCTATCCCAGATCCTGAGGGGCTATCCCAGATCCCGGGGGGTTATCCCAAGGGGTTATCCCGGATCCCAGGTGTTATCCCAGATCCCAAGGGGTTATCCCGGATCCCAAGGGGTTATCCCGGATCCCGAAGGGTTACCCCGAGGGGCTATCCCAGCTCCCGAGGGGTTATCCCGGATCCCGAGGGGCTATCCTGGATCCCGGGGGGCTATCCCGGATCCTAGGGGGTTATCCCATATCCTGGGGGGTTATCCCGGCTCCCAGGGGGTTATCCCGAGGGGCTATCCCGGATCCAAGGGGGTTATCCCAGATCCCGAGGGGTTATCCCATATCCCAAGGGGTTATTCCGGATCTTAAGGGGTTATCCTGGATCCCGAGAGGCTATCCTGGATCCAAGGGGGTTATCCCGGATCCTGAGGGGTTATCCCGAGGGGCTATCCCAGATCCCGAGGGGTTATCCTGGATCCTGGGGGGTTATCCTGGATCCCAAGGGGTTATCCCGGATCCCAGGGGGTTATCCCATATCCCAAGGGGCTATCCCGGATCCTGGGGGGTTATCCCAGATCCCAGGGGGTTATCCCATATCCCAAGGGGTTATCCCAGATCCCGAGGGGTTATCCCATATTCCAAGGGATTATCCCATATCCCAAGGGGTTATCCCAGATCCCGAGGGGTTATCCCGGATCCCAAAGGGTTATCCTGGATCCAAGGGGCTATCCCGGATCCCGAGGGGCTATCCCAGATCCCAGGGGTTATCCCGGATCCCGAGGGCCTATCCCGGCTCCCGGGGGCTATCCCACCTCCCAGGCAGGAGCAGCAGAGCCCCAGACCTGCTGCCTGTTCCCTCCCCACCCCTGCCCAGCCCTGTCCCTGTCCCTGTCCCTGTCCCTGTCCCCAGACACTGCTCCCACTCTTCCAGCCCCTGCTCACTTCCCAACCTTCCCAAAAAACACCTGGGAGCAGGCTCAGCCTCTCCTTCCCCCCACACAGGGGCAGGATTGGGAATGCTGAGCCCAGGCCTGCAGGGTTTCTACCCTTCTCCTTTGTTATTCTGTTTAAATTAATTTGATCATCTCGGATTTCTGTACAAAATATTCCTGAATCCGTTCAAAGTGGGAGCTGGATCATTTACTTCCTGCAAAAGGAGGCTGAGCTTGACACACTCAGGGCAGAGAGGCTTTAATCCCAATCATTCTTGCCAAATTGAGAGCAGTTTGGGATTATCCCCAATCCCAAAGCCCTGAAAGGCTCTTGGGCTCAAAGCCAAGAGGAGCTGGGAAAGGCAGAGGGAGGGACAGAGGGAGCAGAGCCCTGGGAATCTCCTGGAAGGGGATGGGCAGGAGGATTACACCAGCTCAGCCCCTTCTCCAGCTGTAATTCCAAGACCAAATTTATTTAAGCTTCTTAGTAACTCAAATCCTTCTTGCACAGAAGCCTCATTACACTAATTGGAAAGACAAGGCGACCTGGCTGTAATTACAGCTGGGGCACGACTCCACAGGCTCTGGGGTGGAACTGGGGCTCCCAGGGGAAGGAGGGTGTCCCCACTTCAGCTGGGACGCGTGGCCCTTGTGCTCCTTCCTCAGCAGCTTCCCAGTGGCACTCTGGGCTTCTCCAAATTTGTTAATCAAAGCCCAGGGAGGCAGGAAGAGGATGAGGAGGAGAGCAACCCCTGGAGCTGTGCACAGCAGGAGGGGAGGCCCTGGAGCTGCTGCTTCCCCCAGCAGCAAAATCCCCACTCCAGCCTGCCTCTCCCAGCACCCTGGAGACCTCAGTGGAGATTCCAGCCCCTGGCAGGGCCTGGAGGGGCTCCAGGGAGAGCTCAGAGCCCCTGGCAGGGCCTGGAGGGGCTCCAGGAGAGCTGCAGAGGGACTGGGGACAAGGGACAGAGGGAGAGGACCCAGGGAATGGCTCCCAGTGCCAGAGGGCAGGGCTGGGTGGGAGATTGGGAATTGGGAATTGTTCCCTGGCAGGGTGGGCAGGGCTGGGATGGAATTCCCAGAGCAGCTGTGGTGTCCCTGGATCCCTGGCAGTGCCCAAGGCCAGGCTGGACACTGGGGCTGGGAGCACTGGGACAGTGGAAGTGTCCCTGCCACGGCAGGGGTGGCACTGGGTGAGCTTTCAGGTCCTTCCCAACCCAGACCATTCCAGGATTTTGTGCTTGGTTTCCACCTCAGCTGACACACCCCAGGGGAAGCACAGCCCCTGCCACATCCTGTGCACTTCCTTCCTTCCTTCCAACCCCGTGCAACCTTCCCAAGGCTCTCACAAGGAACCCAAATTCCCACAGGAGCATTCCCAGTTTCACACGGAGCATTCCCAGTTTCACAGGGAGCATTCCCAGTTTCACACGGAGCATTCCCAGTTTCACAGGGAGCATTCCCAGTTTCACAGGGAGCATTCCCAGCCCAGGAGCTGTCACCTACCACCACCACTCCGTAGTGGATGTGTGCCAGGGTGAGGAAGGCTGTCAGCAGGTACAGCAGGAGCGTCTCCCTGCCCGGAGCCAGCCCGGACAGCACCAGCAGCAGCACGGCCGCGATGGGCAGCAGCATCCAGTTGAGGGGCTGGCACCGAGTGCTGCTCATCTGGCACACGATCAGCTGGCACTGAGGGGACAGGGACAGAGCCTGAGCCTGCTGTGGGCACGGGGAGCCACAGCTGTGTGTCCCCAGAGCAGAGGGGATGGCCACTGGTGTGATCTGGCACCTCCAGTGCTGGGGGCAGCTCTGGGCCCCTCCTGCCAGGAGAGACCTGGAGGGGCTGGAGCGTGTCCAGGGAAGGGAACGGAGCCCCAGGAGGGGCTGGGGGAGCTGGGAAGGGGCTCAGCCTGGAGAAAAGGAGGCTCAGGGGGGACCTTGTGGCTCTGCACAGCTCCTGACAGGAGGAGACAGCCAGGGGGGGTTGGGATCTGCTCCAGGGAACAGGGACAGGACACGGGGAAATGGGCTCAGGCTGGGCCAGGGCAGGCTCAGGGTGGGCAGCAGCAGGAATTTCTGTTAAACAGCAATTAAACATTGGAAAAGGCCCAGGGCAGTCGTGGAGTCTCATCCCTGGAGGGATTTTAAAGCCCTCTGGATGTGGCATCTGGGGACATGGAGCAGGGTGACCTTGGCAGTACTGGGGGACAGTTGGACTCGGTGGTCTCAGGGGAGTTTTCCAACCTTAACAATCCCATGGTTCTACCACTATGCAGCCAAATTAAATTTTGACCAAAAATTTGGTCCTCCCATTTTAAGTTTATCCCCAAAAGGAGGCAGGAACTCCTCTGCCATCTGCACTTTGCTGCTCAGAGCAACATGTGAAAACTCAATTTAACCAATTCTCCCTCAAGCATAAAGCAGCAGCTCTTACAGAGATGTTGGCAAAGGCTGTTCCAACCATGAAATAGAAGAGCCTGGGCTGGACCTCCAGGATGTCAGTGGGGGACAGGAAGATCCAGGTGGTGCAGAGCAGGAACAGCAGCACCGGGGACACCAGGGGCAGCAGGATTTCGTATGCAGAGTGGTGCTTCAAGGTGTTGTTTTTATAGGCCCTGAAACACAAGAAAAGCAATGAAAACAGATGGAATGACTGACAAATCCCTGGGGCTGCCTGCAGGAAGTACCTGCAGGGGTCCCAAGGGTGCTGCAGAGGGACTGGAGGGACAGGACAAGGGGGGATGATTTCCCACAGCCAGAGGGCAGGGATGGATGGGATATTGGGAATTGGGAATTGTTCCCTGGGAGGGTGGTGAGACCCTGCCATGGCTGCCCCTGGATCCCTGGCAGTGCCCAAGGCCAGGCTGGACAGAGCTTGAAGCACCCTGGGACAGTGGGAGACGTCCCTGCCCATGGCAGGGAGTGGCACTGGAGGAATTTCCCACTTCCTCCCCACCCAAACCCTCCTGAGATCCCACAAAACTCACTTGTAGAAGTTGTACAGGCTCATGGGCAGGGTCACAGTGAGGGCACAGGCTGGAAGAGAAGAGAAAAGTGCCGTGTTAGTGCCCCAGGGCAGAGGGGACACCCCATGCACCCCAAACAGGAGGCTCTGGCTGGGCTCTCCTCAAAGTTCCCTGCACTAAAATAGTTCCTGGTGCCTCAGGAATAGCTCGGCACATTTGGAAGTAGCTGCTCCCAAGTCTGGCCCAAGAGCTGCAATTAAAAGTTAAGGTCTGCTGTGAGTTTAAGACATTTCCATTTGAAAGGGTTGCATTAAGGAGCTCGGTTTTGTGCTTTTTTTTGTGCTTTAAACAGTGACAAAGCTTAATTAAAATACAACTCTAATGAGACATGAGTGCACACTCCTCAAATGACATGGCTGGGCACAAGAGTTTTCACAAGAAAGGCAATTTGCTGTTTCTCTGGCCGACATTTCCAGTTGCCAAAAAGTTGTTATTTAACTGGATAAATGACACAAAGCACCCAAATAACTGAAAAACCCTGACCTAAATCAGAACCATCAACACTATTCTGCGATATTCCAGCACAACTCCCTCCCTGTTTATCCAGCAGAAGGTGTGTGAACAGAGCTGGAAATATTCCTGCTTTAATAACCCAGCTCCTCTCCCCCGTGTGGGAACTGGGCTCAATTCCTCATACAGGAAAAGCACATTCATTATTCATGTTAAGTCACACGGCTGTCAAAGGAGAGCTGGGAACATCCACCCCATAAAAGTGCAAGAAGTACATTTAACACACCAATTAACTCAAAATTAAGCACTGACAAAGAACACCTGAAGGGACACAGAAAATAAACTGAGCAGAACTTGTGATTTACGAGTGGAACTGAACAACATCAGCTGGGCTCTACCCTTTGCAGTGGCTGATTTTCACAGGAGAGTGAGGCTGGGCCTTTATTCCAATTTTATTATTATTATTATTTTGTAATGTTTAGGTGGGTGGATGGAGGGCAAGATCCCCAAACAGCAGAGCTCCCACCCACCTCCATGGCTGCAACCTCCCTCCCACGCAGTGTTTGGGCTCTGGGGTGAGATGGTGCCCCAGAGCAGCACAACAAAAATGTCCTGACCCCTCCAAACCAGCCCAAGGCTGGGGAGGCTCCGCTGAGAGACAGGTCCCACCACCCACCCCCTGCACACTGGGCTTTATCCCCTGGAAACTCTGCTTTTACCACACTGGTTTTACCCCCAGGCTCTCGCTGAGGACAAACTAAGCTTCTCTGGAGTGAAGTCAGCTCAGGCAGAGCAGAGTTAAGTTCTCCAAAATAACTCTGCAGGAGACAACCCTGTTTTGAAATCCTGGGAAAGGTTTTTGGGCTGTGAGAACACCCTCAGTTAGTCACTTCAACAACAGCCCGGGGCAGCAAACAGAGCAGTGTTAGCAGGTCATTAGCAGGGGGTTTGGGAAAAAAAGGTGAAGTTTTAAAAGACAGGCTTCAACATGGAGTTTCTTACCAATAATCATTGCAGTGAATAGGTCTCTATATAAGAAATTAAACAGGAAAGGTGCATACCAGGCCTCAACTCCCACAAAGGCTGTCACTATGTAGACAATTGAAATGGTCTGAAAGAAAGCACAGGACGAGCAGGGGTGAGAAATGTGAAGGGCAGGGCTGGCAGCACCTGGGCTGTCTGCACCACCCTTGTGCCAGGCAGCTGGAAGCTAAGACACGTTCAGTCCTACCCCACAGCAGGAAGGAGAAAAATGGAACAAATCCACCAATATCCCACGTTACCAGGTGCAGGAAGGGCGAGCTGCTGAGCAGGGATGGGATTGGGAAGTGCCCATCCCCTGGGGCACCTCCAGTGCTGGGGGCAGCTCTGGGCCCCTCCTGCCAGGAGAGACCTGGAGGGGCTGGAGCGTGTCCAGGGAAGGGAACGGAGCCCCAGGAGGGGCTGGGGGAGCTGGGAAGGGGCTCAGCCTGGAGAAAAGGAGGCTCAGGGGGGACCTTGTGGCTCTGCACAGCTCCTGACAGGAGGGGACAGCCAGGGGGGGTCGGGCTCTGCTCCAGGGAACAGGGACAGGACACGGGGAAATGGGCTCAGGCTGGGCCAGGGCGGGCTCAGGGTGGGCAGCAGCAGGAATTTCTGCCTGGAAAGGGCTGTTAAACCTTGGCAGGGGGTGAAGTCACATCCTTGCAGGAATATGAAAACCACGTGGAAGTGGCACTTGGGGACAGAGGTGGCCTTGGCAGTGCTGTGAGGACTCGATGGCCTCAGAGGGTTTCTCCAACCTCGCTGAGTCCATGAGCAGGAGCTGCAGGAGAGATGCCCTGGCACGGCCTTAAACTCTCCAGGTGATAACAACCCGGGTTTTGCACAAGTTGCAGTGACCCTGGAGGGTCACTCGGGGACTTTTCCTTATCCATCTGCTGCTGGATGATGGGAGAAGCTCACCAGGGCTATTTCAGCTTTAACAGTCCCCTGAAGCTGGGTGGAGCACGCTGCTCTGCCCTCCACCCCTGCCCTTCTCCAGCAGGCAGCTCAAAGACCTGGGTTAAGCAACATTTTGGGAGAAAGGATCAGAGCACAGTCAGGGACCAGGTCTGGTCTCCTTGTAGTAGGAGAGATGATTATTCCAATTAATGCAGCTGCATTAATTGAACTCTCCTTCCAACTCGTTGCATTTCCCACCCAGCATCTGACAAACCAGAAGATAAATAAATGGATAAATAAGATAAAAGATTTTTTTACAATGAGGGTGTCTGCCCAGAGAAGCTGTGGCTCCCCCATCCCTGGAAATGCCCAAGGGCAGGATGGATAAAGCTTGGAGCATCCTGGGCTGGAGGAAAGCACTGCCAGCAATCCAGGTGAACTACACAAAGCAACAACTCCTTTTGGAATTCCAAAAGGCATCCCAAATTTCCAGGCTTTAACCCACAGTGGTACTACGTAGGGAACTACACAAAGCAACAATTCCTCTTGGAATTTGCTTTGGAATTCCAAAAGGCATCCCAAATTTCCAGGCTTTAACCCACAGTGGTACTACCACGTAGGGAACTACACGAAGCAACAACTCCTTTTGGAATTCCAAAAGGCATCCCAAATTTCCTGGCTTTACCCACAGTGGCACCACATAGGGAACTACATAAAGCAACAACTCCTCTTGGAATTTGCTTTGGAATTCCCAAAAGGCATCCCAAATTTCCAGGCTTTAACCCACAGTGGTACCACGCAGGGAACTACATGAAGCAACAATTCCTTTGGGAATTCCAAAAGGCATCCCAAATTTCCAGGCTTTAACCCACAGTGGTACCACGTAATGAACTACACAAAGCAACAATTCCTTTTGGAATTTGCTTTGGAATTCCAAAAGGCATCCCAAATTTCCAGGCTTTACCCACAGTGGTACCACATAGGGAACTACACGAAGCAACAATTCCTTTTGGAATTCCAAAAGGCATCCCAAATTTCCAGGTTTTACCCACAGTGATACCACCTAGGGAACTACACGAAACAACTCCTTTTGGAATTTGCTTTGGAATTCCAAAAGGCATCCCAA
Source organism: Taeniopygia guttata (assembly GCF_003957565.2). Taxonomy (NCBI): domain Eukaryota; kingdom Metazoa; phylum Chordata; class Aves; order Passeriformes; family Estrildidae; genus Taeniopygia; species Taeniopygia guttata. Next base: position 795,505 of record NC_044214.2, on the reverse strand, counting down.
ATTTCCAGGCTTTACCCACAGTGGTACCACGTAGGGAACTACAAGAAGCAACAATTCCTTTTGGAATTTGCTTTGGAATTCCAAAAAGCATCCCAAATTTCCAGGCTTTACCCACAGTGGTACCACGTAAGGAAATACACGAAGCAACAACTCCTTTGGGAATTCCAAAAAGGCATCCCAAATTTCCAGGCTTTAACCCACAGTGGTACCATGTAGGGAACTACACAAAGCAACAATTCCTTTTGGAATTCCAAAAAGCATCCCAAATTTCCAGGCTTTACCCACAGTGGTACCACGTAGGGAAATGCACGAAGCAACAACTCCTTTTAGAATTCCAAAAGGCATCCCAAATTTCCAGGCTTTACCCACAGAGGCACCACGTAATGAACTACACAAAGCAACAATTCCTTTTGGAATTCCAAAAGGCATCCCAAATTTCCAGGCTTTAACCCACAGTGGTACCACACAGGGAACTACTCAAAGCAACAATTTCTTTGGGAATTCCAAAAGGCATCCCAAACTTCCAGGCTTTACCCACAGCGGTACCACCTAGGGAACTACAAGAAGCAACAACTCCTTTTGGAATTTGCTTTGGAATTCCAAAAGGCATCCCAAATTTCCAGGCTCTACCCACAGTGGGAACTACACGAAGCAACAATTCCTTTTGGAATTCCAAAAGGCATCCCAAATTTCCAGGCTTTAACCCACAACTACACAAAAAAACAACTCCAGTGGGTAAAACATGCAGGAAGGAGGGAGAGGAGAGCCAAGGCCACATCCACCCTTCCAGCCTGGCTCGTCGTGGAGGGTCCATCTCCACCAGGGACCCCGCGATGACCAAGGCTCTCTGTGCCCACCTCGGGGCAGGAACTCACCACCTGGCTGACGTCATATCCCCAGGGCAGGAAGAGAATCCCCGTGTTGTACTTCTCCCAGTGGGAGAGGATGAAGGAAAACAAGACCACCCAGAGCAGGAGGTAGAGGACGAAGACGCTGACGCCGGTGGAGCCCCGGCCGAAGGTGGAGTACACGGTGACCACGAAGTAGACGCAGGCCCAGCTGTCCAGGCCGTGGTCAAAGAGCTCTCCCAGGGGTGTGCTGGAGTTGGTGCGGCGTGCCTGCTTCCCATCCACGCCATCTGGGAACGGGGGGAGGAATGAGAGTGGTGTGAGACTCTTGGAGGCAGCTCTGAGCTCTCAGAGGAACTCCTCACGCCCAGGACAGCCCAACGGCACAAAAGGAGCAGGGTGGCTTCTGGGAGAGTGTTGGAAACAGAAAAAGGGTTGATAAAAGGTAAAATAACAAAGCTTCTACAGAGAGAAACTGAGCTAGGGGGAAGAGGTTCTTGCTCCTGCTAAAGCACCCCACAAAAGTGATTATTTCCTTTGTTCTCCCTTTTTTAGGCAGGATCTCTTGGCCTCTATCTAATCAGACAGCCCCTGGTTTGAGGTGAAGTCCAAAAGGTCCTATGAGGTGTCTTTTGAGCAAATTGGGAGAGAAACTTGTGGGCTTTTTGCTGTTTTAAGCAGACAAATAATAATTTAGTCACTCTGTCAGCAGGGAGTACATTCCTACACATGGAGCTGTCCTGGACATCCCACACAAAGCAATGGGCCAGGGAACAGCAGCTTTCCCCACCTCCACCCTCAATCAGTGAGTGGGCTTCCCATCCCTGCTCCGTGGGAGGGTAAAAAATGCAACAAAAACTGCAAAATCTGATGAGATTATATTTATTTCCCTGTGTTTCCTTTATATTCTGTGCCTAAGGGAGGTCCAGGAGAGCTGGAGAGGGACTCGGGACAAGGGATGGATTGACAGGACACAGGGAATGGCTTCAAACAGGAAAAAGGGAAATTTAGGTGGGATATTGGGAAGGAATTCTTGGCTGTGAGGGTGGTGAGGCCCTGGCACAGGTTGGCCAGAGAAGCTGTGGCTGCCCCTGGAAGTGTCCAAGGTCAGGTTGGAGCAACCTGGTGTCAGATGAGGCATGTTTACATAGGCACGTGTTGTATGTTTACATACAAATACACGCTACGTGAACCTTCTATCAGACTTTAAGAATTATCTGCAAATTCATGTGGCATAGTGGAAAGTGTCCTTGCCCATGGTAGAACTAGAGGATTTTGCAGGTCTTTCCAAACCCAAACCGTTCTGGGATTCTCTGATTATTTAAAGCAGACCCAAGACAGAGTTTCACAGTTCATCTCAAAGCCAGTTCCAGCATCCTCCTTCCCCATCAGATGCCCCGGGACACCTTCCTTGTCTCCACGTAGCAAAGCAGCTCCCAGAAACTCCCCCAACTCCTCCCATGGGCTCAGGGAGGGGACAACACCCCCACAGCACCAGTGGGTGACCCTGCAAACTCTTACCCAACGTGTAGGCCATGAAGTTGAGGAGCCCCACCACGATCCACACGCCGTTTGGAACGTGCTGGTGATCAGGAGCTGCAGGGATCAGACAGAGCCGAGTCAGAAGAGCTCAGGATGGGCTCCCAGAGGGTTTATTTTGGCCCAAGAGGCACAGCCAGCAGGACAGAAACGGTGAATTTGGGATGTGAGCTTTGCAGGGCGTGAGGGCAGCTCCTGAAACCAGGTCAGCGAGGATTTTGCCTTCCAGGATATATTTGTCCTTTGTTCCAAGCTCTCCAAAATCATGGGATCTGAGAGCTGGGGGCAGTTCTGGAGTGCCACTGAGAGCTGGGGCAGTTCTGGAGTGCCACTGAGAGCTGGGGGCAGTTCTGGGGTGCCACTGAGAGCTGGGGGCAGTTCTGGAGTGACACTGAGAGCTGGGGGCAGTTCTGGAGTGCCACTGAGAGCTGGGGGCAGTTCTGCAGTGCCACTGAGAGCTGGGGGCAGTTCTGGGGTGACACTGAGAGCTGGGGGCAGTTCTGCAGTGCCACTGAGAGCTGGGGGCAGTTCTGTAGTGCCAATGAGAGCTGGGGGCAGTTCTGGGGTGACACTGAGAGCTGGGGGCAGTTCTGCAGTGACACTGAGAGCTGGGGACAGTCTCCAGTCCCATCCTGCCAATGGAAACCCAGCTCTTCCCTAATGGCACCTCCACCTCCACAGGAGAGCTAACTGCACCTAACCCCAAACCCACGCTGGAGCATCAGGGTTTTGTGAATTTCCTGCCATCACACCTCTGATTTCTGTTCTGGTGGACAATGTTTTATTTAGTATCATGTGAAAAAATTGAATGAACGTGATAGATTCAAGCTACTATTCCAAATAAAACCTATTTTGGGACTTTGAGCATGCTGGTTAATACCCACAGAGTGCTGGTTGTGGTAGAAGCAGAGTAACACTCCTTTTTACTTGTCCAGCACTGTGGGAATCCAGGGCTTCCCTCTGGCTGTCCTGGGACCCTGGCAGGGGTCAGAACCCCCCTGGACAGAGCCCCCAGAGACACTGGCTGTGATCTCTGTCCATGGAGGGGAGTTTTCAATCTTACAGGATGAATTACCAGCTCTGAGTGTTTGATATGAGTAATAATTAAGTGTGGCACAGGTGCAAAAGGAAAATTTTAGGATTCTAGATAAGGGGTCCAAAGGGGACAAGATGGAGGAATTGGGTGTGTCTTGTCCTTTTTCTCCTTCTTCATGCCCTCTATGTTTCACTGTGGTGTTGGCATTTTTCTGTTGGTTTAGGCTGGGGACACACTGTCCAACGTAGGTGACAGATATTGGCACGTTATTGTAAATCCAGCACAGGTAGTTTGTGGTATTTAATGTTTGTAGCATCCCACTGAGGGCAGAGCCCCACACGCTGCCCTGCAGGACAGAGCTGCGGCAGGGCAGCAGAACATGTTAGAGATAAACAGAATAAACAACCTTGAAACAGCACAGACCAATTATGGCTTCTGCTTTGGCAGCGGGGCTGACAGACAGAGACTTTCTACAATCTCAGAATCACCAACACCACAGATCCAACACAGCACCTTTCTCCCCTGTCAATATTTACTTCCCAATGGATATCGTGACAGGCTGACAATGAAAGGGGCACTGGAGAAGGGCAGGAAGAGGCACGGATCCTTGGCAGCAGGAGGGCACAGGGAGGTCTCCTGGGGCACAGTGATGCTGTGAAATGCCACCTCCTGTTTCCTCAGGGCAGCAGGATGGTGCCCTCCCAGCAGCAAAGGGAGGCAGGGAGGGAGGGCATCACCTCTGCAAAGCCATCCAAGGAACAGGGAAGGCACAAAAGTCTGGAGCAGCACCAGAAGTTCTCTCTCCAAGCAGGACGTGAATGTGAAAGGCTGCCAAGCCATGAGCTCCAAAGCCAGTTTTGGAGAGGCTGGGAGAGCTGGGGATGTCCAGCGTGGAGAATGGAAGCTCCAGGGAACTCTGAGAGGCTTTTCCAGAGCCTAAAGAGCCTCCAGCAGAGCTGGAGAGGGTGGGACAAGGGCCTGGAGGGACAGGACAAGGGGAATGGCTTCCCACTGCCATGGGATACTGGAGCTTGGAGCAACCTGGGATAGTGGAAGGCGTCCCAGGCGGCACTGGATGGGCTTTAAAGTCCCTTCAACCCAAACCATTCTTGGATTCCATGATTCTGGATGTCTGACATGCTGGAATTTTCACTTTGAGCTACTGACAGCTTTTGTTCTCATGGCTCATGGACCTTAACAGGTCCAACAGCCACGGATGCCACCTGAGCCTTCAACAGTTTTGACTTGTCTACCAATAAAGACAATCCAAATAAACCAGGATTTCTGCCATGTAACTGTGTTTTGATGATGGGTTCAGTCTAGAAGAATTACACAAACTCTCCTGAGCAACCTAAACCAGACCTGGCAGGGTCTAAGGGAGAGAAAAACACAGAGGAGAAGCTCCTGAGAATTACCACACTGCATTAATCCTTTCCCTGGGACTCCTCCATGTGCAGAGGAACACGACTGAACTATTGGATCCACAGACAGATGAACGTGGGGACTGTTAGAAAGTTTAAAGCTGTGAATGGTGAAGCTCAGAAAGAGGATTTGGCCTTGTTAGTCTGACGTGGTGGTTTTGCCAAGAGGGGAACGAGCTGGGATGTGAAAAACAAGGCTCTATCTGCTGATTTTAGGGAAGCAGCACTTCTAACGTTTTCCTGCTAGATTTTCAACCGAGGGCACTGGGTTGTTTGCTCTGCAGGCAGAGCCAATTCCACCCTGAGATTCCAGCTGTCTCTTCCTCCCTGTCCCAGCCAGGAGCACCTTTCCCTGGCAGCCGGAGGGAAGGGGCTACACACACCCTGACAAGTCCTTGTCACAAAACCCAGCGAGTTCAATCCCCTCCTCTGTCCCAGCCACTCTGGGAAGGCCCAGACCCAGAGGCCTCACCAGTTCCCAGCAGAGGAGGTGACAGATTTCCCACCTGACCAGGAACATGCAGCCTTACCAGAAGCATAAAAGTCAGGGTCGAAGTATGCCATGAGGAAGAAGTTGAAGACAAGCAGCAGGAAGCCAGAAAACGTTATCAAATTTGGGGCCAGCCAGGTAGGGAAGATCTATGGGAAAGCAGCAAAAGAACAGATGAACTCGTTAAAACATGGACTGAGGAGCAAGGTGCTGCTCCAGCCATGGCTGCACTGGCTGGGTGTTAGACAACGCTGCCAGGAGCACCCGGAGCATCCCGGGGCAGCAGGAAGCGTGGGGCTGGGATGCAGGGATTCAGGGATTCAGGGATTCAGGGATTCGGGGCAGGCTGCAGGCAGCCCCTCACTCATTAGTGGCACCACAAAGGAAGCAGCTGATGGTGTTACAGAGCTGACCTGGATGGTGTTACAGAGCTGACCTGGGCCGTGCTGTCCCGCTCTGGGACAGGGACTCACCTTCACAACGGCGTTCCAGAAGGGATGCATGACATACAGGGACAGGGGGTTGCTGTCCACGGCGCTGTACTGGGAAACACAAAAGCCAACAGTTAATGAGGGCTCCAGCAACCTGCAGAAACAGCCAGACATCTGCAATCTTCTGAGCCCCTTTGGAAATGCCAGCTTGATGGAACCCAGGCCTGGTTCAGGGGCTCCGTGTGGTGGAAAAGTCTCTCCTCCAAGCTGTGCTTCCAAAGAAAGGCTCAGCAGTCTCTTGTTGTTCAGTCTCAAGGCAGTTTATTGCAAGTTATCTAAAAGATTTTCTTATTGAGCTGCTGTGGTTTGCTCACAGCTCAGGCAGAGGCACACACACACCCTGACATCCTCTCTGACTCCCGACTGCTTCTTCTCTCCCCCTCTGCCCAGGGCTGCTGCTGTCTTTTATATGGTACATTACATGTTAAATGTTTATAGATTTTTCCCAATACCTATTACCTATATTAAATGGTGCTTTTCTATCTTTTATATGGTACATTACGTGTTACATGTTTACAGTTTTTCCCCAATGCCTATTACCTACATTAAATGGTGCCTTTCTATCTTTTATATGGTACATTACGTGTTACATGTTTACAGTTTTTCCCCAATGCCCATTACCTATATTAAATGGTGCTTTTCTATCTTTTATATGGTACATTACGTGTTAAATGTTTATAGTTTTTCCCCAATCCTATTACCTATATTAAATGTTGCTTTTCTATCTTTTATATGGTGCATTACGTGTTAAATGTTTATATTTTTTCCCCAATCCTATTACCTATATTAAATGGTGCCTTTCTATCTTTTATATGGTACATTACATGTTAAATGTTTATAGTTTTCCCCCAATACCTATTACCTATATTAAATGGTTCTTTTCTATCTTTTATATAGTACATTACATGTTACATGTTTATAGTTTTTCCCCAATGCCTATTACCCATATTAAATGGTGCTTTTCTATCTTTTATATGGTACATTACATGTTAAATGTTTATAGTTTTTCCCCAATCCTATTACCTATATTAAATGGTGATTTTCTACTCTAAACCAATCTGTGAGTGCCAACATCACCAAGAACATGGAGGGAAGGAAGGAGAAAGAGGAGGACAGGACAGGCCAAAATCCCTCCATCTTAAACCCTCTGACCCCCATGTACAAAACCAAAACCCCCTGTACAGTGCTCAAAAATTCTTCCCTCTACTTTGTGACTACTTCTACTATAATATCTAAATTTTTGTGACTGCTTGTTCTTCCTGCAAAGTTGGTAAATCATTCCATGGCTCAAACCCAAAATCACAGCTGTTTCCAGCTGCCTGCCAGGGTCTCAAATGCTTCTGACCTGGGCCTGGAACCTCCAAAAATGTCTGAGGAACATTTTGAGTTCCGACACCAGCTCTCCGAGCGGACCCAGGCAAGGAGCAAAATGCTGATCCTTTCATTCCAACTGCTCTGCCCCAGCTGGGTGAGGAGAAATGCTGTGGGTGCCATCTGTCACCTGCTGAGCTGTGACCCCTTTGTTCCCTTGCTGGTCCCCTTCCAGCAGTGGGACTGGGAGCCCCTCGAGCACGATGGGTCTCAGAGGGCCCCTCTCCACTGAGGAGCTGAGATTTCACCAGAGGCAGCTTTGGGAATGGGGAGGGAGAGCTCTTACCCCTCATCCCATCACTGTCACAACGTCTGAGGTGCTCAGGGTGTGTTTGTGGTGGGGGAAATAAAAATAGAAATAAAAATCAAAGATCTAGACGAGGCATGAAACAATTTCCAGATAGGAAGTTAAAATTTGACTTCACTTGGCTCTCGAGAGCAGCATGAGCAGCAGTTATCTGCTCTCACAGCCCCTTCCAAACACAGATTACCCTGGCTAAAGTCCTCTTCTCCCAGGAACACTTTGATAAGAATCCCAAGAACAATTCCACATGCTACCAAACTCCTGGGCTCACATTCTTGGTGCTGGGCTGGGCAGAACATGCTGCTCACCCACCTGCTTGGGACAGCACCCCCAGCTCCACACAGGAGCTGAGCCCAGTCCCAAAAACAGAATCCCAGAGTGAGATTCTGCTTGGGACAGCACCCCCAGCTCCAGCACAGGAGCTGAGCCCAGTCCCAAAAACAGAATCCCAGAGTGAGATTCTGCTTGGGACAGCACCCCCAGCTCCACACAGGAGCTGAGCCCAGTCCCAAAAACAGAATCCCAGAGTGAGATTCTGCTTGGGACAGCACCCCCAGCTCCAGCACAGGCAACTTCCTTTAGTCCAGTCCCAAAAACAGAATCCCAGAGTGAGATTCTGCTTGGGACAGCACCCCCAGCTCCACACAGGAGCTGAGCCCAGTCCCAAAAACTGAATCCCAGAGTGAAACTCTGCTTGGGACAGCACCCCCAGCTCCACACAGGAGCTGAGCCCAGTCCCAAAAACAGAATCACAGAGTGAGATTTTGCTTGGGACAGCAGCCCCAGCTCCACACAGGAGCTGAGCCCAGTCCCAAAAACTGAATCCCAGAGTGAAACTCTGCTTGGGACAGCACCCCCAGGCACCTCCATGAGCCCAGTCCCAAAAACAGAATCCCAGAGTGAGATTCTGCTTGGGACAGCACCCCCAGCTCCACACAGGAGCTGAGCCCAGTCCCAAAAACAGAATCACAGAGTGAGATTTTGCTTGGGACAGCACCCCCAGCTCCACACAGGCACCTCCCTGAGCCCAGTCCCAAAAACAGAATCCCTGAGTGAGATTCTGCTTGGGACAGCACCCCCAGGCACCTCCCTGAGTCCAATCCCAAAAACAGAATCCCAGAGTGAGATTCTGCTTGGGACAGCACCCCCAGCTCCAGCACAGGCACCTGCCTGAGCCCAGTCCCAAAACCAGAATCCCAGACTGAGATTCTGCTTGGGAGAGCACCCCCAGGTACCTCCCTGAGCCCAGTCCCAAAAACAGAATCCCAGAGTGAGATTCTGCTTGGGACAGCACCTCCAGGCACCTGCTTGAGCCCAGTCCCAAAAACAGAATCCCAGAGTGAGATTCTGCTTGGGACAGCACCCCCAGCTCCAGCACAGGCACCTGCCTGAGCCCAGTCCCAAAAACAGAATCCCAGAGTGAGATTCTGCCAGGGCCTCACCCCCTCACAGCCAAGAATTCCTTCCCAGTATCCCATCCCAAATCCCTTTTCCACTTTGAAGCCATTCCCTGTGTCCTGTTTCTCTGTCCCTTGTCCCCAGTCCCTCTGCAGCTCTCCTGGAGCCCCTCCAGGCCCTGCCAGGGGCTCTGAGCTCTCCTGGAGCCCCTCCAGGCCCTGCCAGGGGCTCTGAGCTCTCCCTGGATCCTTCTCCTCTCCAGGTGAGCCCCCCCAGCTCTCCCAGCCCGGCTCCAGGGCCTCCTCTGGACTCATTCCAACAGGTCCCAAATTTGGTTTGGTTGGTCAAAGGAAACCCATCAGCAACAAGCAGCTCCAGGTCATCCCCCCACAGCCCATGGCCTTGAACCAGCCCCTGCCATTGCACCCATGGATTGCTCCAGCCTGTTCCTCTCCTTGTCCCTGGAAGCAGAGGAGAGGTGGGAAAGGGCAAAGCAACACCCCCCCAAGCCAGGCACCAGCACTGGTCTCACTGGGGTCCCATCTGCTCGAATCCCATCCTTGGCAAGGATTTCTGTACCCCCTCCCAGCCCTTCCCTGCCCTCCCTGTGCAGGGATTCAGCCCCAGAGGTTGTGTCCCCACAGCAGCAGCAGAGCAAGAAGCATCAAACCCCAAAGCTGTTGGACTCGACTCTAAGCCACAAAGAATTTCCACCTCAGCTTAATGCAATTTTGGGGGGCAGAATTCCAAATGCTTTACAAGATAATAGGATTTGAAGCAGCAGTAGGGGAGGAGGAGAGACTGATGTAATCTCATTATCACCAAAACAGCCTGGAACAAGAAACTAGATGTAAGATTTGCAGCAAGGCAGGGGAGGAGCTCCAGAACCTCAGGGAAGTTTCAACAGGCCCATGGCTTGGGAAGCTTTCCTCTCTCCCTGCAAGGACTGGGGGTAATACTCAATAAAGAGCTTTTCCCCATGGCCACACGTGTTCCCACCTTGCTGGCAGAGCTGGGAAGAGCTTTCTTGGAGAAAGGGCAGCTGCTCTGCAGAGGTTTCCTGATGCAACCTTGGGAATCATGGAATATCCTGGGTTGGAAGGGACCCACAGGGATCATGGAGTCCAAGTGCTCCCCCTGCACAGATCCCCCAAATCCCACCCTGGGCATCCCTGGCAGTGCTGTCCAAACCCACCCGGAGCTCTGCAGTGCCCAGCACCCTCTGGGGGAAGAACCTTTCCCAAAATCCAACCTAAACCTCCCTGGCACAGCTCCGTGGTTCCCTCGGCTCCTGTCCCTGTCACAGAGAGCAGAGATCACAGCTGCCCCTCGGCAGGAAGCTGCTGACATCCATGAGCTCTCCTCTCAGGCTCTCTCCAGCTGAACAAGCCAAGTGCCCTCAGCCACTCCCTGTGGGAATCCAGGGCTTCCCTCTGGCTGCCCTGGCAGGTCTGGGACCCTGGCAGGGGTCAGGAACCCCCCTGGACAGAGCCCCCAGAGACACTGGCTGTGATCTCTGTCCATGGAAAAGAGTTTTCAATCTTACAGGGTGAATTACAAGCTTTAAGTGTTTGATATCAGTAATAATTAAGTGTGGCACGGGTGCAAAAGTAAAATTTTAAGTTTCTAGATTAGGGGTTTAAAGGGGACAAGATGGAGGAAATTGGGTGTGTCTTGTCCTTTTCCTCCTTCTTCATGCCCTCCATGTTTTACTGTGGTGTTGGCATTTTTCTGTTGGTTTAGGCTGGGGACACACTGTTCAACGTAAATGATAAATATTAGCACATTATTATAAATATAGCACAGGTAGTTTCTGGTATTTAATGTTTGTAACATCCCACTCTGGGGTGTTACATTGGCACGTTATTGTAAATCCAGCACAGGTAGTTTGTGGTATTTAATGTTTGTAACATCCCACTGAGGGGTGTTACATTGGCACGTTATTGTAAGTCCAGCACAGGTAGTTTGTGGTATTTAATGTTTGTAACATCCCACTGAGGGCAGAGCCCCACACGCTGCCCTGCAGGACAGAGCTGCGGCAGGGCAGCAGAACATGTTAGAGATAAACAGAATAAACAACCTTGAAACCAGCACAGACCAATTATGGCTTCTGCTTTGGCAACGGCGCAAAAAAACAGACTTTCTACAATCTCAGAATCACCAATACCACAGATTCCGACACCTCCAGACCCTTCCCCGTTGGGTCTGTGCCCCTCTGGATGCTCTCCCTGTGCTTCAGACCCTCCCTGTGCCCCCCAGCTCCTGCCAGGCTCCAGCCAGGACGCTTCTCTGTGTGCTGAGCAAGGCCAGCCGTGCTGTGCCCGCTCTGGGGACAGCCTGGGGCACAGGGACAGAACCAGGGCTGGCTGCCACCCTTGGGGACAGCACTCTGGACAGCCAGGACACCCTCTCCCAGAATACCAATGAGCTGCCAGGCATCTCCAGGGACAGATCCCAAGAGCATCTTGGCCATGCTCAGCCTCCTCCAGCTGCTTTTTCATCTTTAAGGTCTTCCTTACAAACATTACTAAAGTTGTCCCTTCCACCTCTTCACTTGTGAAGCTCCAAACTCATCAGTGTTTGAGCCTGGAGCTGGTTCCATCATTCCCTCACCTCATCCTCACTGGAAATCAGTGTCACCTTCTGTATTTTGGATCTCCACACACTGGTCTAGCGACTCACATCACTCTCTAAGTCCTTCTTCTATCATGAACAATGATTCCCACCAGGCTGGACTCTGGATTTCTGCCTTTTTTTCAGGGTAAGAAGGTTAAAGGAAAAGGAGAAGCGCCCAGAAGGAATTTCACACACCCCAGAGCCTCCTTCCCAAAGCAGCCAGGCATTTGTAAAGGCTCTGGCTCTGAAACAGCTCCGTGTTCACAGACACGGCTGCAGGGAGGAGCCAACCAGCCCAGACATCTCCCTGGGGATTGGCTCAGAACTCCTCAGGGCAAGAGCAAAACCAGCAGCAACAAGCACTGCAGCACACAGGAGCCTCCTGTCTGTGCCAGCACGGCTCCAGGGAGCCACAGGCACCCCAAGAATTGGGGACAGGACGAGCTGGCTGCCGTCGTTACGGGATTTACAGACACAAATGGCTCGTATGGCTCCAACCCAACATCCATCCTGCACCCAGGACACCTCTGGGAGATCCAATTATGTGTCCAAAGAGGGGAAAAAATACAGATTTATAGCCCAGATTCTACTAATGGTCTTCCTGTCCTGGAAAAAAACAATTCTGCTTTGAAGGAAGCACTGCCACGGAATCCTGGAGCACCCTGAGCTGGGAGGGACCCACATGGGTCATCAGCTCCTGGTCCTGCAGAGGACACACCAAAAATCCACCACGTTCCTGGTGGGATTCACACCATCACCACTGTGTGGGACCAGCAGTGTTGGGGTGTGACACCCAGGAGGGCTGGGGCAGCACAGCACTGGGATTGAAACGTAAACTTTAAGGCATTTAGAGATTTTAGAGGAGCTAAGATTTAAGTTAGAAATAAGCCTTACTAGAGTTAATTAAAATAAGAATAATAAATCAGTAGGCCTTGATGAAGTTAGGAGTTAGTAGTTAACTAATAATTGATTGCTTGTCAGCACAATGTTTAGTTAGCTGGGTTTATAATGAAGAATATAAACTGACAAAGAGCTTTTAGGAACATAAGACAATTGTGGCCTCCTCTGTTCTGAAACCAATTGAAGACAAGGAATGGGAGTTCTACCAAGAGTTCATTTGTCATATTGGCATTGAAAAGGTAGAAAGGTCAGAATGAGGAAGACTTCATTGACTTCCTCATTTTGGGACCCCTCCCCATGAAAGGGACACTGACCCATTTCAAGGGACAAACTACACATGCTGAATGGCTTTTGGAGTGATTAGCATACGAATCGGGGAATGGGATGTACCAAAATTATGAATATGTATTTGTATTTTGTGTATTCAATACTTGTATGGATAAAAAGACTCTGTAATCACCTGGAAGTTGCGGTGTGGATTTGGGAGTGACCCCACACACAATAAACACAATAAACACACACTTTCTAACTTTAAACTGTTAGAGAGTGTCTGTCTGTCACAGTTGGATATCGATACTAGATCAATATCCATATTTTTTTTAATAAATCAGGATCCTGGCCCCAGGAATCGTCACCTGCGCTGAGGAGAGCACACAAGGGTGGATTTTTTGCACATCCCATCCTGCTGGGGCAGCTCAGCACTGGGATCCCGGCCCCAGGAATTGTTACCTGTGCTGAGGAGAGCACACAAGGGTGGATTTGCACATCCCATCCTGCTGGGGTGTGACATCCAGGAGGGCTGAGGCAGCACAGCACTGGGATCCCGGCCCCAGGAATTGTCACCTGTGCTGAGGACAGCACACAAGGGTGGATTTTTTGCACATCCCATCTTGCTCCCAGCTGGAATCAGGACACTCAGCAGATCAGCTCCAGCAAGTCCACGAGGCTGCTCCCTACAAATCTCCTCCAACACAAAGAGGGCACAAGGCTGAGAACCTTCTCCCCTCAAATGGAAGTGAGCAGAGCCGTGCCAGGCCAAACAAGGCACGTTTGCCCTATGCCCACCTTGGCCAGTGCGTGAGGAGTCACCTCGCCCTTTGTGGTACTGATTAACTCAGCCCTGTTTGCCTTTTCCAAGGCCACTTCTCAGCTGGCACCAGGAGGGAGAGTGCTGGCAGTGCAGAGCTGCACCCACCTCATGAGCCCGTGGGTTTGGCTCCCACCTGGAAGCTGCAGGAAGGACGTGGAGCTCCTGGCTGTGTGTCACATCTGCAGCTTCACCCTGTCCTTCCTCCTGCCTGGGTTTCACTGTGCAGGGTTCAGACATCCAGCAATGGAAGATGCTCCAAAACACAGCATAAAGTCACAGAATCGCTGAGGCTGGAAAAGGCCTCTCTGAACATCAAGTCCAACCATCCTTGGCACTGCCAAGGTCACCACTGGCCCGTGTCCCCTGGTGCCACAACCACAGGGATTTTAAATCCCACCAGGGATGGAGATTTCACACTGCCCTGGGCAGCTGTGCCAGGGTAGGACAGCCTTTTCCAGTGGGAATTGTTCCCAGTTCCCTGCCAGGGCAGGACAGCCCTTTCCAGTGGGAATTGTTCCCATATCCCTGCCAGGGCAGGACAGCCCTTTCCAGGTGGGAATTGTTCCCAGTTCTGTGCCAGGGCAGGACAGCCCTTTCCAGGAGGGAATTGTTCCCTGCCAGGGCAGGACAGCCCTTTCCAGGTGGGAATTGTTCCCTGTTCCCTGCCAGGGCAGGACAGCCCTTTCCAGCGGGAATTGTTCCCTGTCAGGGCAGGACAGCCCTTTCCAGGTGGGAATTATTCCCTGCAAAGGCAGGACAGCCCTTTCCAGTGGGAATTGTTCCCTGCCAGGGCAGGACAGCCCTTTCCAGGTGGGAATTGTTCCCTGCCAGGGTAGGACAGCCCTTTCCAGAGGGAATTGTTCCCTGCAAAGGCAGGACAGCCCTTTCCAGGAGGGAATTGTTCCCAGTTCTGTGCGAGGGATGGACAGCCCTTTCCAGGTGGGAATTGTTCCCTGCCAGGGCAGGACAGCCCTTTCCAGGTGGGAATTGTTCCCTGCCAGGGTAGGACAGCCCTTTCCAGGTGGGAATTGTTCCCAACATCCACCCTGAGCCTGCCCTGGCCCAGCCTGAGCCCATTTCCCCGTGTCCTGTCCCTGTTCCCTGGAGCAGAGCCCGACCCCCCCTGGCTGTCCCCTCCTGTCAGGAGCTGTGCAGAGCCACAAGGTCCCCCCTGAGCCTCCTTTTCTCCAGGCTGAGCCCCTTCCCAGCTCCCCCAGCCCCTCCTGGGGCTCCGTTCCCTTCCCTGGACACGCTCCAGCCCCTCCAGGTCTCTCCTGGCAGGAGGGGCCCAGGAGTGAACACCTGCAGGGTCCCAGCAAGGCCATTCCACAATAAGGAACTGCCACACTCAGCAGAAGCCTCCCTCCTGCTCCCCCAGCCCCACAGCATGTGCTAATTCCTTGAGAAAACCACATTCCTGCCCTGCCAACACGCTCTGACATTCACAGCCTTGCTTCTCAGACACCAGCTGGGGGATTCACAGAATCCCAGATTGCTTTGGATTGAAAGGACCTTAAAGCTCATCCAGTCTCACCCCTGCCATGGCAGGGACACCTCCACTGTCCCAGGGTGCTCCAAGCCCTGTCCAGCCAGGCCTTGGACATTTCCAGGGATCCAGGGGCAGCCACAGCTGCTCTGGGCACCCTGGCAGGGTAGAATTCAGTGCAGTGCCTCCCTCCAGCACAGCAGCCCCAGGTGGGACACTCAGCTGGTTGTGGCTCTGTCCTGGCACTGGAATCAGTCCTGACCCCATCACTCAGCAGGTTGTGGCTCTGTCCTGGCACTGGAATCAGTCCTGAGCCCATCACTCAGCAGGTTGTGGCTCTGTCCTGGCACTGGAATCAGTCCTGACCCCATCACTCAGCAGGTTGTGGTTCTCTCCTGGCACTGGAATCAGTCCTGAGCACATCACTCAGCAGGTTGTGGCTCTGTCCTGGCACTGGAATCAGTCCTGACCCCATCATTGAGCAGCTGTGGCTCTGTCCTGGCACTGGAATCAGTCCTGATCCCATCACTCAGCAGCTGTGGCTCTGTCCTGGCACTGGAATCAGTCCTGAGCACATCCCATGGTTGTGTTGGCCCCAGGTGGGACACTCAGCAGGTTGTGGCTCTGTCCTGGCACTGGAATCAGTCCTGACCCCATCCCACGGTTGTGTTGGCCCCAGGTGGGACACTCAGCAGCTGTGGCTCTGTCCTGGCACTGGAATCAGTCCTGACCCCATCACTCAGCAGTCTGTGGCTCTGTCCTGGCACTGGAATCAGTCCTGAGCACATCACTCAGCAGCTGTGGCTCTGTCCTGGCACTGGAATCAGTCCTGAGCCCATCACTCAGCAGGTTGTGGCTCTCTCCTGGCACTGGAATCAGTCCTGAGCACATCACTCAGCAGCTGTGGCTCTGTCCTGGCACTGGAATCAGTCCTGAGCACATCACTCAGCAGCTGTGGCTCTCTCCTGGCACTGGAATCACCCCAGGGTGGGATGGAGCTGACCAAATCCTGACTCCTCCCACCATTGTGCTGGCCCCAGGTGGGACACTCAGCAGGTTGTGGCTCTGTCCTGGCACTGGAATCACTCCTGACCCCATCACTCAGCAGCTGTGGCTCTCTCCTGGCACTGGAATCAGTCCTGAGCCCATCCCACTGTTGTGCTGGCCCCAGAGAAGCCATTTCCCCATGGATACAACACTTGGTGCTGCTGCCTGCCAATTCCAGCTGCACCCAGGAGCTCTCTCAGTTTGGGAGCACCAAATATCCGAGAATTTGGGTCAGCAGCGCTTCTGCTGCAGTGTGAGCTGATCAGCTGAACGGGGCTGCACAGACAGTGAGCTCAGGAGCCTTCAGGGATGCAGGTGGGAGAGGATCAGTCACCAGTGAACCTCTGCAGTGGTGGTGGGATCAGATCAGAGATCAGAGAGGTGATTCAGGAGAGGGAGGATGTGGGAATCCAGGGCTTCCCTGTGGCTGCCCTGGCAGGGCTGGGACCCTGGCAGGGGTCAGGAACCCCCCTGGACAGAGCCCCCAGAGACACTGGCTGTGATCTCTGTCCATGGAAAAGAGTTTTCAATCTTACAGGATCAATTACCAGCTTTGAGTGTTTGATAAGAGTAATAATTAAGTGTGACACGGGTGCAAAAGTAAAATTTTAAGTTTCTAGATTAGGGGTTCAGAGGGGACAAGATGGAGGAATTGGGAGTGTCTTGTCCTTTTCCTCCTTCTTCATGCCCTCCATGTTTCACTGTGGTGTTGGCATTTTTCTGTTGGTTCAGGCTGGGGACACACTGTCCAACGTAGGTGACAGATATTGGCACGTTATTGTAAATCCAGCACAGGTAGTTTGTGGTATTTAATGTTTGTAACATCCCACTGAGGGGTGTTACATTGGCACGTTATTGTAAATCCAGCACAGGTAGTTTGTGGTATTTAATGTTTGTACCATCCCACTGAGGGCAGAGCCCCACACGCTGCCCTGCAGGACAGAGCTGCGGCAGGGCAGCAGAACATGTTAGAGATAAACAGAATAAACAACCTTGAAACCAGCACAGACCAATTATGGCTTCTGCTTTGGCAGCGGGGCAGAAAGACAGAGACTTTCTACAATCTCAGAATCACCAATACCACAGATTCTGACACTTCCACACCCCCGTGCTCTCCCCAAGGGCATATCCCAAAAACTGATTCCTGTGGGCTCAGCGAGCTGCTCTGGCACCTCCAGGCTGGGATGCTCCTCACAGAGGCCATGAGCCTCCAGGGGGATCAAACACGGGCACAGAACCAGGGACAGAATCCAGTTCTCAGCCCCTCCGGAGAACTGGATGTGATCCCAACCCACCAACCACGAGAGCAGGACAGGGGGAATGGCCTTAAGCTGAAGGAGGGAAGGAATTATTCCCTTTAAGGGTGGGCAGGCCCTGGCACAGAGTGCCCAGAGCAGCTGTGGCTGCCCCTGGCAGTGCCCAAGGCCAGGCTTGGAGCACCCTGACATAGTGGAAGGCGTCCCTGCCCCTAGCAGGGGGTTGGAATTAAATGATCTTTAAGTTACTTCTCATCCAAACCAATCTGGGACAATGCATAAGTCAGTGGAAGAAAAGAGAATTTCTTACAATCCCCAGAAAAATAAAATCAAGTTGAACTTTTCTATTCAACGAAGCCACAAGCCCAGACACATCAGGAGATGATTCCAGGTAAAGCAAAGCACTGCAGGGAAGAAGGGGCAATGCTACCCCCAAGTTTCGATGTTTTTCAAAGGTTTTAACCTTTTCTCCAAAGCACATTTCTGCCTCTCTCTCATCCTGCCTCTGCACAAAGAAGAAATTCACAATTAAGAGGAAAAAACCCTCACCAGACATGCAGTTTTGTGCAAGATGTGAAGCAGAGAGTCAGGTCACTGACACAACCCCTTGTAACGAGGCCACTTTTGGAGGAAGTGTACTTCAATTTCCACAATGCCCTCCCAGTTCTCTTCCAAACCCTCTGGACAGCCAAAAACTTGCTGTTCATTAGCAACGAGCAACTTTTGTGAACTCCCTGCAGCCAAGACTCAGCAGTAAACATTGCAGCAAACTTTCAGTGCAATTAGAGAAGCCCAAGATGGGCTGACAAGCAGCCCACGCTCTGTTTAAGTGACGGCTCTGCACACCTTGCAACACTCAAGGCACGAGCTGGGACCCAGCTCTGCTTTGCATGCCAAGCAGAGAGCGTTGGAAAAGCCACTTTTGGAACAGCCAGGGCCACCAGCACTTGTCACCACTTCAGCTGCTCCTTCCTCTGCACGTCACACTCACCGTGGCACCTCTGTGGGAGAAAGGCACCTGCTTTCAGCACTGGGAACAGCAACCTCCTGCTCCTGGCGGGGCTGGGGATGCAGGATGTGTGCAGCAGGAGGTGGGCACAGAGCAGGGCTTGTGTCCTTCACCTGTGTTATGTGTAGTAGATATAATCTGTGCCATTTCTAATATGATATATGTGATATTGAATATTTGTTAGAGTATACATGTTTGTATTAGGATTCCCCCCCCACCCTCACAGGCGCAGGTGAGACTGGGTGTAGATTGGAAACTGATTTACAAGTAAGAAGGTACAGCTGGCCAGGAGATGGGCCATGTCTGGGGAGATACAGAAACCTCAGGTGCTGATCATCGTGTGAGCGACCCGAGATGGATATCATAGAAATCCTGAGGCAGATACATGTGAATACAGCGTTCCCGAATTCTCGAATTCCCGTAAATTTCATCAAGGGATTCAACAAACTCCGGGCACTGAATTGTTCTCCCTCATCACCAAAAAAGAAAATCTTATTAACATATGGACTCTGAATAGAAGAAAAGACTGATTACTGAAATCTTTGCTTCAGGTGGAATTTTCGCTATAAAAACCGCTTGTGCCAGGATGGAGGTGTGCAAACCTCTGCTGAGGCTGACTCCTTGTCGCACACCCAGGGCCGACCCCGGGCTCGGCTCTGTTCTTTCCTTGTGGCTGGCTAGATAGAATTTGACTGCAAAATAAATAATTTATCTTTTCATTTTAATTTGTCTGGACAAATTTTCATTTATAACAACCTGCACTGCAAGGAAGAGCCCAGAGGGCTCCTGCTGTGGGACAGGAACTCAGGAAGATGGACATGCCCTGCCTGTGTGTGCTGACAGCCCTGACAATCCCACAGCCCTGGGGTGGTCCCCTGGTGTGGCAGCAGGACAGGGGGATTCTGCCCCATGCCCAGGTGAGAGTCACCTGCAGAGCTGCCCCATGCCCAGGTGAGATCCCACCTGCAGAGCTGCCCCAGCCCTGGGGATTCCAGCAGCACAAGGACCTGGAGCTGCTGCAGAGAGCCCAGAGGAGCCCCCAGAGCTGCTGCAGGGCTGGAGCCGGGCTGGGAGAGCTGGGGGTGCTCACCTGGAGAGGAGAAGGATCCAGGGAGAGCTCAGAGCCCCTGGCAGGGCCTGGAGGGGATCCAGGGAGAGCTCAGAGCCCCTGGCAGGGCCTGGAGGGGATCCAGGGAGAGCTCAGAGCCCCTGGCAGGGCCTGAAGGGGATCCAGGGAATCCTCAGAGCCCCTGGCAGGGCCTGGAGGGGCTCCAGGGAGAGCTCAGAGCCCCTGGCAGGGCCTGGAGGGGATCCAGGGAGAGCTCAGAGCCCCTGGCAGGGCCTGAAGGGGATCCAGGGAGAGCTCAGAGCCCCTGGCAGGACCTGGAGGGGCTCCAGGAGAGCTGCAGAGGGACTGGGGACAAGGGACAGAGGGACAGGACCCAGGGAATGGCTCCCAGTGCCAGAGGGCAGGGATGGATGGAAGATTTGGAATTAGGAATTGTTCCCTGGCAGGACACAGGCAATGGATCCCACTGCCAGAGGGCAGGGCTGGATGGAAGATTGGGAATTGGGAATTGTTTCCCAGCAGGGTGGGCAGCCCTGGCACAGAATGCCCAGAGAAGCTGTGGCTGTTCCACCCCTGGAAGTGTCCAATACAGCCACAAGCTGCCTGTGCCCGGGTGAGTCATTGTCTCATACAAAAACCCACAAAGGTTTGAAGTTCCTCCTGGAAACCCTGCAGGACCCACTGGGGACTGAAGGTGCAGTAGGTCCTGACCACAAAGAGCTTCATCAGCAGCACTCTGTGGCTAAAACAAGCGAGTTTGGGAATCCTCCACCAAAACTTTGACACCCTGAAGAGCACAGGCCACAGCTCAGAAACCAGCAGCAGCTCAGCAGCAGTTTCAGGGCTGTTCTGATTGATGTAAACACAGCCAGAGCAAGTCCTGGGAGTGGCACCAGCTCATCACTCACCAAAACCCTGCAGCACGTCACAAGTGTCTCTAGAAAGCAGCACAAATCCCTTCCCCTCAATCCCTTCCCCTCCTCTCATCGCCTGGCACAGGGGGAAAGCTCAGCCAAGGCTCGGGAGCTGAGTTGCTCCCAGCTAATCCATAAGCACTGCTGCTGCCTCCTCCAGCCACGGCACTTTGCTGGGCAGTGCTTCAGAGCCCTGAATTTAATCACAGAAAAGGAGAAGGAGGAGGAAAACCACCTCTAACTTGGAATTATAGAGTCTAGGAGGTGCTCAGCAGGTGCCAGGCAGCACCTCGGGTGTTTAATGGCCCTGCTGTCTCAGAGTAATTAAAAGAGCCCTTGGGGAAGGAGTTAAGTGATTCCAGAGCTGGGCTCAAAGGCTTCCCCTCCTTCTCACCCTCCTGCTAAGGAGAAGTGGAGCTGGCAGGCTGTGGGGGTGGCCTTTAATCGTTGTAGCCTTGAGCCTCACAGCCACAGCCCAGCAGCAAAATGCTTCCCTTCCTGCTTCCCTTGCTCCCAGTGCTGCTGTTCCATCGGTCTGAGCTGCCATCGGTGTTTCTGACCACCCTGCAGAGATCTCTTCAGGGCTCCTGTCTGCAGAGCAGCCTGGAGAATCCTGCCAGGAACAGCTTCCAGCCATCTGCTTCCCACGGCACAGCATCTGCAGCTCGGCTCCCCTCCGAGTCTGGAGGATTTGGGGATTTTGGGTTGAGGGGCAGGGCACCCTCTTCTTCAGGGCACAGGTGGGACCAGCAGCTGGGTTCCCACCTGCATGAAGGGTGCAGGAAAGGGAAGAGAACATCCAGAAGGAAAATGCTTTCCACAATAAACTGCAATCCCTGAAGCCTGACCCTTGGGTGCATTCAGTGCCCCAGGTCTCCGAGCTCCATCCTTTCCATCTAACACTGGAAATGTGGAATAGAGTTGTTTTCCTGTAAGAAAACCCTTTAAGAACTCGAATAATCAAATGTGGGAAGGATTTTCCACAGATGGGGCCTGTCAATCCCATGGATCAGAGGCCCATTTGCTGCTCCCCCACCCGGGATTCCCACCATCCAAATGGATGTAGGATCCACACTTTTCTCTCCTTAGAGTGTCAGCTCTAATAAACAGCATTTCAAAGGGCACCTTTAGGGCCCTTAAGGCCACCACCAGCTCCAGCTCAGACACAGAATGGAAGGGTTTGAGGGTTTTTGGACCAGCAGCTTTGCTATAAAAGGTCCTTCCCAAGCTTCATTTGAGTTTCCTCTTGCTGAACCCACGCTGGTTCCAGAAGCTTCTGGGGCGAACCACCAGCGTGGTCCACCTTTGGACTCAAACATGACATGTGTCATCACCTTCCCTCTCCACTACCTGTCTCAGGTAAGGAGTGGCATTCCCACCTCCTCCTCCGCTGGAATTTGCCCCAGACCAAGATCCCTGAGGATAAGATTGCAGGAATGCCACGTGGCATCATGACAAAACCTCGTACTTGTGCTTCCACCCAGCTCCCAGCTGAAGGAAACCAGGGCACTCTTGCACAACGCTTGTCACCCCAGCACCTTCCCTGCTCCCACGGGACCTGGATCCAAGAGCCACACAGGGATCCCGGCCCCAGGATCCTCACCAGGGGCTCCATCACACTGGAGACATCAGGAGAGGACAGGATTCCTTCGGGAAGAGCTGGGCAACATGAAATCACAAGCAGCTCAGACAAGGCTGGGAGAGAAGAGGCTACAGAGAAGGCAGGGCACGTGTCTGGAATACGGAAAGCCAGGGACAAACCATCCGAGCTGGCTGAAACTGCCAGGGACACGTGAAGCTGCAGAGCTGTGCCTTCAGAATCACCAAATCCCAGAATGGTTTGGTTGGGAAGAGACCTCCGAGCCCTCCCAGTGCCACTCTGCCATGGCAGGGACACCTTCCACAGTCACAGGGTGTCCCAATGCCCAGCCTGGCCTTGGGTAGTGACAGGGATCCAGGGTGGGCACCCTGTGCCAGGGCCTGCCCACCCTGCCAGGGAACAATTTCCAATTCCCAACATCCCACCCAGCCCTGCCCTCTGGCACTGGGAGCCATTCCCTGTGTCCTGCCAGGGAACAATTCCCAATTCCCAATATCCCATCCAGCCCTGCCCTCTGGCACTGGGAGCCATTCCCTGTGTCCTGTCAGGGAACAATTCCCAATTCCCAACATCCCACCCAGCACTGGGAGCCATTCCCTGTGTCCTGTCCCTCCAGACCCATGTCCAAAGCCCCTCTCCAGCAGAGGAAGCAGATCAGAGCCCTCTGTGACACTCCTGAGGGCTTTTTTCCCCTCTCTCCCACACATTCACAGAAGGAGGTTGCCCAGAAGCCGGCCACAGACAGCTGTGAAGAACTTGACCTCTGGCATCCAACAGCAAGTCCCCACTCAGAAATAGCAGGGCCTGCTGCAGCTTTTTTGGCAGGGGACACCCCACACCTGACAGTGACAGAGAGCTGGGGGTATGGATTCAACACCCAACCAGAGCAGGATGCCTGGATTGCTTTTCCTTGGCAGGTGGACACACAAATCCTGCCCCACAGCTCAAAACAAGCACTGGAGTTTGGGTATCCAGACCTCCAGCACGTCAGGACCTCCAGTTGTCACCTGGGCCAGGCTGGAAAGTCGCAAGTGCTGGAGCAGAGGGACATTTCCTCCACCCAAAGAATTCCCTGCTGCAGGAGCGTGGCAGGCACAGAATCCCAGGAGCACCCAGGCTGGAAAAGATCTCCCAGACCCTTAAGTTCAGATTCTCACCTTGTCCCAAGTCCAGGGCTCTGAGTGCCACATCCAGGAATTCCCTGGACACCTCCAGGGATGGGCATTCCAACCCTCCCTGGGCAGTGCCAAGGCCTGAGCGCCCTTTCCAGGCAGAAATTCCTGCTGCTGCCCACCCTGAGCCTGCCCTGGCCCAGCCTGAGCCCATTTCCCCGTGTCCTGTCCTTGTTCCCTGGAGCAGAGCCCGACCCGCCCTGGCTGTCCCCTCCTGTCAGGAGCTGTGCAGAGCCACAAGGTCCCCCCTGAGCCTCCTTTTCTCCAGGCTGAGCCCCTTCCCAGCTCCCCCAGCCCCTCCTGGGGCTCCGTTCCCTTCCCTGGACACGCTCCAGCCCCTCCAGGTCTCTCCTGGCAGGAGGGGCCCAGAGCTGCCCCAGCACTGGAGGTGCCCCAGCAGTGCCAGCCCAGGGGATGGGCGCTGCCCTGGCCCTGCTGCCACCCCAGAGCTGGCACAGCCCAGGGGCCTCTGCCCACCTGGGCACACCTGGGCTCGTGTCCAGCTGCTGGCACCAGCACCCCCAGGAAATCTTCTCCAGCACCATTCAACCATGCCCCCTCTCTGCCAGCGCTGCACTTTGCACTGCACGGCCTCCTCGGGCTCAGGAGCCGCTCAGTGTCCCTTCAAGAGCAGCCAGAGGACCCTTCCCTGTGCACCCCTGCCAGCCTGGGACAGCAGGAGCACACTCCTGCCTCGCCCCCAGCCAGCAGGAACGTGCCCACTGCAAACTGGAACCATCGGGATCCTCACTCCGTGGCTGCAGAAGGCCACAGATCATCCCACATGAAACTGCTCTGCTCCTGCTCTGTCGGAATCTGTGGGTATTGGTGATTCTGAGATTGTAGAAAGTCTCTGTCTGTCAGCCCCACTGCCAAAGCAGAAGCCATAATTCGTCTGTGCTGGTTTCAAGGTTGTTTATTCTGTTTATCTCTAACATGTTCTGCTGCCCTGCCGCAGCTCTGTCCTGCAGGGCAGCGTGTGGGGCTCTGCCCTCAGTGGGATGTTACAAACATTAAATACCACAAACTACCTGTGCTGGATTTACAATAACGTGCCAATGTAACACCCCTCAGTGGGATGGTACAAACATTAAATACCACAAACTACCTGTGCTGGATTTACAATAACGTGCCAATATCTGTCACCTACATTGGACAGTGTGTCCCCAGCCTAAACCAACAGAAAAATGCCAACACCACAGTGAAACATGGAGGGCATGAAGAAGGAGAAAAAGGACAAGGCACACCCAATTTCCTCCATCTTGTCCCCTTTGGGCCCCTAATCTAGAAACCTAAAATTTTACTTTTGCACCCGTGCCACACTTAATTATTACTGATATCAAACACTCAGAGCTGGTAATTCATCCTGTAAGATTGAAAACTCTTTTCCATGGACAGAGATCACAGCCAGTGTCTCTGGGGGCTCTGTCCAGGGGGGTTCCTGACCCCTGCCAGGGTCCCAGACCTGCCAGGGCAGCCAGAGGGAAGCTCTGGATTCCCACACTGCTCTGTCAGCTCCAGGGACAGGCTCCATCCCTGGGACACGTTGCCTCCTCCACATCCCCCCAAACCCACTGGCTCCTCTCCAAATCAACGGTGAGTGGCCAGAGAGCTTCTGCCAGGCACAGCTCAAAGGCTGAGGCACAGCCAGGGACCGGCACAGGCTGCCCAGGGAAGCTGTGGCTGCCCCTGGATCCCTGGAAGTGCTCCAGACCGGGGCTTGGAGCAACCAGGGACAGTGGAAGGTGCCCCTGCCCGTGGCAGGGAGTGGCACTGGATGGGTTTAAGGTCCCTTCCAGCCCCATCTGTGAGTGTGACAAGGTAACCCAGCTTTGGAAGCTGCAGAGGGCAGAGCAATGCAGACATCAAGGCTGGAATACGTGACCCAGTACGGAGATTTGTGCTGGATCAGCCACTTTCCCAAGGCTAAAATAGCCAGGAACAAAGCTCCCCGAGGAAACAAGGCACAGAGGAAGCAAGGAAGGCAGCAGGGCAGAGACACAAAAGGGGCACAGACGGTGCTGTTGGAGCACTAAGTGAACCCACTCGCTCCTGTCAAAGTCTCCAGTGACTCTGGGGCAAAGCTCCTCCTGTCCTCAGGACACAGCCCCACGAGAGCCCTGTGTCCCCAGAGCCAGGCCAGGCAGCACCCCACCAGCACCCAGCTGGGGACAGGGAGTCCCTGGTGCTTTTTGCACTGTGTGGGACATCCCTCCTCACCCCAGGCACCTTTCAGGGTTCTGCTCCCACATCCAACTGCAGCAGCACTGCTGCCAGAGGTGTTATTTCTTCAGGAAACAACCTGCAGCAGCTCTGATCCCTGCCACACGACCCAGAAGGGTGCTGAAGTTGGAGACCCCCTCGTCCCTCAAGCAGCAATCCCCAAAATCCTTCCAGCAGGACAGGAAACAGGCTCAACATCCAACAGTCCATCCCTCTTGGAGCAAAAGGATTGTCTTTGCAGGAGGCAAACCAGTCCCTTTGGGAGGCCTGGCTCACAGCTGAGTGTTTTGATCACCTTTCTCCAGCACCCACTCAAACCCAGGGCCGTTCCCTGCCTTTCTAAGCACGCATTTTCCTGATGAAATCCCTCTTGGAGCAAAAGGATTGTCTTTGCAGGAGGCAAAGCAGCCCCTTTGGGAGGCCTGGTCACAGCTGAGTGTTTTGATCACCTTTCTCCAGCACCCACACAAACCCAGGGCTGTTCCCTGCCTTTCTAAGCACACATTTTCCTGATGAAATCCCTCTTGGAGCAAAAGGATTGTATTTGCAGGAGGCAAACCAGCCCCTTTGGGAGGCCTGGCTCACAGCTGAGTGTTTTGATCACCTTTCTCCAGCACCCACTCAAACCCAGGGCTGCTCCCTGTCTTTCTAAACTCGCATTTTCCTGATGAACCCCCGCACAGCCAGCCTTCCACAGGGAACCTTCTGCACCCTGCACTCCCCCAAGTCCATTTCTCTCCACCTGTGAGCAAGCCTTGGCCACCCCAGCCCCCACGGATGGCTCCAGGAGGAGCTGTGCTCCCTGAGGGCCTCAGACTTGTCCTGATTGTCCCACTCCCGTAAGTGACACCCCACGAGCCACCCTGGAAGGATGACTGGAATGTGGGTCCCAAAATCAGACCAAAGCAAAGAAGGTGAGGTGAAGCCTTTCTGCTTCACAGCTGGCATGAGAGAAGAAAGAAATTTGGAAAACACTCTCCTCTCCACATAAACACAGGATGCAGTGTTCACTGATGTTAAGGATGTCACCTAATTTGGGCCAAAAATCAGGCCCCAGGGATTTCTCCCAGTGCTTCCTTCAAGGTTCCCAGTGCTTTGAACAAGGCACAGCTTGGCACTGGAGGAGATGGGAACAAGGTGGGTTCCTCCAGGGCAGGAGCATGGAAATCCTGAGCTCCACGGGGGCAGTTCCTGGGCTGGCCCTGCTCCCAGAAACCCACAGCCCCCCAAATCCCGGCTCTCACTCACTGCAATTCCTCTGCCACACAACCCCGGTTCTCTCTGCAGCCCCCCAACCCACAAACCCCAGATCTCACTACAGCCCCCCAAACCCCAGATCTCACTGCAGCCCCCCAAACCCCAGATCTCACTGCAGCCCCCCAAACCCCAGATCTCACTGCAGCCCCCCAAACCCCAGATCTCAGTGCAGCCCCCCAAACCCCAGATCTCACTGCAGCCCCCCAAACCCCAGATCTCAGTGCAGCCCCCCAAACCCCAGATCTCACCGCAGCCCCCCCAAACCCCAGATCTCACCGCAGCCCCCCAAACCTCAGATCTCACTGCAGCCCCCCAAACCCCAGATCTCACTGCAGCCCCCCACACCCCAGATCTCACTGCAGCCCCCCAAACCCCGGCTCTCACTGCAGCCCCCCAAACCCCACATCTCACCGCAGCCCCCCAAACCCCGGCTCTCACTGCAGCCCCCAAACCCCAGATCTCTGTACAGCCCCCAAAACCCCATATCTCACTGCAGCCCCCCAAACCCCAGATCTCACTGCAGCCCCCCAAACCCCAGATCTCACTGCAGCCCCCCAAACCCCAGATCTCTGTACAGCCCCCAAAACCCCATATCTCACTGCAGCCCCCCCAAACCCCAGATCTCACTGCAGCCCCCCAAACCCCAGATCTCTGTACAGCCCCCAAAACCCCAGATCTCACCGCAGCCCCCCCAAACCCCGGCTCTCTCTGCAGCCCCCAAACCCCAGATCTCTGTACAGCCCCCCAAACCCCGGATCTCACCTCAGCCCCCAAACCCCGGATCTCACTGCAGCCCCCCAAACCCCAGATCTCACTGCAGCCCCCCAAACCCCAGATCTCACTGCAGCCCCCCAAACCCAGATCTCACTGCAGCCCCCCAAACCCAGATCTCACTGCAGCCCCCAAACCCTAGATCTCACCACAGCCCCCACCCCCCGGCTCTCTCTGCAGCCCCTCAGAGCCCCACCGGACCCTCCCCTTCCCCGGTGCCCCCGGCCCGGCCCAGCCCCCCCCGCCGGCCCGGCCGCCCCTCACGGCCTCAGGCCCCGCGCCGGCCCCCGCCAGCGCCGCTACCTTGTACTTGCTGAAGCCGGCCAGCTGCTCGGGGCTCACGTACTCCATGGCGGGGCTATCGGTGCTTTTCCCGGTGTTTTTCCCGGTGTTTTTCCCGGTGCTGTTCCCGGTGCTTTTCCCGGTGCCGCTCCCGGCGCCGCCGCATCGGCCCACACGGCGTGGCCGTGACGTCACCGCGCCCAGCCCCGCCCCCCGCGACGGCGCCGCCTGGCGGCCGGGAGGACCCCGCGCGGCAGGGAGCGGGAAGAGAGGGGGGAAATATCCCGGGAAAAAGCGGGAAAAGCGGGAAAATATCCCGGGAAAAAACGGGAAAAGCGTGAAAATATCCCGGGGAAAAGCGGGGGGAAAGATCCCGGGAAAAGCGGGGGACAAAGCGGGAAAAAAAAGTCCGGGAAAAGATCGCGGGGAAAGCGGGGGAAAAGCGGGGAAAAAGATCCGGGAAGAGCAGGGGATAATATCCCGGGAAAAAGCGGAAAAAGCGGGAAAATATCCCGGGAAAAAGCGGGAAAAGCGGGGGAAAAGATCCGGGAAAAGCGGGGAAATATCCCGGGGAAAAGCGGTGGAAAAATCCGGGAAGAGCAGGGGATAATATCCCGGGAAAAAGCGGGAAAAGCGGGAAAATATCCCGGGGAAAAGCGGGGAAAATATCCCGGGAAAAAAGATCCGGGAAAAGCGGGGGAAAATATCCCGGGAAAAGCGGGGGAAAAGATCCGGGAAAAGCGGGAAAAGATCGCGGAGAAAGCGGGGGAAAAGCGGGGAAAAAGATCCGGGAAGAGCAGGGGATAATATCCCGGGAAAAACTGGGAAAAGTGGGGGAAATATCCCGGGGAAAAGCGGGGAAAAAGATCCCGGGAAAAAAGATCCGGGAAAAGCGGGGAAAATATCCTGGGAAAAGAGGGGAAAAATATCCCGGGAAAAAAGATCCCGGGAAAAGTGGGGAAAAATATCCCGGGAAAAGCGGGGAAAGAGATCCCAAAAAAGTGGGGGAAAAGATCCAGGGGAAAGCGGGGAAAGAGATCCCGGGGAAAAAGATCCGGGAAAGAGCGGGGAAAAATTTCCCGGGAAAAAAGATCCAGGAAAATACGGGGACAGTGGTCCCAAAAAAGTGGGGGAAAAGATCCCGGAAAAGCAGGGGAAAAGATCCCAGAAAAAGTGGGGGAAAGGATCCCGAAAAAAGCAGGGGGAAAGATCCCCCAAGAAACAGGGGAAACTATCCCGGAAAAAATCGGGAGAAAAAAGATCCAAAAATAATCGGGAAAAATTATCCCCAAAAGCGTGGGGAAAAAGATCCCAAAAAAAAGTGGGGGGAAAAGATCCCCAAACAAAGCAGGGAAAAAAATCCCGGGGAAAGTGGGAAAAAAGATCCCGGAAAAAGCAGGGAAAGAGATCCCAAAAAAAGCAGGGAAAGAGATCCTGGAAAAAAATGGGGGGAAAGATCCCCCTAAAAAGTGGGGAAAAAGATCCCGGAAAAATTGGTGGGAAAAGATCCGGGAAGAAAGATCCCAAAAAAGAGGGGGAAAGATCCCAAAAAAAGCATAAAAAAAGATCCCGGAAAAAGCGGGGAAAAAATCCCAAAAAACCCATAACTAAGAACTGCCCTGGGTCAGCATGGAGCGATTTCCCATGTGAAAAATGCATGTTAAACGTGTGAAAAATGCATGTTAAACATGTGAAAAATGTATGTTAAACGTGTGAAAAATGCGTATTTTATGATCGGTTTTTCACAAATATTAAATTGAATACTATATGTAATATGTTACATTGATTAGAAGTGCTGTATTAACATTTTAATAGTACGGTAAATGTTGTTTTGTGGTTAAAATTAAGCTTTAGTAGTTAAAATAGAAACTGTGTATGTGGGTTTTGTTAAGGGATGAGATACTCTCTGCGAGATAACAGTCACAGAACCCTTAAATCTTAAATATTTATATATAAAGAATAAAAGAAGAGGAATTGATGGTTCTCTTGTCAGAATAAATTATTTCTTCAGGCCTTTATTTTAAAAATAAATTTTAAAAACCAAGCGATTGGCATTTTTCACAAATGATTGGCTCGTCACAAATATTAAATTGAATATTGTGTGTGTGAAAAATGCCAATCGCTTCTTTTTTAAAATCTTAAAAGTTTATTAGTAAAAAAAATAGTTATTAAAAATAATAATAAAATTAGAGTAATAAAAATTTGAACAATGAGGATTAGGAGACAATAAAAAGCAAAGAATTATGGACAGCAACAAGACACCTGTGAAAAATGCCAGTCACTTGTTTTTCAAATTTTTAGAGGTTTAATAATAATTAAATGGTTATAAAAATAGTACTACAATTAGAATAATAAAAATTTAGAGCTAGGACAATTACAAGACAATAAAAAGCAAAGAATTATGGACATCTGGATATTTTTGGGCACTGAGGTGCCAAAACCACGCCTTGTGAACAAAGGAATAACCTTAAAAGCAATAGCCTGTTGCATATTCATGTATCTCATACATGATGCATAAATTACTTGCAAATTAAGAATTTTTCTGGTTTTTGTCAGCTTCATCTCCTTAATCCTTATGGTTCCATAAAGATGGAGAGAAGGTGGAAGGATGTTTGCCTGTTCTGATAAGGAGGCTGTAACTTTTTATGGGTCCTGTTGCTGTTATCTCTGTGCAAAGAGTTTCTTGATTATCTCATCCCTTTCTTGAGCTTGTTAAAAAAATATCTCACATCTCATAGTTTCTATTATAACATTATGTTGTAATCTAAAACTACATCTACCACGCTGCTTAAAAAGGATTCATACAGTACTACAAAATAATCCTCCATAATACTTATAGCATTCAATTTAATATTTGCGAAGAACCAATCATAAAATACACATTTTTCACATGTGTTATGTTGGAAAGTTATTTTGTAGAAACTACCTGTGCTATATTTACAATAACGTGCCAATGTAACCTCCCTCAGTGGGATGGTACAAACATTATATATTAAAAACTACCTGTGCTATATTTACAATAACGTGCCAATGTAACACCCCTCAGTGGGATGGTACAAACATTAAATACCAGAAACTACCTGTGCTGGATTTACAATAACGTGCCAATATCTGTCACCTACGTTGGACAGTGTGTCCCCAGCCTGAACCAACAGAAAAATGCCAACACCACAGTGAAACATGGAGGGCATGAAGAAGGAGGAAAAGGACAAGACACACCCAATTCCTCCATCTTGTCCCCTTTGAACCCCTCATCTAGAATCCTAAAATTTTACTTTTGCACCCGTGCCACACTTAATTATTACTTATATCAAACACTCAGAGCTGGTAATTCATCCTGTAAGATTGAAAACTCTTTTCCATGGACAGAGATCACAGCCAGTGTCTCTGGGGGCTCTGTCCAGGGGGGTTCCTGACCCCTGAAGGGTCCCAGAGCTGCCAGGGCAGCCAGAGGGAAGCCCTGGATTCCCACAGAAAACAATCTTTATCTCTGCTCCTTTGTTTCGCCCATGTGGAATGTGGTTGGAGATTGTTCACCTGCAGGGATGGCTGGGTTGGATTCTGGTGAAGGTTTTTTGGGGTCAGTGACCAATGGATCCAGCTGTGTTGGGCTCTCAGCAGCTGGATTGGATTCTGGTGAAGTTGTTTGGGGTCAGTGACCAATGGATCCAGCTGTGTTGGGCTCTCAGCAGCTGGGTTGGATTCTGGTGAAGGTTTTTTGGGGGTCAGTGACCAATGGATCCAGCTGTGTTGGGCTCTCAGCAGCTGGGTTGGATTCTGGTGAAGTTGTTTGGGGTCAGTGACCAATGGATCCAGCTGTGGCTCGGGCTCTCAGCAGCTGGATTTTGGTTCTGGTGAAGTTGTTTGGGGTCAGTGACCAATGGATCCAGCTGTGGCTCGGGCTCTCAGCAGCTGGATTGGATTCTGGTGAAGGTTTTTGGGGTCAGTGACCAATGGATCCAGCTGTGTTGGGCTCTCAGCAGCTGGGTTGGATTCTGGTGAAGGTTTTTTTGGGGTCAGTGACCAATGGATCCAGCTGGGGCTCAGGCTCTCAGCACAGAGTCACAAGTTTGAATTACTTAAGTAATAAGAAGCATGTAGAATAGGAAAATATCTCTTTAAATAGTATGTTAATGCAATATAGTATAATTTCAATAAAGCTATCCTTCATCCTTCTGATCTGGAGCAGACATCATCATTTCTTCCCGCACCCGGGGTTCGCCGCATTTTTCCGATTCACACCCCCTGCCCCGGTGCCACCCCTGTCCCCCGCCTGCCTGCAGCACACAGAGCCCCAGTCACCCCCAGCTGTGGCTCCCTGAACACAAAGCAGGCACAGAGCAGTCCAAACCAACTCCTTTATCAGCAAAGCCTGAGCAGGAGCGGCTGCCCTGGACAGAGACACAGCACTGACCTTCCCCCCTCACACAGCCCCCGAATAATCAGGCTAGCCCAGAAATTTGAGGCTGTGAGGGGAGGAATATCAGGAGATGGCAAAGATTTCCAAAAGAGGCTCTTACCCCAAGATATTTTGGTGCAGCTCTCTTTATTCTGTGATGTCCTTGTGGAGAGAGGGGCAAAAAGAGCACGAACAGGAAATGTCAGGGGTCTATATAGACTTTGGACAGGGTGGGCTTCTCTGGATCTCCGCCAACCCCGTTGGGGCAGGAAGGAGGGGTCCAGGGTTGTCTTGATCAGAGTCACAGGGTCCCGGGGAAGGGGAAATAGAACGCCCATGAGCTCCCTGTAACACAGCACCTCTGAGGCAGGGAGGGAAAGCGTTGCCTGAGCCCCGGGGCGGCCGTGTCACGGCTTTCCTGAGCCCGCAGGCACAGCAGCTCCTGCTGGAGAACGGCCCCAGCTGATCCAGGAGGCTGCAGTGAGGGAGGCAAGGATGACACCCAAAAGCCAAGCAGCCCAGCTGGCAGCCAGCGTGGAGCTGGCCTCGGGTCCCGCAGCCCTTTCTCCGAGCAGGACAGCGCCCTGCTGCAGGAAAGCCGCCTCTGGGGCACTGTCCCTTCTTGTCTCACAGCAGCTGATCCCAGGGGTGCTCTGAGCGCTGCCTTTGCCCCGTCCTGGCCCCTGGGCTCAGGCTTGGCCACGAGGCCGATCGTCCCAAGGAGGGGGTTGGGTTTGGCTCTAGGGCAAAGCTGAGGGAAATGTTTATAGCAAACAGGTAAGAGGATTCCGGCTTTCCCATAAAGCGAGGGAGTTGCTGACTGATGGGTGAAGTAATGCGCCTTATTTCATCCAATTTGGGAAAAATTAGATGCCACTGTCTTCACTGGGCTTGAGAGCGTTGTAACTGCATTTTGTGGAGAGCCTGGTCCAAAGTTCTCCTAAGCTGCAAAGCTGCTGTTATTCTTCCACCAGGGATGTGGCCTAGTGCTTCTCCAGCTCGGACAGTGCTTCCTGCTTGGTAATTCTCCGCCACGCCTCAGGGATTTCTCCTTTGCCCTGAAATTTCCCATTGCACCAAGATTCCAGCTTTGTCCTGAAACGAGACACAAACCATTTCCAGTACGCCTGCATGGATGGATCAGGAAGGATGTTCCAAGTGGAATAAGGAGGTCCAGCATCCCGGTATTCCTTGTAGAGGATGCGTTGGCCACCACCAACTCTGAAGTCACCGTCACTTGCAACAAGGCTGGAACAAATGTCAATGGCCAGTTCATCTGACTCATACTTGTTGTCGGTTTCCCATGTACACCTCATGAGTCCCTTCAAAGCTCGTGGGCGATGGAAGGCCACTTGATGATCTCCATCGTGATTCCGCATGGTGTTTGTGCAGACAGCCCCACAAAAGGGGCACTGTGCCCTGCATCCCGAAAAATGCTCCGCCAGGATGGTGTGAGGCTGCCTTGAAAACGAGGTCAGGTCAGCCCCAGCCAGTTCTTCCCTGAGCCTGTCCCTCAGGTCTTCCAGAGCTTCTGCCATGGCACTGCTCAGGAACTCAATGTCTGTGACCTCCTGGTGCTCGATGCCCTTCAGCTCACTTCTGGGCAAGTTCATCACCTCTGACAGTTCCCTGCAAAATTCATCCAGCCAGAGAGAGACTTTGTCTTCTCTGTCTTTTCTGTCTTTGACAACTCGGGTTGATAAAGAAACAGCTGACAGGATGTTTTGAAAGAGAAAATCAAGGGAGGAATCTAAAAACATCGTCAGACTCCTACTTCCATGCAAACAGTGCCTCCTAACTCGTGTCTCAATGTACATCTCACAAAACTGTTTTGGAGATCTAAGGTACTGCTTGAAATACGAAAACCTTTCCTTTTCTGCCAGGTGTCTCAGTATGCAAACTTCCAGAGTGGCTCTGCTGCCCTGGAAATCTGGGAATTTGCCCTGCATGTCCTCAGCGATGTCTTTAGCTGCCCTCTCATAGACCGCCTGGCGAAGAGCTGGTTCAATCTTGTGACAAAGGAAAACAGCAAAAGTTGTGACAGAAGTGGCTCCTTGGCAGGAAATCTGGAAACATTGGAAGAAATCTTCTCTCTTGCTTCTCAGGTACACAACTGGGTCATTTGCCATTTGGAATGCTTCGTGCATGGCTTTAAACCTTTCTGCTGCCATTGTGCACAGATACAGAGACAAATCTATGCTGTACTCTCTGGTAAAAGTACAATTTCCGTCGCTGGGGACAGAGTTCACACCTTTCTGCACTTCATCGAGTATTTCATGAATAAAATTTCTGCTGTAATCGCGTTTCTCCTCTTCCTTCTTAGCAATGTTTACATTCACATACACTATAGTGCTGTCTGTGATCTTCCTAAAGTTGATCACATCCTCATCAGAAATGCTCCTGGAATCTGAGAAAAGCCCAAAATACTTTTTCGTCATTATGTGTTTCTCTGGATCAAAAGAAAACCCTCTGCCTCTGGGAAATGACCTGATCCGTGCATGGAAACCCGGCTCCTTAAAGTGCTCTAGAAGGACATCTTCGATTTCTGCATCAATATCCACCC
This sequence comes from Taeniopygia guttata, assembly GCF_003957565.2. NCBI lineage: Eukaryota > Metazoa > Chordata > Aves > Passeriformes > Estrildidae > Taeniopygia > Taeniopygia guttata. The sequence continues at coordinate 760,953 of NC_044214.2, read as the reverse complement.
ATTCTGGACGAGGAGCAGCACAGGAGACTTTGGCAATCCACTTCTTCAAAGCACGGGTAAAGCTGTGCTTCAGCTCTCTCTCACTGAGGCTCTTCCCTTTCAGACTCACAGCCCACTCCCGACTCCTTCTCAGGAGCTCATCTTTATATTCCAACTTCCTTGCATCCAGTTTCTTCTGCTCCTTCTGTAGCTCAATAAGATTCTCACATTTCTTTTTTGTTTCATGAAGAAGAGCTTCTTTTAATTCTTTCAACTTCAGCTCTGTGCCTGATTTCCACTGGACCAGCATCTCATGGTCTTCGTCTTCCCTGAAATACTTGTCCACTTCTTTCTCAATGGCATCGCTCGTCTCTTGCACCAGCCCTTCAAGGTGCTCTCTGGTGACATTCTGCCAGTCCCCATTCCGAATTTTGTTGTCCAGTCTCATCTGTACATCTAAGATGTGACTCCTCAGCCTCCAGGTCCACTGACTAAAGGCACTTTCCAGTTTCCTGTACACAGCAATCTCCAGGGAATTCTTGAAGCTGAAAACAAAGTTTTCATTCAGCAAAGCATTCCAGAGGTCACCAATACGATCTTTCAGGCTCGAGAGCCTCAAAATGCTGTGCTGCGACTCCTTCCTGGCAGCCTGGAAGATTTTGCTCTTTAGTTGCTGGACGTTCTGGCTGTAGGTGGGGTTGGGTGGTGCCACTGGGGGGTTTCCTACCCACAGGTGAGCAAAGTAGTGAATGTGGGTGTTCACATCAAAGCCAATGACATCGCTGAAGGAGGAGACGTCACAGAATTCCTGCTGAGCAGCTACCACAGTCATTTCATCCAGCTTTTCCTGCAAACGCCGTTGTCCTTCCATGTTCTGCTCCTTGGCAGTGGCTTCTCCCATGTTTTGGTGGACAAAGAGGCAGCTTGGGGAAAGATTGACTTTCTTCATCCTCAGGAAAGCCTGCACAGCAATCTGGAGAACATCTTGCGTTTCTGACGGATTTTCTCCAACGATATTGATCACAGTCAAGTTGCCAACACCAATGACAAAGGTGGCCAGCTCGTTGTCATGGTTCAGGGACGGTTTATCGGCCATCTCGATGGCACGAAGTCCCTCTGTGTCAACCACCAGCACAAAATCAAAGCCCAAGTCTTGCTGCAGCTGCTCGCTGACTGGGATGAGCTGCATGAAGGCTCCGCGGGTGCATCGCCCCGCGCTGACGTTGAACTGCAGACCAAACATGGCATTCAGCAGGGTGGACTTGCCTGTGCTCCGGACGCCGAGCACGGAGAGCACAAACACTCGTTTGTCCCCCAGCCTCTCAATTAAGCTGTCAAAGATTGCGCCCACCCAGCGCAAGGGCAGGTAAGAAGCGTCCCCATCCATCAGCTCCACGGGATACCCTGAAACCATCAGCTCTGCTGCAATTTCTGGCAGTTTGACAAAACTCTCAGTCTCGGAGCTTATAAATTCCAGAGCCTCATAAATCTGCCCCACCTCTCTCAGAAGGTGCTCCAGGCCAATGGATAAATGGTTGATTTCATCAGAGAGGGCATCCAAGCGACTCAGCAACTCATCATTGCCACTGGGTTTTTTCTTGCTTCTCTTTCCTGCCAGGTTTTCAGACCATAACTCGTGATAGTCTCGCCTCAGTTCTTCAAGGCGACCACAAGACAGCTCGTGCATAAAGACCTTCATCCACTGCAGGAAGTATTTCTTGGTATCTGCTGGCTGGGCCTGGAGAAAGCCAAGGAATGATTTCATCAGAGGGTTGAAGGGGAAAGCTTCCTTAAGTTGCTGTCTTCTTATTTCTTTCTTCTCATTTTCGATTTGGCTGCGATGATGCTCAATGCTCCTGTTGCCCTTCTCCTTCAGGCGAGTGAGTTCTTTGTCCTTTTGGCACCACTGGTGCCACAGTTCTCCTTGAAGCGGCAGCAGCCGGGATTTGATCTCAGACAGGTTCTCTTTCTTCAGAAGCTCCACCAGCTCCTTTGCCTTTGCTTTGGCTGTCACACACGCGGCTTGATCTGCATCCACTACAAATCCGTGCTGGCGAGCTTTGTCCGCGCAGGCCTCCAGGCTGAAACAGGGATTAGACCCTTCCAGGAGATTCCCAATTGTCTTGGTCAGCTGCTCCATCAGTTCTGCTTCGTTTCTATTCTTGATTCCTATAATTATGGTTTTGCTGGCTTGTCCAGCTGCAACGTTCTCTTCTTCTGTGAGAAGACAAACCAAAGGCCTTTGTGACTGCAACAGGTCCCGCAGAATCTTTCTCCCCCTGCTGTCCATGTGCTCCCAATCGGACACAAGCACCACGTTGACAGCAGATATCTCCTGCAGGAAGCGCAGCTGTGCTCCGTGGTCCCTGTCGTCTCCATGCAGGTTGCAGAAAGCCACGCAGCACTCAAAGGTGTCATTGGGGCTTCCATGGGGGCAGTGCCAGGCGATCTCCACCAACCCTTCCACCAGCAAACGCTCTCTGGTGCTACCTTTGCAGCGGCGGTGGAAGAAAGTGTCGTGTTTGTGTTTGCTCAGCAGAGCGTTCAGGAGCTGGGACTTGGAAGAGGAGGCTGAGCTGCCAATGCGGATGAAGGACACGATGGGTGTCTGTGCCTGAAAGATGAGTTTGTTGTTGTAACTCTTTCTTTGGGCCTGCTTTCCCGACTTCTCCGCCTCTTTCCAGCTCCTTTGGATTTGGCTGAGGGCGTAGAGCGGGAACTCGATGCGTGAAGTGCTGGGGTTGGGCACCAGCAGAGGCAGCGCCAGTTGGCAGAACGCCAGCTTGCTTGCAAGGGTCTGTCTCAGGAAGTCATCAGCACAATGGAAAATGGCCATCTGCAGGTCCATGGGGTGCACATGGCCGTCCCTGCCTGAGTGTTCAGGGGCTGCTTCCATCAGCTTCTCAAGGAAGTTTTCAAAGGAGTCTGATTGTTGTCTCTCTTGCTCTCCGGTTGGTGGCACGGGTGCAAGGCCTAGGTTGCTCTCATCCCAGCAAGTCAGGTACCTCACCTGGTAATCCACAGTGAACAGCTTTTGCAAGAAGTAAAATGGCAGTTCCTTGTCCTGGCTGGGCTGGCTGTCCTGCAGAGATGTCCTGCAGATGGTGCAGAAATCTCCCATTCCCATTTTTCTTGGATAGTGACTTTCCAGTCCAAGGCTCTTGAGCAACTGGAGGAACTCCTGGTTGGCAGTGGCTTCACTGTCTTTGGATTCGCTGCTCTCTGACTTGGATTGGGAGTGACTGGGGGCCTCATATATTGGAAAATTGCCTTCCACATCTCTGAGTATGTTCTGCATCCTCTGTTCATGCCATTTGTCATCCAAGCACCCACCGATCAAGGAGTGCAAGTCCCGTTCCAGCCTCTCCCAGTCTTCACTTCTGTGCTTTTGGAGGAGTTTCTTTATCTGTGTGGACCACAAGCCGTTTGTGTGATCTTCCATGAAAACTAAACGCTTCCTCTTCTGCTCAGGGGACAGCTCTTGACTTTCGGGTGTCACAGTCAGACCCGTCAGCAGGAGGAAGGCCTCAGCTCTGTCGGCGTCTTGCTCCTTCAGGTTCTTGTACTCCTCATGTGCCACTTCCATTTCCTTGGCCATGTACTGAATTTCTGGGTGTCCAAGGAGGTGCTGAAAAGTGCTGCTTTCCACCTGGTACCCTGTGCTGGTCGCGATCAAGAGCACCAACAGCTCCATGTCCTTCTGAGCCTGTTCCCGGAGAGACTGGAGCAGGGAATAAATGGCGAGGCTGCTGGTCTGGGTGGCTTCTCTCTTTGCTGTACGAACGGCAGAAGCAGAGCTTCCTGGTGCATAGGTGACAGCATGGATGTGCTCCTTCATTTGCTGCAGTGTTCTGATGAGCTCTTGAAGCTCAGAGACCTCGGGAGATCCAGGAAGCGGGTGCTCAGTCTGGAAGACCCATTGCATGATGAAGGAAGCCTCAGGGAAGTCCTTGACAGAGTAGATATGAGGATTCAGGAGGCTCCTCAACATGACCTTGATAGAGGTGGTGTTTTCTGGAGGTGACTCCTGGCAGCTCCACACGGTGTTCACCAGGAAGTCCTGCAGGGCTTTGTCCGACAGGCACACGTTGATCCACACACTGGGGTTCTTGGTTTTTGCACTCAGATCATCTTTTAGCTCCATCAGCATGAGCAGCTTCCCTTCATCCACCGTCCCCTCCCAGCCCTTCACAGTCCCCATGAAATCTCTGGCCTCTTGCACTGCACTGCCCAGTTCCTCTCCAAAAATGGTGCCAACACTCTGATTCGTCAGCGCTTTGTACGCAGCCCTGAGGGCTCTGCTCATTCTAACAACAGATTTAAAATCCCCGCAGTGATTGTACAGGATGATGTCCCACACTGGGATCAGCTCAAAGCCGCGGTCGATAACGCACCACGTTGTGTTATCAGACACGAGCCCCATTTTCCACTGAGGAAGGGAATCTGTGTCTGCTGGGCCGCCTGTGCTGACCATGTAGAGCTGAATTGCTGTATGGGAACTCTCTTTGGCTCTTCCCTGGACAGAAGCCTTTGATGTGGATTTGGAAACATCCAGGGCCCCTTCTACAGTGGCTCTTAAGTGAAGCCGGCTGGCCCAAACCAAGTAGTTCAGTGCATCAGATGTTTGTTGCTCCATCTCTTCCCGCTGCTTGGCTCGGAATCCTTCTGTAGACGCCTTCCACCAGAATATCCCCCCAAAGTGGAGGGGACCCTGGTTTATGTGGGACCCAAACCTGCTGAAGAAGCTCTCACACATGTTTGTCAAGAAGGCACGATCTCTTTTCTGACTGAAGCTCAAAAGCTGCTCCATGTCCTGCAGCTCCCGCAGAGCCGCATCCGAGAGGCGAAGCTGGTGCCTTTGGAAGTAGCAGGAGGCCAGAGGGATGTACAGGTACTTGGTGGTGCAAAAGTAGTTCTGCTCAGAGTGGGACCTGTGGGTGTCCTGTGACTGTGAGGACCTGCTGTAATCTACACCCCCTTCCAGAATAATCCTCCAGAATGAGCCTTTGCCAGAAACGCTCATGCTGAACCCCAGCTGCTCCATGGACTTGGTGAAAGCGGATTCTGCTGCAGAGGAGGAGAACTCCTTCCTCTCAAGCAGTGATTTTTGCTCTGGACCGGTGAGCTGGAATCCCTCGGGAACCCTGAGGAGCTGCTCTCGCTTTGCCAGCACATCTTCAGGTCTGCTGGTTCTGTAGATGCCCTGCAGGGCCAGTCCCCCCGACGCCCGCCTCAGCACCTCCGTGTCGGGGATGTTCTCCCTCCTGCCTGCTGACAGCTCCTGCTGCTCCAGCTGCTTCTGGATGCTCTCCAGACTATCCGCCAAGGGCTCCTTTAGCGCTGGCCAGAACTTTTTGGGAATGTCCATGGCTCGCCACAGAGTCTCTGCTTTCTTCCTCAGATCATCCTGGCTGTGGCTGCGGCTCTTGAGAATTTCTGTCAGATCATTCAGGGCTTGTTTGGCCAATTCTTCTGTTTTCTTAGCCATCTCCGAGTACTTCTGCACCTCTTTAGTGGTTGTTTTGTCATCTCTTATTTTCAGGACTTTCTGGAGTGCCTTTTTCTCCCAGGGGTGCCGTACGTGACACTCCAGCCTGAGGTAGTCCTCATATTTCAGACGTTGCAGGGCTTCTCTGCTCTTGATTCCCAGGATCTGTGAAGCTTTGGGCAGCCAGTATCCAGCATCCAGTCCTTCCTTCTGGAACGCCTCTGCCAGGAGCTGTGCCTTTGCATCCCCCTCCTGTGCGTCCTCCTGCGAAGCCATGGCTGTGGAGGAAGAACAGAGACTTTCCCTAAGGTGTTGTCAGAGGCCCCAGGCTCCTGGCAGAGGCTCTGCAGCAGCTGCAGCCCTGGGGATTGCTCCCACTTGGCTGCCAGAGCCAGACCTGGAATGGCACAAGAGCCAGGGTCTCCTTCCCAGCCCCCTGGATGTGCCTGTGGCTTTCCTGTCTGCAGGATCAGCCTTGAAGGTGAGTGTGCATCCCAGAGAGAGCACAGACACACGGACAAACACACAGAGACACAAAGAGACACAGAGACACAAACACAGACACAGAGGCACAAACACAGACACAGAGGCACAGAGACACAAACACAGACACAGAGACACAGACACAGGGACACAGGGACACACACAGACACAGGGACACACACAGACACAGGGACACACACAGGGACATGTGGGAGCCAGCCACGGGGAAGACAGAGCCAGGATGCCATGGGAAAGCACCATAATTTAACACAGAAACTGGTGCAACTTCCCACAATTCCCTGCCTTTTCAGGCAAATGGATGGCTGTCAGTCACCAGGCGTTCACTCCTCAGTTCTAGAAAATACTGTATCCCCTGTTCCGCATTGGTCCTCCCTGGAAAACCCCTCCTTCCTTGCTTCCCCATGGGTCCAGGTCAAGTCACCCCACTCCAACCCCTCCCCTGAGTCCTCTCCCCATTGGATGATTTGTATCCTGACCCTTTCCACCTGCCCTCAGTGACCCCGCCCCTGGTCCTGGCTCTTTGCCACAAATTCCCTACAGCAGAAGTTGTGTTCCTGCTTCCACCCTGCCTCCTTGGATTCTGCCCACTCCTACCCTGCCTGGACCTTCGAATTTCTCCTTAATAAACCCTGCTGGATTGTACCAAGAGCCCCCTTGTCATTCTGGTGGTGGTTTCATTTCACCATCTGGGCTCGGGAGTCTGCTGGGCTGGGGGAGTTGCCGATTTAGGCGGAAGCAGAGATGCTGTCGGTGCAGCAGGCACGCCGACTGTGGGAGTCCAGACAAGCGCCTCTTTCCTTTGCTTGTGGGACCAGCTCATCTTTGGACTCACGTGGAGCTTCTCCAAGCCCCCAGGATCCAAGGAGAAGTTCCTTCCCTCTGCCCGACTCGCCCACTGCCCAGCTGGCCGGGCTCCACAGGGGATCTGTTCCCGTGGATTCGAGGGGGAGACGCAGCAACTGGAGATGCTGGGAGCCAGCTCAGAGAGGTGCCCTCCGTGACCTGCTGCTCCTTAGCACAGAGGGTTGTTGGAGAATGGCTGGGGAAGAAAGGTCATGGATCAATGGAGCAGTTATTCATTGATAGCTCTGTCTAAGAGCCCAGAATCAGAATCAGACTGTGTCTGGCCTGGGAACAGAGCTTGGGAAACAGGCTCTGTGTCTAGGCCTGGGAAACTGTACAAGGTCTGTCTAGGCCTGGGAAATGGAACAAGGTCGGGATGAGATAATAAGGATGAGCATATCCTTGGCGATATGCTTGTACAGGAATAGGCTGTGTGACAAGGTGTGCCCAGAGAGGATGGGATGTACCATGACAAAGGGACTAGAGATGAGAAACTTGGCTTAAGAAACCTGTCTATAGCTGTAAATGCACATAGGCTAAACAGAACAAAGACCTTTGTAAATTGAGCAATGAGAGCTGTTGCTGACTTTGCTTGTAGCAAACCCCATATAAACTGACAGGATTTTTGAATAAATGAAGCTTGCTTATCAATCATACTGATTGTGCTTGTCTTCCCTCCGCCTGTGGCTTCAGAGGGTCTCGTCAGGCGGTGCCCATTGGAGGCAGGCTTGGCTTCAGCCACCACGGAGCCACCAAGTTCAAAATCTCTGGTGACAGCAGGAAAAGTGCCTGCAAACCTTCAGCTGGGCACCTGCCCTTAAACCTTTGGGGTTGTGACTCTGTCACACAATTCTGAGAATTGTCCCAGTCTCAGTTCACTTGGGTACTGGAGAGATTTCCTCCTTGCAAACAAGCCTTCAGAGCATTCAGCTGCTGTCCCAGCAAGGCCACAACACTGTCACCAGCACAGGAATGGATCCCAGGGGCTTGCCCTGGGCTCCTGCACCCTTCCAGAGCTTTCAGGGGCAGCTTTCCCTCAGAATCCCTGCGGAATTGGGCAATGTGTGCAAGGGCTGTGGGCTCTGACTCCCCTCACCCACCTCACAGCAGATGCTCCCGTTGCTCCCAGCCTTGGCTTCTCAGCTCAGGGGATGCAGCACAGCAGCAGTGGTAGACCTGGGGCACACAGGCTGGGTGTGGAGAAGATGGGAGCCTCTCAAGAATTCAGGTGTGGAGCACCAGGAAGGAAAGGCTCAAATCCTAAAGGAGAAGAGCAGACAGTCAGGAGAAAGCGACCCATGGGCACAGAGGATTCATTCCAGGAGCACTGGAGGCCAACCCTTCATCTCCACTGGGGATTGCCCAGGCAGCAAAGACTCCTCAGGGCTCTTCTGGGGAGGTGACCAGAGCAGGGTTTCACTGGGACCTACATCCATGTTCTGCTCTGCGAAATACAAATTTGTGCTTTGTGTCAGGCAAATAAAGGCAACGTGTGCAGTTGTGGTTATGGAATGTGTGGAACACGGCCATGGGACAGTGTTGTATTGTGGTTTTATATTTCGGTAATAGTTCTGCAATAGTTTGCCCCTTCACCTCCCTTTGGTTCCACCCCGAGTTTTCCCACCTTTCCCTCAATGTCAATCTCCCTGAAAACGCTTCGTCACTCCCCTCTCCCCTCCCTTGTCCATCACTCGGCTCCCCATCCCACTCTTCCAGAATCTTCCACCATGGGCATCGAGGGATTGGACGGGGCCCAGGGGTCCCTCCCTTAAACTTCCCCCATTGGTTTATGTCTCTGTCTATCCTCTCACCGTCCACTCCCCCAAATCCCTGCATTGGTTAGTGGGAGTCCCTTCCCCCTGTTACCGCCCCGATATTTAATATGTTGTGAGAGCCTCGAGGGCGCAGAAAATGAAAAAACTGAAACTGAACTCTGAAACTGAACTCTGAAGTCTACAAAAATAGACAAAAATATTAGAGTTCTCTGTACAAAGAGCCAACTGTAAATATTAACTCAAAATCAACAAAATAAATATACATTAACCTATTGTGAGATTCTATGTATATGTAGATTAGTACAGGATAGTAAAAAAAGATTCCCCCAAAATTACGCACGCCCTTTAAAGAAGAACTCCTGCTGCGAAGAAAATCCCAATGTACACCCAGCGCAGAATAAAAATAAAAAAGATATTAAACTGTAGCTTTAGAATGTATAAGTCTTAAGCTGTTTTGCAATAAGAGCTTTTGAATTATAACTTCAGAATGTTACTGAGAACTAAGGATTTTTAAGCTGTAGCTTTAAAATGTATAAAGGATTTAAACATAGAGGGAAGTGACCCCATCCCAAGCTCCTGGAGAAGGAAGGTGGACATCAAGGTTGCAGATTGATGATTTTGAAAAGCCAAGCTGGACATCACTACCATAGATTAATGATCCCAGAAAATAGAAGTTGGACCCCACCATCTAAACACACATCCTGGGATATCCACAACAGGGTATAGAAATTGGAAAGGAACCAGACATCACCAGCATACATTTACGATCCTGAAGTATGGAATTGTGATGTTAAAGGTGGAAATGCAAACTGTGGAAAGCTCACGTAGAAACTGGGAAAAGATTATGAATATACATGAGTGTGATCAATAAATACCAGCAAGCCCAACAATCAGTGTGCAGTCAGAGGGGAAAATCCCCACCACTGCACCCAGCGCTGTCTTTGCTCGTAGGTCACCATATTAATTAATAAATTAAATTGCTGCTTGATATATTGTCTGAGTCAAGCGTCTCATTTGCAGCAGTTCCTTCCAGAAGGAAGCTGGACACGCTGGAGAGGTGGGACAGGACAAAGCCCACGGAGGTCAGCAAGGCCGAGTGCAGGTGCTGCCCCCGGGTCGGGGCAGTTGCAGGGACAGATGGGGCTGGGAAGAGAAGGGATTGAGAGCAGCCCTGAGGAGTGTCAGAACTCAAAATGTCCCTCAGACATTTTTAGAGGTTCCAGGCCTTAGTCAGAAGCAGTTTAGACCCTAGCAAGCAGCTGAGAACAGCTGTGATTTTAAGTTTAAACCATAGAATAAATTACCAACTTTAAAGGTAGAACAAGCAGTCACAGAGAGTTAAATAGTATAATAAAAGTAGTCACAAATTAGAGGGTAAAATTTTTTAGTATTGTACAGGGGGGTTTTAACACCTGTACAGGGGGGTTTTACTTTGTACAGGGGGGTCAAGAGTTCTAAGATAGAAGAAAGTAGACCTAATCCTGTTCTTCCTCCTTCTTCTTCCTTACCTCCATGTTCTTAGTAATGTTAGCATTTTTCTATTAGTTTAGGCTAGGGACACACTATTCAACGTAAATGATAGATATTAGCACATTATTGTAAATATAGTACACATAATTTCTAGTATATAATGTTTGTACCATCCCACTGAGGGGCAGAGCCCCACACGCTGCCCTGCAGAACAGACCTGCGGCAGGGCAGCAGAACATGTTATAGATAAGCAAAAATAAACAACCTTAAAACCAACACAAACGAACTATGGCTTCTTCTTTAGCAATAGGGCAGAAAGACACAGACTTTCTACAATCTCAGAATCATCAATACCCACAGATTCCGACAGAGGAGAAGGACTCGGGGGTGCTGGTGGCTGAGGGGCTGCCAGGGAGCATCTGTGCTCTGGGGCAGCAGACAGGGTGTGGAGGGGCAGAGGCAGCGGAGCAGCACTGACAGAGGGGCAGAGGGCCCTGTGCCACCCCTGCCCACAGCACTCAGCTGCTGCTGGGGGGGCTCAGGGCCCAGGAGAGGGGAGAAGCAGCGCTGGGCTTGGATCCCAGCAGGCACTGACCCCCAGTGCCTCCTGCACTCCCAGCAGCAGGATGGGGACAGGAGGGGACAGCAGAGACAGGAAAAGCCCCTGGCTGGAGACAAGGGCAGTTCAGCAGCAGAGGAAAGCTGGGCGTGCTGGCAGAGCACGGGAGGGATTTCACACACCAATTGTTCTCTTTGGGCACATGTCCAGCTGAGCCTCAGTGCAGGGCGGCTGCTCAGGGTCACTGCTGGAGCTTGTTCACTTGAGCCACTCGTCCTATCACTTTTCCCTCCCAAATTCTGTCCCCCTGCAGCACTGCCAGCACTGGTTCAGTCCCGGGAGCCAGAGGCTGCCCTGGACAACATTAACTCAGCCCAGCCACACCCTGAACCTGCCCCAGGCACCCCTGGCAGTCCCTGCACGGCTTCTCACGGCTGCAGGGAGAAGGAAAAAGCCCCAGGGACGGTGTCAGTGCCCACAGAGAGGCACTGAGCGCATCCAGGGCATAACTCGGGATCAGCTCCTCCCAGGAAGCAAAGGAGGGAAGCAGCAAGGCTGGCAGCAGGACCTGCCACGGGAGTGCCTGCACCCCATTCCATGGGAACAGCCCCTGAGGGTGTTTTCCCCAGCCCTGCCTCAGGGAAAGGGCTCTGGGAGCCCATCCCCATCCCCATCCCCATCCCCATCCCCATCCCATCCCATCCCATCCCATCCCATCCCATCCCATCCCATCCCATCCCATCCCATCCCATCCCATCCCATCCCATCCCCATCCCATCCCATCCCATCCCATCCCCATCACATCCCCATCCGCATCCCCATCCCCATCCCCATTCCACCCCCATTCCATCCCCATCCCATCCCCATCCCATCCCCATCCCATCCCCATCCCCATCCCCATCCCATCCCATCCCATCCGCATCCCCATCCCCATCCCCATCCCCATCCCCATCCCCATCCCCATCCCCATCCCCATCATCCCCATCCCCATTCCATCCCCATCCTATCCCATCCCCATCCCATCCCCATCCCCATCCCCATCCCATCCCATCCCATCCCATCCCCATCCCATCCCATCCCATCCCCATCCCCATCCCCATCCCCATCCCATCCCCATCCCCATCCCCATCCCCATCCCCATCCCCATCCCATCCCCATCCCATCCCATCCCATCCCATCCCATCCCATCCCATCCCATCCCATCCCATCCCATCCCATCCCATCCCATCCCATCCCATCCCATCCCATCCCATCCCATCCCATCCCATCCCATCCCATCCCATCCCATCCCATCCCATCCCATCCCATCCCATCCCATCCCATCCCATCCCATCCCATCCCATCCCATCCCATCCCATCCCATCCCATCCCATCCCATCCCATCCCATCCCATCCCATCCCATCCCATCCCATCCCATCCCATCCCATCCCATCCACATCCCCATCCCAATCCCATCCCTACCTTCTCCCTCTGTGCCCGCAGCTCCCGGACAGTCCAAGGTGCTCCAGCTCTGGGACCTGCTTCACCTTTTATAGGGGCGGTGCGTGAGCTGTCACTGCATTCCCGAAAATCAGGTGTTTTCTTGCATAGGTGTGGAAGCAAATCTGCTGCTACCTGTTTTGGGGTGTGTCTTGAAGACACGGGTTTCTGCTAAGGAAAGCAGAAGCCTTCCTTGAAATGGAAACTGGAAACCCCCTCCCTTCCAAATTATTATATTTTTGAAATTAAACAGCTCTCCGGCAAAGATACGGGAGCAAGAATAACAGTTCTTTATTAGGAAAATTAAAAATACAAATGCAATAGTACAAACAAACAAAACCAACCCTGCCAGAGTCAGAGCAGCCCTGACAGGCTGTGGGTCAGGGAGGTGGCAGCAGCCCCATCCCAGGGTGGCTCAGCCCTCCTGCAGTGCCAGCTGTGCTTCTGCTGGAGCAGGATCCTGCACAAGGGGGGAGTTTTCCTCTGGAGCTCCAGGGCTGGGGGAGATGGGCCTGGGCTCCTCTGGGAATGCAGTGGGGAAGGAAGAAAGCTGCTCCTCTGGGAATGCAGTGGGGAGAAAGCTGCTCCTCTGGGAATGCAGTGGGGCAGAAAGCTGCTCCTCTGGGAATGCAGTGGGAAGAAAGCTGCTCCTCTGGGAATGCAGTGGGCAAAGGCTGCTGTGGTATCCCAAAATCTCAGATTGTATCCAGGTAGGAATTTCTTGGCTGCTCCTCCTGGGCAGAGCCTCTCCCTGTGGGATGATGGAATTTTCTCAGCCATGTAGGGACACTCAGTGGCCATGAACAGAAGATAATTAATAATCAGTGACCCATGAACAGAAGATAATTAATAATCAATGACCCATGAACAGATGATAATTAATAATCAATGACCCATGAACAGAAGATAATTCATAATTAATGGCCCATGAACAGAAGAGATCTCCTGGAGGGAGGATGGGTTGTGGAAGAGATAAAGAAAACTGCCCAATGAACAGAAGGTAACTGCCCCATCTCAGACAGATGGGAATAGAATACACACCCCCAGCTAAATCTTTCAACCTAAGAGACGCAGTCTGAGCACAGAGCCAGCGGTGGGACTGGGCACACCCTGCCCGCGCACACACACACACACACACTCTCACACACACACACACGTGCACACCTGTGTCGGTGTCTCGGGGTTCAGAAGATCAGGGTGAACCCATGATCATAAAGGTTGTTTATTTTTTCTTATCTGTAACATTCTTTCTCTGACCTGCTGAGCTCTGGCTAGCAAGGAGGCCGTGGCAATCTGCCCTGCCCTGTCGGGCGGTGTTTACCTCTTATATCAAAAGTTACATACAGACTGTTTATAAAAATCTGCCAATATCTGACACCTGTGTTGGACAGTGTGTCCCTATCCTAAACCAACAGAAAAGTGTCACCACCACACCAAGACAGGGAGGGTAAGAAGAAGGAGAAGAGGGTCAGGACATGCCCAAATCCCTCCATCTGGTACCCCCTTGAACCCCTGTCTAAAAATCCCAAATTTCCACTTTTCCACCCTGTGTTAATCCAACTCCCACACTACTCAAACCCTTGTGGCTTGTAATTCCTCATACCAAATTGACAGTTTTACACGGGCTAAAATCGAAGCCACGGGTGTTTTTGACTTCATGCCAAGGTCCCCGAGCCCCCTGCCAGGGTCTGGGGCAGCCAGAGGGGTGTGCTGGGCTCTGACACACCTGAGAGCACACACAGACACAGAGGTGCACACCACGAGCTCACACACTTGTGCACAAAAACAGGAAAGGCCCTTTCCCCAGTGTCCTGTTGTCAGCAAAACTGCAGGAGAAACAAAAACTCTCCAACATCTTTTTAGTGTTAGGGAATCAAAGTATTATTTTATTATAACTTTATTATGGCCAGGATGCTGTTCTGGGCAGGATGTGCCACAGAAATCTCGTCAGCCACACATTCCCTTGTGCAGAGACAATCATTCCATGATGTGAAATACAAAGTTGTGTTTCGTGTCTGGTAAATAAAGGTAACAATTGTAATTGTAATTGTAAAATGTGTGGAGCATGGCCATGGGACAGTTATAAAGACGAGTTCTAATAAACAACCGAGGAAAGCATGGAAGAAGGCTTTTGAACCAATCTTTTGTTTTCAAATAACAATTATAGATCTTAAAACTGTTTTGTAACAAGAGTGTTTGAATTATAACTTTAGAATGTTGCTTTTGGTAAGAACTTTTTGCTTGTAATTAAGTCTGAGGCTGTTTTGTAATAAGAACCTTTGAATTATAACTTTAGAATGTTGCTTAGTATTAGGGATTATAAACTGTAGCTTTAGAATGTATAAAGGATTTAAACAGAGAAGGGAAGTGACCCCATCCCAAGCTCCTGGAAAAAGAAGATATATATCAATGGTGCTGATTAATGATCTCAAAAGGGGAAGCTGGACATCACTACCATAGATTAATGATCCTAGAAAATAGAAGCTGGACCCCACGTCAGGGAGATGGACCCCACCATCGGGAACACACATCCTGGGATATTGAAACCTGGAATAGATCACAATAGGGTATAGAAATTGGAAAGGAACCAGACATCGCCATCATAGATTTACGATCCTGAAGGATAGAATTGTTACATCAAAAGATAGAAATAGAAACTGCTGAAAGCTCGTGCAAAAGTTTGGAAATAGAAACTGAAAGAACACTGACATAAAAATCGGAAATAGAAACTGAAACTGCCGGGAAAAGCTTATGAATATGATCAATAAATACCAGCAAGCCCAACAATCAGTGTGCAGTTGGAGGGGAAAACTCCCACCACTGCACCCAGCACTGTCTTTGCTCATAGGTTACTATATTAATTAATAAATTGAATTGCTGCTTGATATATTGGCTGAGTCGAGCTTCTCATTTCTAACAACAACACATGATCTTTCCTAGGTTTTTCCCATATTTACATGATCAAAACCCAGAGAAAATCATCTGTTCAATGCTTATTGGTGCCAAGTTACACAGTTTTAAGTATTTGGTTTCCTATTGGTTATTGATTCCTTCACCTTCCATGTTAATTAGGTTCTCGTTCTTCCTTTTTTAAATTTCTCTTTTCCAGACCAGGAGTCACTGACCATGCCAGGGATGATGTTTGGAGTTGATGTTCCTTGCTGGTCTTTATCTTTTGTGTGTCTTCTGTGCAACTCCCAGTTTGTTGAGATGTTAAGCTCACCAGGCCTTGAGAGGTGAAACAGTCCTTTGAAAAGAAATTTCTTTTCTTCAGTGAGAAAAGTGGCCACAAAATAGTACCTTAGCCTGTAACACTGTTAAAACTGATGTTATCCTTGCACTGAGAGCAAAAATAGGATGAAGTGATGTTTGCTGGAATGTTTTTCCCTTTGAGAAATCACCCTGAATAACCAAAGGATTGTAGAGTTCATTCTGCACCTTCAGACCCTTTAGTTTTGGATGCTGAGCTGCCAAAACCACGCCTTGTGAACAAAGGAATAACCTTAAAAGCAGCAGCCTGTTGCATATTCATATATCTCATACATGATGCATAAATTCCTTGCAAATTAAGAATTATTCTGGCTTTTGTCAACTTCTTCCCCTTAATCCTGATGGTTTCATAAAGACAGAGAGAAGGTGGAAGGATGTTTTCTGTTCTGATAAGGAGGTTGTAACTCTGTCCTGTGCTGTTATCTTTGTGTGAAGAGTTTCTTGATTATCTCATCTCTTTATTGAGCTTGTTAAAAAGTATCTTACATCTCAGAGTTTCTATTTTAACATTGTGTTATAACCTAAAACTCTATTTAACACACTATTTAAGAGAATTAATGCAGCATAACTTTCTAACATAACACATATCATATTCATTTTAATATTTGTGAAAAGCCAATTATAAAATACACATTTTTCACAGCTGGCACCCTGCATTTTTCACGACTTCTCTTTGCCTGAGTGACACCCTTTACCTTTTCTCCAAGGCTGTGCTGTTCTCCTGAGATTTATATTTCCTTTCAGAGGGCATTAAAACAGCTGCAACACGGAATCCTGATGCTGGCCAAAACCATTTGATTATAAACAGATGTTTCACCAAGTCCAGCTGGGTACCCATGGAGGAAGTTTGGTCCTGGTTTCTTCAAATCCCCAGGAGGTGGAGTCTTGAGCTGTGTGTTGTGATATTTGGGGTTGTGTTGCCCCGATTTTTGGAAGTGTTAAGTTTTCTTTTATAGCTCTTTCGAAAGTTTTAAAGTTCTCATAAAACTTCTTTAGCCTTCTTTCAATGTTTATATATTTGAGAGTCAGAGTTCCCACACAATTTCATGTATAAATAGAACAGTTTAGCATATTTCTCTGCGGGTGGAGAGAAATTATTGATCTTTAGACCAGTGTGGTTGCAGAGGTGATAATTCCATCCTCCAATCCACGATCACCTTTAGAATTCTATAAATACCAGATGTTTGAATAAAACTGGGTCTTTTTTCTCTTTTGAACTTACCAAGCTTCTCTGTTCTCATTTCATGTCCAATAAAAATCCAGGTTTGTTTCCAGATTTCCTGCACATCTGTAGACACTCCACAGTGTTTTTGAACAGCGAATACACAGCAGCTGGAGGTCATGACTGCACAATCCTCCTTGTGATGCTAAAACAAGTTCTGGTACCATTTGGATTTGTAAAACAGCTCATGACAAGCTCTTGACTTCTTCCCAAGGGGCTTAGCACCTTTTAATTCTGGAACAAGGTATGCAAAATTTTATTGTGTCCAATTTCAACGCAGCAAAAGTTGTCAGCAGTGCGTGGAAAGGTCCCTTCCTTTGGCTGGAGTGAAGCAGCTCCCCAGCAATTCACACAGACCCAATCTCCTGGTTGGAATTCATGTCCTGGTGTGTCCAACTGCAAATCCTGCAAGGTTTTAGCAAGAGAAATGAGGTAATTATTCAAATTGACCCCTCTTTTTAGCACGTGTGTTTGCCAGAGTGTGGCACTTGGTAGGGTCACAGAGCAGCTCCCAGGGGCTGATTTTGCTGGTGCCCCACGGCTGAATTCTGCTTTGAATTCAGCTGTAATGGACTGAAAACTTGGACCCTCTCGGGGTTTGGGTGTCAGGATGACCCCAAGATTATAAAAGTTTGTTTCCCAGCCCGCTCAGCCAAAGGAGGAGTCTGAAATTCATAGCATCAGCTTCTCAAGGCTGTTTATTTTTCCTTATCTGCAACATTCTCTCTCTGACCTGCTGAGCTCTGTCCACCAGGTCGGCCATGGCATTCTGTCCCCAGTCTCAGGCAGAATTTACATTTTATACCAAAAACTGTGTGTATTATGTTTACAATGTGCCAATATCTATCTTTATGTTGGATATTCTTCTACCTTAAACCAACAGAAAAGTGTCACCACCACACCAAGACATGGAGGGCAAGGAGAAAAAGATCAGGACACACCCAAATTCCTACATCTTGTCCCCTGTAACCCCTTATTTTAAAACCCTAAAATTCTACTTTTTCACTCTGTGTTAACTCAACTCCCACACTACTCAAACCCTTTTATCACTTTTTTATCACTTTTAATCACTTTTTTATCACTTTTTTATCACTTTTTATCACTGTTTTATCACTTCTGCAATAATGCGGGAATCTCTGTCTGCTGGCATTCCCAAAGGTACCCCCAATTTTTGATTTATTGTATGTTTGGTTTATTGTATTGTATTATATTACATTTATTGTATGTTTGGTTTTTTGTATTTATTTGATTTGACTGTTTTTTTAATATTTATTTGATTTGACAGTAGTTTAGTCACTTCCCTAACCTGGTTGGTGGGACAAGGGAAGTTTTTGGCCACACAGAAAAGGTATCCAGCAGAACTAGCAGGGATTTATTCCCCCCTTTTCTGAGCAATTCAATAAAATCCATCTGCCAGTGTTCACCCAGAAGATTTCCAGGTTTTATGGCTCTCATAATATAAAATATAAATATATATTAAATATTTATATATTTATGTTTATCATTTATATAATCTAATTTGTCAGCCCTTTTGGTTTAATACCCTAATCCCTGTGTAGATTAGATATTTTAGTGTGATAAATATATCGGAGTTTAGGCTCTCACAAAATATTAAAATGGAGATTATGTCGTTAACTTTTGCAGGAGTAATTGTAGTTGTGAAATAATAATCAATGCTGTTATTTTTGTAGCTGAGTGACAATAGTGAAATAACTCATATTGATTGAAAATACTTGTAAAAATAGTTTGTAAAAAAAAACCTCTGTATGATAAGGTACCATTGAAAATTTGTGTATTTATTATTAATTTTATTATTTTATAGATTGTATTATTTATAATGTATCATTAATAACTTATTAATTATTATAAATAGTTTATTTTTATTATTTATATTCCATTATATTTTCATATTTATTTCTTTATTGCGTACTTATTAATTAATTTTATTATTTTATATATTTTTATTATTTATAACTTATCACTAATAACTTACCGATTATTATAAATTAATTATTTTTATTATTTATATTCCATCATATTTTCATATTTATTTGTGTACTTATTATTCATTTTATTATTTTATAGATTTTATTCTTTATAATTTATTATTAATAACTGATTCATTATTATAAATAATTTATTTTTATTATTTATATTCCATCATATTTTCATATTTATTTATTGTGTATTTATTAATTAATGTTATTATTTTATAGATTTTTATTATTTATAACTTATCACTAATAACTTATTGATTATTATAAATAAATTATTTTTATTATTTGTATTCCATAATATTTTCATATTTATTTGTGTATTTATTATTCATTTTATTATTTTATAGATTTTATTATTTATAATTTATCATTAATAACTTATTAATTGTTATAAATAATTTATTTTTATTATCTTTATTCCATCACATTTTCATATTTATTTATTGCATAATTATTAATTGATTTTATTATTTTATAGATTTTTATTATTTATAACTTATCATTAGTAACTGATTAATTATAAATAATTTGTTTTTATTAGTTATATTCCATCACATTTTCATATTTATTTATTTATTGCGTATTTATTAATTAATTGACTTAATTTATAGATTTTATTATTTATAACTCATCATTCATAATTTATTGATTATTATTAATAATTTAATTTAAATTTTATTACTTTTATTTTTTATTATTTTATATATATTTATACTTTATAACTTATTATTCATAACTTATTAATTTGTTATTGAGAACTTATTAATATGTTATTAATAACTTATTAAACTCTTAATAAACTTCTAAAGATTTTAAAGAGCACTGCGGCCCCTCGGGCCCCTCCTCCTACCTGGCTCCGGGTCCTTCCCCTGCCCGGCCGGGACCTCTGATCCTGCAGGGGGGTAAATTAAACCCCCAAATAACACCTGCAGGGGTTAAACCCCACAAATAACACCTGCAGAGGGTTCAACCCCCCCAGATAACACCTGCTGAGGGCTAAATCCCCCAAATAACACCTGCAGGGAGTTAAACCCCCCCCAAATAAAACCTGCAGGGGTTCAACCCCCCCAAATAACACCTGCAGGGGTTAAACCCCCCATAAAACACCTGCAGGAGGTTCAACCCACCAAATAACACCTGCTGAGGCTTAAATCCCCAAATAACACCTGCAGGGGGTTAAATTAAACCCCCCAAATAATACCTGATGGGTTAAACCCCACAAATAACACCTGCAGAGGGTTAAACCCCCATAAAACACCTGCAGGGGTTAAAGCCCCCAGGTAACACCTGCAGGGGTTAAACCCCCCATAAAACACTTGCAGAGGGTTCAACCCCCCCATAAAACACCTGCAGAGGTTAAACCCCCCAGGTAACACCTGCAGGGGGCTAAATTAAACCCCCCAAATAATACCTGCAGGGGTTAAACCCCCCATAAAACACCTGCAGAGGGTTCAACCCCCCAAATAACACCTGCAGAGGGTTAAACCCCCCATAAAACACCCGCAGGGGTTTAAGTTCCCTCAAATAACACCCGCAGAGGGTTAAACCCCCCCAGATAACACCTGCAGGGCACGGCTGGAGTGCCCATCCCTGGAGGGATTTAACAGTCACAGGGATGTGGCATTTGTGGGTCAGCGCTGGGGGAGTAGCCGGATTCCACAATGAGTTTTCCCGGTTTTCTTTTCCACCCTAAACGATTCTCTGATCCCAAAGCTGGTGGGTGGTGGCAGAAAAAAACTGCTTCTGTCGTAAAAAGGGCTGGAAGGTGTTTGCGAGGTGCTTTAGGAGAAACTCAGCTCCCTGGCAGGTAAGAGCAGCATCACAAAGCCACGAGGAACTAGTGAAGAAAATAACACGGTGAAGAAATAAATAAAACAGCTGTCTCATCTTCCCAATGCACATTTGGAGTTTGTCGACACCTCAGAGCCCCTGGCAGGGCCTGGAGGGGCTCCAGGAGAGCTGCAGAGGGACTGGGGACAAGGGACAGAGGGACAGGATCCAGGGAATGGCTCCCACTGCCAGAGGGCAGGGATGGATGGGAGATTGGGAATTGGGAATTGTTCCCTGGCAGGGTGGGCAGGCCCTGGCACATCTCACAGACTCCACCACAGGAACAGTCCCCAAAGCACTGCAGGTGAAGGAAGGGGAAGAAAACAGCCAGAACTGGGTTTTGTCCTGATTTATTGCAGTTCCATCAGTGACATTCATTCCTCAGATGCAATTTGCTCATTCCAACAGCATTTGGACAGTGTGGAGCAAACTGCGCCCTCAGAGCCCAGCTCAGCCCCTGGGACTGCCCCACAGAGCTGCTCCTCCCCACAGCATTACCTCCCCTCTCAGCCCCCCACCTCCACTGCTTCACGTTCTCCTGATCTCCAAACTGAATTCTCCATCCAGAGCTTTGGAATAAGTTTTGTTCTCCCGTGGGAGAAATCCTGAAGGGTTACCAGGGGGATGAGACAGTGACAAGGAGCCTGCAGAGACCCAGAGCCGTGTTAGGTGCTCCTCTCCTGGAAGTGGAATGGAGCGTGCTCATTAGATAAAAATTACTGGCTGAGTAGCAAAAAAGGGATTGACAAAGGCCACAAATCCCCTCTCCAAGAAGGATTGGGTGTAGGATTTATTAGTGCATTGAAATGGCATCGCCAGGCACAGGACGGAGGGACGGCGTCCCCAGGGCTGCTACTGGGGGTAGAGCTCCACGATCATCGCGTGACCCTGGCAACAGAGACACAAAACGTCACACAAATGGCTCATTAACGGGACAAGACTAATTATTACAGACACAGCAGCAAGAACAGGAGCCACCGCAGCTGGACACGAGCCCAGGAGTGGCAAAGAGGCCCCTGGGCTGTGCCAGCTCTGGGGTGGCAGCAGGGCCAGGGGGCACCTCCACTGCTGGGGGCAGCTCTGGGCCCCTCCTGCCAGGAGAGACCTGGAGGGGCTGGAGCGTGTCCAGGGAAGGGAACGGAGCCCCAGGAGGGGCTGGGGGAGCTGGGAAGGGGCTCAGCCTGGAGAAAAGGAGGCTCAGGGGGGACCTTGTGGCTCTGCACAGCTCCTGACAGGAGGGGACAGCCAGGGGGGGTCGGGCTCTGGGAACAGGGACAGGACAAGGGGTGGTGGGGGCAGCCAGAGGTGCCTGAGGGAGCTCTGGGTCACAGGCAGGATTGCAGAGCCCCAGCAGGACCAGCCCTGCTGTTCCTGCCCTCTCCCGAGGGCACAGACCATTACCTGCCCTCCTGCAGCACAGGCAGCCACCAGGCCGTACTGGCCCCCCTCCTTCTTCAGCCTGTGGGCAGCAGTGATGACCAGGCGGCAGCCGGTGGCCCCAAAGGGGTGTCCCAGGGACAGGGAGCCCCCCCATGTGTTGAACTTGTCCAGAGGAGGGGCTCCAACCTGCAGGGACACAGAGAGACACACCTGGCTGGAAGGGGTGACACCTCATCCCACCTAATGCCACCAACACCGAGCCTACAGCAGTTCAGGATGGCTGATGAGGGGATAAAACCACCCCAAAGGAGCTCCTGCTTCACCTGCAGCCCCTCAGGGGAGCCCTGCACGGTGCAGGGACTGAGCCCCTCACACTGTCCTTACCACCCTCCCCTACAGGGATTGAGGCTCTGGATCTCCACCTCCTGCCAGCATCCCAAAAAAAAATTCATGTCCCAAAGAAACTGCATAAATTGGGATTTGCTAAGCCAAGCTCAAGGAGCATCACTGCTCCTCCTCACAGGACAGAGCCAGAGCCCAGCTGTGCAGCACCAGCACTGGCAGGAGGGAGCCCAGGAACCCCAAAGTTTCACTGAACTGGAAAGAAAAGTGGGTCCAGAGGAGCCCCCAGAGCTGCTGCAGGGCTGGAGCCAGGCTGGGAGAGCTGGGGGGGCTCACCTGGAGAGGAGAAGGATCCAGGGAGAGCTCAGAGCCTAAAGGGGCTCCAGGAGAGCTGCAGAGGGGACAGGGCCTGGAGGGGCAGCACAAGCAGGAAAATGTCCTGACTCTGCCTTACCTTTGCCTTCCTGCCCATGTAGTTCTGTGCAAACCAATCCGAATCCATGGCCTTCAGGTTGGCCAGGATCTGCCCCTGCAAGGGAAGAGAGGGTGACATCAGGAATAAGCCAAAGCAGATGGCCACAGGGAGCCAATCCCAGCTCTAAAGCACTCACAGCAAAGGCCTCGTGGAACTCAAACACGTCGATGTCACTCAGGGTGAGCCCGGCCTTCTCCAGCACTTTGGGCGTGGCATAGGTGGGGCTGAAGGAGGGAAGAGACACAATTCTCACATCTGTGTTCCCTGTGAGCCTCATTCCCCTTTTCCACAGTCACATCCTTCTCTCTGGGCTCACGGCCCAGCTCTGCCCATCCCCGTCCAAGGGAGGCACAGCCCCCAGAACTATTGCTGAGGTGCCCCAGCAATCCTGGGGTGTTCCTGCCACTGCTGCTCTCCCACCTCGTGAAGGCCTGGAGGGATGCACCATCTCCTGAGGCACTTCCCAAAAACACCCCGTGGCAGGAGAAGGCTGTTGTGGGAGCAGGGGCTGTGGGGGGGTGTGGGACTCAGATTCAAAGAGAGAAACGAGAGTTTCTAGCCAGGCAGAAGCCTGGGAAGGAGCTGGAGAAGGATGTAAATAATTCTTTATCTCTCTTGTTTTTCACATTGTTTATAGTTAAGTTCTATCACTGTGCATCAAGCACTCTGCACCAGTGCTGTGAATTGTTTTCACTTCAGAACCAATGGAGTTGATCCTCACGAAGCTCTGTATAAAAGAGCAGTGTATTTTGAATAAACCAGAGTTTTACTCTCCCAGCCTTCTGGTCAGAGTCTCTTCATTCCCATCCTGCCTCGACAGCAACAGGGGGATGCTCTCCATCTCCACCTACCCCAGGAGCAGCTGGTCCTTGGGATCCTGGGACACGTACACGAAATCCCTGTGCAGGAAAAGGGCTGTGAGTGCCAGGGAGAGGAGAAGGAAGCAGGAGCAGAAGCCACAGGAGCAGCCTCTCCTACCTTAGATAGGCCTTTGGTTTGTAGCCCATGGCCAGAGCCTTCTCCTCGGACATGATCAGCATGGCCGATGCTCCATCGGTCTGGAACGGGCAGGGAGGGAGAAGCCGGGTGAGGGGTGAGGGACCTGCACACCCTGAGCCCCACAGCCCTCAGGAAGAGAGGAGCTGAACCCCAGCAGAGCCTCTAGGACACCCCACAACGACAGGGGCCAAAGGACAAGGCTGCTGGATGGAGGGGATAGATGATCACTGCTGATGCCAGCACACACTGCTGAAGCACCTCCCTCCAGCCCACAGGCACAGCTGCCCCTGTTTCACCCAGCACAGAGGTGCCTGAAAGCCCTGCTAGGCCTGGGACAAGCTGGTCCTCCCAGTCCCATCCCAAAACTCAGCATAATCCTGGGGTGACACAAGCCCCAGGCTCACCACATGACAAAAATCTGGGTTATTATTTAACCCACTTATTGTGGGTTTGGCACATCAAATCATTGAATGGTTTGGGTTGGAAGGGACCTTAAATCACATCCAGTTCCACTCCCTGCCATGGGCAGGGACACCTCCCACTACCCCAGGTTGCTCCAAGTGCTCAGAGTTTTTAGCTTTTATGTATTTTTCATGTATTTGTAGCTTTGTAGACTGTTAAATGCTTAGGTATAACCTCCAGTACTTTTTCAGCAGTGAACAAACTCTCACTGATGCATTCCTACAATATTGTTTTGTCTTGCCTGTTACTCCTCCAAGGAGTTTTTATTTTGCACCATGTAATCACAGACACAATAAAGGCAGGGTAGGAGATGGGGAGGAGAAGCCAGGGCAGAAGCCAGGAGGGAATCACTTAACCAACAGCTCCTCTAACTGGACAATATTGGCTGGATATTCTAATTGCCCCATCTTGTATTAAATGGTACAAATCTAATTCAGGATGTGGATTTTTGCCACATTCTGTACCTGAAGGCTTTCAAGGAAAGGTTTGTTTTTATATTGTCATTCTAACATCGTCTGGAAAAGTTTGTGCTCTATTTCCAGGCATCACAAGCCCCAGTGTCCAACCTGGACCCCTGGCAGTGCCCAAGGCCAGGCTGGATGGGGCTTGGAGCACCCTGGGATAATGGAAAGTGTCCCTGCCATGGCAGGGGGTGGCACTGGGTGAGATTTAAGGTCCTTTCCAACCCAAACCATTCAGTGATTCTGTGAAACCCAGACTAAACCTACTGGCTTCAGTTGTACAACGTGACAAATTCCACCCTGGGACAGAATCAAGGATTGACCCTCATGAAGCAGCTACAGAGAAGCAAACAGCTCAGACATCTCAAAACTTCAGGGGTTTTGTCATGGACTTTAAAATGAAACTATCCAATACCCAAATCCACCAGACTACAAGAAGGTTCCAAGTTACACCTGGAAAATCTGGGAAAAGTCAATATTAAAAGGGTCATTCCCAGATGGCACCAGCTAAGGGGGACGAGGGTCAGGTGCACAGTCCTCCCCTCTGGCTGACAGTGCCAGAACAGGAATTACCAGGAAGGAGGAGTTGGCTGCCGTGACTGTTCCATAGGGCTTGACAAACGCTGGCTTCAGTTTTCCCATCTGCTCCAGAGAGGACGGGCGGATCCCGTTGTCTTTGGTAACCGTGTCTTTGCCTGGCCAAGGGAAAAAAGTACATTTCAACTACAAAAATCAGCAATGCACAAGGGTTTCATCATCAGGAGGAAAAAAAAAAAAAAAATCAGAAAATTGTGGGGCTCGGGACGAGTGTGGGGAGGGAGAAAAGGAAAATCTGTTTGTGGCATCACGATACTTAACATGGCTAAAAGTAGCACTTAAAAATTGAAGCTACCTCGCTTTTCCTCAGAAGACAACAAAAACAAAGTGCTGCCATCTGCTTACTGGAAGGCAAAACTACCACATGGGAAACCCAGTTGAGAAAAGAATTTAAATTTAGGTTAAAAAGCCTAAATGGAGAACTGGCCTTAAATCAGTTTACATTTACGTGCTGAGTTTGAGCAATAAAGAGCACTGGGAAAACCCAAATATACCCAACTGCTTTAAGAAAAGGTACCAATTGTATCATAAAGACCACATGGAACTGTGGATCTACAAGGATAATTTCTCCAGGATACCAATTAGAGCTCCCAGATGAACAGGTACCACAGCCAAGTGTGTCCCCTGGCCCCTGGGGAAGGGCAGCTTGAAGGTTCTCCCCAGACTGTTTCAGCTCCCAGCAAGGAGTGTGAGGCCTGGTGAACAGGAACCTGCCACATTCCAGCTCTTCCCATCCAGCACCTGAGTTACCAGACTGGGATTTTTGTTGGGCTGGTGTTTGTTGTTGATATTCTGGGGTATAAGGGTGGTTTCTCTTGCCTGGAGGAAGAGCAGAGGGATTCCCATGTCCAACTGTCCTGATTTTCCCTGCTCTGTCACCTCATTAGCACAGATGTAAAAAAAAATTTACATATGGAAAGATAAGACAGAGGGCAGGGTTAGATGGGGATTTTTTAAGGAGTTTTGAATGTGCTAGAAACAGGATCTCTTTTAGATGATGTGGATTATTTTTCTTATCTTCTACAGGCAGGAAGGGTGAGTTCTGCTCACATCTTTACTGCACGGTTCAGAAGGACACAAAACCCCTAGTTACAACACTTTTTAAGGAGTTATTGACCAATAAAACACTGCCAACAAGGATATTTATGTTTTTGACCCAATACTTAAATATTTCACCTTAAGGACTCATGCAATAGTGTGAGTTTCCTTAGCCAATCATGTTATGACACACAAACCTACAGTACTGCATTTTAAACTTCTTGTTTACCTTTCTAACTACTTTATTTTTACTATATCTTGAACTCTAAAACTCCAAACTTTACTTAGCTTAACGTGTCTAAATGATACATCCACACTGTCGCTTTTAGCACTTAAGTTTTGAGGCTTTTTCTAAGGTTTCAGATTAACTCCTGGGTTTAATTCTAAGCTTTGGCTTACAGGCCCAAAGTTCAGAGAGTTCCCTGCATTTCAGGTTTCAGCAGGGTTAGATGGGATATTGGGTATCCCAGGGAAGGAAGGTGGGGAGGGGCTGGGATAGAATCCCTGGCAGTGCCCAAGGCCAGGCTGGACAGGGCTTTGGAGCACCCTGGGACAGTGGAAGGTGTCAGGGCTGGAACTGGGTGATATTCAACATCCCTTCCCACCCAAACCATCCCGTGGTTCTGCGTTCACACATCCACCCACCCCATTTACAAACACGGCAGCAGCTTTCCAGGGACAAACACACCCTGGAGCTGCCCCCAGCAGCCCGGGCTGGCCGTGGCACTGTCACCTGGCACTTTGAAGGGCACCACGTCCTGCAGCAGCCCCTCGTCCTGGGCTTTCTTGGCCAGCGAGTGGGAGCGCAGCGCGTACTCGTCCTGCTCCAGGCGGGAGATGCCGAAGGCGGCGGCCAGGCGGTCGGCAGAGTGCCCCATGGTCTCGCTGGTGGAGAACTCTGCCACAGCTGGGAGCTGCCACCAGGGAGGCAGAGTCAGCACAGGGGGAAAAAAAAACCCTGGGAGCACGCAGAGCTGAGCCCCACGGTGGGAGGGAGGACCTTCCCTTTGTTAATTTGGAGCTGCACAATTAGCAGGTGGTAATCAGACTACAACAGGCTCAGAAATGTGTCAGAGAAACCAGCCCTTTCCAAGATTTTGGGGAGAAAAAACAAGTTCCAGGCTGCTGTTTACCGCAGAGGTTCCAGAACTGTGTTGAGAGCAGCTGTCTATAAATTTAACAGGGTGTCTTAGGTTGGAAATGGGGATGTGTGTTCTATTCCTATCTGTGGGGCAGTTCTCTTCTGTTCATTTTCTGTATTTCTTTCACAACCCATCCTCCCTCCAGGAGATCTCTTCTGTTCATGGGTCATTGATTATTAATTATCATCTGTTCACGGGTCATTAATTATTAATTATCTTCTGTTCATGGCCACTGAATGTCCCTGCATGGCTGAGAAAATTCCATCATCCCACAGGGAGAGGCTCTGCCCAGGGGAGCAGCCAAGCAATTCCTACCTGGATACAATCTGAGATTTTGGGATACCACAGCAGCCTTTGCCCACTGCATTCCCAGAGGAGCAGCTTTCTTCCTTCCCCACTGCATTCCCAGAGGAGCAGCTTTCTCCCCACTGCATTCCCAGAGGAGCAGCTTTCTTCCTTCCCCACTGCATTCCCAGAGGAGCAGCTTTCTTCCCCACTGCATTCCCAGAGGAGCCCAGGCCCATCTCCCCCAGCCCTGCAGCTCCAGAGGAAAACTCCCCCCTTGTGCAGGATCCTGCTCCAGCAGAAGCACAGCTGGCACTGCAGGAGGGCTGAGCCACCCTGGGATGGGGCTGCTGCCACCTCCCTGACCCACAGGGGACAGGGCTGCTCTGAGTCTGGCAGGGTTGATTTTGTTTGTTTGTACTATTGCATTTGTATTTTTAATTTTCCTAATAAATAACTGTTATTCCTGCTCCCATATCTTTGCCTGAAAACCCCTTAATTTCAAAATTATAATAATTCAGAGGGAGGGGGTTTGCATTTTTCATTTCAGGGGAGGCTCCTGCCTTCCTTTACAGACATCTGTCTTTTCAAACCAAGACACAGGAATCCATGAGAAAGGCTGACCAGACCTTTTGGGTTTAGCTCAAACATCACATCCTGGGACCTCAAAACTCCTTGTCAGGCACCTCCTCATCCAAAGGCAGAGCCCAGAGGTGATCTTGGCTTAGTTTTAGTTCTTCCAGCAGCACTCAGGAAATCCCTGCATGCATTCAAGTCTGGAATTTTCATATCTTACGTGGATTTGGGATGTCAGCTCTGCCACACTTAACCTGGGCCTCGCTGCACTCACACTAAAGGGAATGACATGGCTGCAGTTTCCTTGTGGAGAGCTCCTGGAGGGAAGGAGGGAAGTGCTGCCCCTTTCCATCCTCACCACGTTGTAATTCAGCCCCTCATGGCCCCCAGGACAGAGCAGTGGCTCACTCGGCTCCTGACATGATGCTCTTCAGGGGAGCTGAACACATCCAGCCCCTGGCAGGATTTGGCCACAAACAGGGATCATAAGGCATATTTAAGGTGCATTAATCAGATTAATATACTGAGGATATTCCTGTCTGATACTAAGGGGGGTTACTTCTATTATCTAGGAAAATTCCTCTGACCCTAGAATTCTTCTGACACTTCAGAATAAACTTTATATTTATGAAAAAAACCCCAAACTTTTATTTCTATCAGCTGCAGCACAGTTTCTCCAGGAGTTGCAGGAGGTTTTGCACTAAGCTGGGTTTACTGAAGATGAACATGTGGGAAGAAAAAGCAGAGGCCCAAATGCTGTGAGATGCATTAATCAGTGTTTTAACCTAAAGCAGAGGACAGAGACTGATCATGGGGAACCCCAGGAGCCACCTCCCCCATCTTAAATCCCCTCCATCAAGGCTTGTTCACACCCTCTAAACCACCTCACTAAACATCTAAACAAAAACCAAAAAAAAATACCTCGGGAGCGAAGTAGTCAGGGCGAATTTTGGAAATGAGGGAGAGCTTCTGGCCCAGGGTCTTGGCTCTGTTGAGGGTCAGCATGGTCTTCCTCATCTTCCTGCTGTGGCGGATGGGGACGTCGGACATGAGCTCCACGCCGCCGGCCACCACCACGTCGCACTGGCCGGCCGCGATCATCCCCACGCCTGCAAGGAGGGACAGAGCACTGCCAGGGTGCCAGGCTCACCCTGGGTCAGGGTGGCTCCGTGTGCTGGAAAAGTCTCTCCTCCAAGCTGTGTTTTCAAAAAAAGCTCAGCAGTCTCTGCTGTTCAGTCTCAAGGTTGTTTATTGCAAGTTATCTAAAAGATTTTCTTCTCGAGCTGCTGTGGTTTGCTCACAGCTCAGGCAGAGGCACACACACCCTGACATCCTCTCTGACTCCCGACTGCTTCTTCTCTCCCTGCCCAGGGCTGCTGCTGTCTTTTATGTGGTACATTACATGATAAATGTTTACAGTTTTTCCCCAATGCCTATTACCTATATTAAATGGTGCTTTTCTATCTTTTATATGGTACATTATGTGTTACATGTTTATAGTTTTTCCCCAATTGTTGGAATCTGTGGTATTGATGATCCCAAGATTGTAGAAAGTCTCTGTCTTTCTGCCCCACTGCTAAAGAAGTCAAGGTGGTTTATTCTGTTTATCTCTAACATGTTCTGCTGCCCTGCCGCAGCTCTGTCCTGCAGGGCAGCGTGTGGGGCTCTGCCCTCAGTGGGATGGTACAAACATTAAATACCACAAACTACCTGTGCTGGATTTACAATAACGTGCCAATATCTGTCACCTACGTTGGACAGTGTGTCCCCAGCCCAAACCAACAGAAAAATGCCAACACCACAGTGAAACATGGAGGGCATGAAGAAGGAGAAAAAGGACAAGGCACACCCAATTTCCTCCATCTTGTCCCCTCTGAACCCCTAATCTAGAAACTTAAAATTTACTTTTGCACCCGTGTCACACTTAATTATTACTCATATCAATCACTCAGAGCTTGTAATTCATGCTGTAAGATTGAAAACTCCTCTCCATGGGCAGAGATCACAGCCAGTGTCTCTGGGGGCTCTGTCCAGGGGGGTTCTGACCCCTGCCAGGGTCCCAGGGCAGCCAGAGGGAAGTCCTGGATTCCCACACCCAATGCCTATTACCCATATTAAATGGTGTCTCTCTACTCTAAACCAATCTGTGAGTGCCAACATCACCAAGAACATGGAGGGAAGGAAGGAGAAAGAGGGAGGACAGGGCAGGCCCAAATCCCTCCATCTTAAAACTTCTGACCCCCATGTACAAAACTAAAACCCCCCTGTACAGTGCTCAAAAATTCTTCCCTCTACTTTGTAACTACTTCTACTATAATATCTAAACTTTTGTGACTTCTTGTTCTTCCTGCAAGGTTGGTCAATCGTTCCATGGTTCAAACCCAAAATCACAGCTGTTTCCAGCTGCCTGCCAGGGTCTCAAATGCTTCTGACCTGGACTTGGAACATCCAAAAATGTCTGAGGAACATTTAGAGTTCTGATACCAGGGCAGGGCCACTCACCCCAGCTGGAGTTCTGGCTGCTGGGTTTCAGACTTTCTGTGCTGACAGTGTCTGACCTGTGGCTTTGATTTTTAAGAGTGTTTTCTTTCATAGTTATTTCAAAAGTTTTAAAGTTCTCATAAAACTTCTTTAGCCTTCTGATAATGTTTGCATATATCTACTGCAGTTCTCACACACTGTTCATGTAAATAATAATTGTTTTGATTTTTTTTTTTTTGTGGGAGGAGAGAATTGATGGACTGTTGGTTTGACCAGTGTGGTTGGAGAAGTAGAAATTCCATCCTCCAATCCACTGTCACTTTTGGAAAACTTAAGAGTTTGGGGTTTTAGAATATAATAATATATAGAGAGCTGAGATGGAGGTTTTAGGGCAGTGGCTGCTCCTTCTTCTTCACCTTCTTCTCCATTGGTTTGGGTGCTATTTTTGTAACTGGACAGAAAAGTCTACATTGCAGACTTCAAGGGATTAGTTATTGGGTTAAAACTGAAAATAATTTAGGTGTAATTTCTTAATTGGATAGTTTAGCCTTAAATGACCCTGTACCAAGTGATAGTTGGCCATTTTGTGCCTTGTTAGTGAAGAACTGCAGAACTCACTGCTGTGAGACTGTAACATAAATAAAAAATAATAAACACCTGAGTCTGAATGTGACCTATCCTCTCGAGTGCCTTCAATCCTGACCTCGACAGGGAAAAAGGGAAGCTGAAAACAGGCACCCTGACAGAGCCCTGGCCACTCCTGCAGCCCCTGGCCATGGCTGGGTTACACATGAGCTGCTGTCACTTGGCTGCCACTTGTCCTTGTCACACAGAGCAGGGAGGGAAGGACAACCCCAGCAGTTTGAGCTGTGCTTCCATTTTTTAGCCCTGGTTAGGCTAAGCCAAAGATAAAAGGATCAACTTTCTCACCATGGTCAGTCTTCACCTCCCAGATAAACATGGACACTGGGCAGAGATGCTGCTGCAGGCCTACAGCAGACACTCAGTTCATGTTACATTTTGTTGGCTAAAAAACTTCCACAGAATCACTGAGGCTGGAAACGACCTCCAGACATGGAACCCAGCCTGTGACTGATCTCCACTTTATCACCAGCCCAGAGCATTGAGCATCATTTCCAGCAATTCCTTGGACATTTCCAGGGATGAGGACTCCACCGTTCCCTGGGCAGCTCCTTCCAGTGCCTGACCACCCTTTCCAGGGAAAAATTCCTCCTGATGTCCATTCTGAGCCTGCCCTAGCACAGCTTGAGGCTGTTCCCTCTCCTCCTGGTCCCTGTTCCCTGCGAGCAAAGCCCACCCCCCTGGCTGTCCCCTCCTGTCAGGGAATTGTGCAGAGCCGCAAGGTCCCCCCTGAGCCTCCTTTTCTCCCAGCTAAATCCCATTTTTCCTTCAATTCCAGCATTTCTTCAGTTGCTTTTTTACATTCACAAGCAGTGCAAGTTGAATGAGGGCTGTAAAAGAATTCCCAAGCTCCCTCTCAAGCCCAGAGCTTGTTCTTGCAGCCCACATACCTGTGGTCATGGCCTGGTTTGAGGAAATGCAGGCCATGGTGACGGTGTGGGCCGGAGTTTTGTCAGAGAACCCTGCTCCCAAGGCAGCCTACAACAACAAGAGTGGCTGTTAAACCTACAGCTTCTGCTTCACCTTGGCAGGTGGAGCTGAGACAAAAGACGTGGAGTTTTCATCCAGTTAATTATGGCAGCAGCTCTTCCCCTCCCTAAACTCTGGAGCAGGAGCTGAGGCCGCTGCCAAAACTCTTGGCCACAGTGAGAACAGTCACTGCTCCTCCACATTTTTTAATAGATAAACAAACTAATCACACCCCACATTTAAAAAAAACCCACATCAAAAAAGAGCCTCCAGCTTCTCAACATCACCTTTGTTTCACCTTACTGGCAAAGGCAACAGGTGAAAAGGGTGATTTAGACCACTCAGCACAAGGCTGAGTGGCTTCACAGAGAGCAGCAAACTGCAGAGCAGTGACTCATCTGAGCAGCCCAGAGACCTTCCCTACTTGGGATGTGGCCAACTAGTTGAAAGTTCCCGAGTTAAAATTACCCTGCAGCCCCATCTGACTGGCAGGTGACCAAAGGCAGGCCGTGCCTGCACGAGGCTGAGGCTGCACAGGGAGCCCAGGTGACATCATGGATTTCTGCAGGTGCAGAGGCTCCAGGCTGGCAGAGATCAGGCTGCCTGGCACATGATTCCTGAGGGTCAGCTGCTCTGGGGATAGTACAGGAATTGTGTTTTCTGGCTGCTGGAACAAAGGGTGGCAAAGCTCTGCTTCAAATCCCGAGGATGCTGTGTCTGAGCAGGCAGCTCAAATAAAGAAATAAATACCACAAGAAAGCAAACCCTCACAGCACACTCTGCTCCTCCTCCACGGATATTGGGGAAGGCAGTGCTCAATCCAACTGGTGTTTAGGATCAGCAATCCTCAACAAAACCTTCCCTTGCAGAGAAGAGTCGTGCAGAGGCTTGAAAGCATTGAAATATGAAAATCTGGTAAAAAAAATATGCTAAATGAAATCTGTAGCAGATTTCAAGAGGAGGCAGAGAATCCCAAAATAATTTTCATTATAGTCCCAGGAACTCATTTAACAGACAATACTACACAACTACCTCATACTCTCAAATTATATAGAAACAAACAGTAATACTGGGAATTCATTTTTAGCAGTGATTTGTCATTTTTAGCACGGATTTGTCATTTTCAGAGCAGCTGCAGAAGTCAGACTCCCAGGAGAATGCTGCACAGAACCCACCTCTCTGGCAACATTACTGGTTTTCACCTCCTGGATAACTGTGCCATAAACAATGTAATCAACAACATCCCTTGGGACACTGGTCCGGGTCAGCAGGCCCCTAAGGAGAGGATCAAAACAAAGGGAATTTGCAACACATAAATAAAAACTTCTCCAGCATCCTCTTCCTGCCAGCTTGGCTGCAGAACAAGGCAACAACAGAGTTGTTCCCCCTTCAGAAGAAATCTCATGCGCATGTGGGTCCGTGGGAAGTGTAGCTGATTATGGGCTGCAACAGTCACGGTGATAATGTCACTATAAATCATTACAGGACTTTATTAAAACAATTACTTCATAGCCCTTACACCTCTCCTTCCATGGAATGCCTCACAGAATCATCAAATCCCAGAATGGTTTGGGTGGGAAGGGACCTCAAAGCCCATCCAGTGCCACCCCAGCCATGGGCAGGGACACCTCCCACTGTCCCAGGGTGCTCCCAACCCCATCCAGCCTGGCCTTGGACACTTCCAGGGATCCAGGGCAGGTATCTCCAGGCTTCTCCAAGCCTCTCTCTTCTCCAGAGCACTCTGCTCTGCTTCTCAATAAAACAAACCCACTGCTAATGACCCTCAGAACAGGAGGGTCACAGAATTAGCTCAACATCCTTGTTGTCACTTCATTTCCTCTGTGTTGCCCAGGTTGTTTTTCCCACCTCAACAGCAGGTCTGCTGTCTTTGTCTGAAAAACTACAGAAATTCACTAAAATTTGCCACCACCAGCATCTCTTTGCATCAACACCAACTTACAACATAAACCCCACTGCTTAAGCCACCCACTATTGTGGAGGGAGGCCAGGAAAAAATGAAGCACCTGAACTGTTCAGAGCCAAGCCCAGAGCCTTGGCTCTGCAAGCATGAAACCTCAGCAGTTTAACAAGAACTCTGAGCCCTCACAGTGGCCTAAAACCACATCAGTTTAACAAGAACTCTGAGCCCTCCCAGTGATCCATTTACTTACTGCAGTGCTGCTCTGGCTAAGTCATGTGGCATCAGATCGGCATACCTGGAAGGTGAAGAGCAGAGGAAGAAACTCAGAGGTGTGAGAAATCAGTGCAGAATTCTCAGCACAGAAATCAGGACGGGATTCTCCTGTGAGCAGCAAGAAATGGGGATGGAGCAGAAATGCTCCGCTGAGCCTCTGAGCAAACATTTCAAGGAATCACGGATTGGTTTGGGTCGGAAGAGACATTAAATCTCATTCAGTGCCAGCCCTGCCATGGCAGGGACACCTTCCACTATCCCAGGTGGCTCCAAACCCCAATGTCCAACCTGGCCTTGGGCCCTGCCAGGGATCCAGGGGCAGCCACAGCTGCTCTGGGCACCCTGTGCCAGGCCCGTACCCCCTCACAGCCAATAATTCCTTCCCAATATCCCACCTAAATCCCTTTTCCACTTTGAAGCCATTCCCTGTGTCCTGTCCCTCCATCCCTTGTCCCCAGTCCCTCTCCAGCTCTCCTGGAGCCCTTCAGGCCCTGCCAGGGGCTCTGAGCTCTGCCTGGATCCTTCTCCTCTCCCCCAGCTCTCCCAGCCTGGCTCTAGAGCAGAGGGGCTGCAATCACTGCTATAAACCCACAGAAAAGCAGCAGGGAGCACATAATGAAATCCCTTCTCCATCCTGTCTCCATAACAGTCAGGTGTGCCTTCAGTTCAGCTGTGGATTTGGTGGCACAACAATCCAGGAAGAAGAGCCTACAGCAGATTCTTGGCCCCTGTCCTGCCAGTTCTGTCAAACTTGTTGCTTCATCTGCTATAAATTCTCCAACTGCTTCCTCTAGACATGCTCCATAAATCCTTACCCTTCTTCCCAGGATTCATACACACACTGACAACCTTCTTCAAGCCACATTCCTGCACTAAATGCACTGGAATAACTGCAGCAGCCCAACTCAGGGCACCTCCTGAGCCTCTTGGCACAGGAATAACTCCATTCAAGTGAACAAGTGAGGTTTTTCACAGAAAGAGTTGAGTTTTAACCAAACCAGGGGATGCTTGCTGGGTTTCACTGCTCTCTGATACTCACGTGGTGCCAGACTGCAGAAAGGGAATGCGGACACCCTCCACCACCACCACATTCTTCACCCCAGTTTTGCCCAAGGTCTTCTTAGTCTTTGGCTGGGCTGGGAAGAGAGAAGTGATGGTGACAAGAATATCAGCAATTTTCATATAGATCCTGCAAAGACTTCTAGAAAACAAAGGAAATTGTCCTTTTCTGTGTGTAAGTGAAAGGCAGGGAAGGAAGGAATCCTGGAATCATGGAATGGTTTGGGCAGGAAGGGACCTCAAAGCTCACCCAGTGCCACCCCTGCCATGGACAGGGACACCTTCTGCTATCCCAGGTTGCTCCAAGCTCCATCCAACTGAGCCTGGAACACTTCCAGGGATGGGGCCTGTGCCTCATCACCCTCACAGCCAAGAATTTCTTCCTAATGGGAAGAAATGTCTTCCTAATGGGAAGAAATTCTCTCCCCAGTGGGAGAGGTTCAAGACAAGGGATGTCACAACCCGGCATCATTCCACAGGCCAGCGCCATGACAAAACTCCAGCACTGTCTGGAGATTCCTTCAGGCTCTTCCCAAAGCCTGGGGATGATGGGGAGCTGCTGTCCAGGCCTGTTCCCAAAATCCCAAAGCATGAATCACCTGAGCAACCTCCACAGATCCAGAGCATGGATTACCCCAGCCACTCACTGTGGGCTGAGACTAAAAACTGGGAATGGCTGCTGGGAGCTGGGGCAAACTGGGAATGGCCACTGGGAGCCAGGGGCAGACTGGGAATGGTGCTGGGAGCCAGGGGCAAACTGGGAACAGCTGCTGGGAGCAGACTGGGAATGGCACTGGGAGCTGGGGGCAGACTGGGAATGGTGCTGGGAGCTGAGGGCAGACTGGGAATGGCACTGGGAGCAGACTGAGAATGGTACTGGGAGCTGGGGGAAGACTGGGAACGGGTACTGGGAGCAGACTGGGAATGGCACTGGGAGCTGGGGACAGACTGGGAATGGCACTGGGAGTTGGGGGCAGACTGGGAATGGCACTGGGAGCTGGGGGCAGACTGGGAATGGCACTGGGAGCTGGGAGCAGACTGGGAATGGCACTGGGGGTTGGGGGCAGACTGGGAATGGCACTGGGAGCTGGGGGCACACTGGGAATGGCACTGGGAGCCAGGGCACTCAGCAGATGAGAGGACTCTGCTGCAAACACTGGTTTGCCTGAAGTTTTCCAAAACAACACTCTCTGACACAGACCAACTGAGATTCTGGTGTTTTCTCCTTACCTGCAGCTTGGAACGGTGAGGAGCAGCTGAGTGATCGAGTAACTGGAAAACAAGAAAGGGGAAAAAATGCCAGAAACAGCTCTAGTCTCTGCAAGAAGGGCTAGAAAAGCAGATGATGTCACTGTAAGACATCTGACCACCTGTGGGGTGTTGGGTGGTTTACTCTGTGCAAAAACCTGGTACACTTTCTGTTAACTGTTAACTCAAGACTCCTCCCCATATGATGCAGGAAGGGACAAGCAAGGCAACAGTGTCATTAGGATTAAAAAATAAAAAATGTCAGCCTTTTAAAGGTGAGAACAGGGATAGATTCAGACCCCAGCATCTATTCCAAACCAAACACTTCAACCAGAGGTCTGCGGCCACCAATAAAAGCTAAAGATACTCACAGGCCCCAGCAGCCCAGGCTGAGGACACGGGGAGGTTCCGCAGGGCAGAGCTCAGCATGGAACTCATTTTGGGATCTAAGGAAAGGCTGGGCTCAGTCCAAGCTGCTGTGTCCAGAACAATCCCAAGGGAAGCGTCCTGCCTGCCTCACAAACACAGAGCCAGCAAGGTGAGGGGCACACACTGCAAGGGCAGCAGCAGCACAGGGAATCACCGCCCACCACGCTTGTGCCTGTGAATAAACACCACCCTGTGAGCTTCTCAATTCCCTCCCAGGAACTGCTCCTCCACTTCCCACTGGAAAATTGTCCCAGTGCCCAGGCAGCCCTGCTGCCAGCAGCACCTCCTGACACCAGCAGTGTCCTTGGCACCCCTGCCCCTCGTTAGCCCCTGGTGCCAGCCTGAGGATCCTGCTGTGCATCCCCATGGCAAACACAGCAAGTTCACCCCCAAAAACCCCTCTGAAGCTCTCCCAAATCATGTTTCCCTATAAACAAACCCTCATTTGCAGCCTTTATTGCCCAGGGATGGCACTCACAGCTCCAGGACTTTGCTTGATCTATGCCAACATTCATCTCCCTCTGTCACACTTTGTGGGCTCAAATCCCCGCAATTTCTCTCCCAAACACAGAGTTTTGCCACGGAGGGGCACAGTAACACCCACAGTCCCAAACCCAGCCCTCTACAGCTCCCCATAACTCAGCACAAGCTGCCAGTCACCCCCTTTGACACCTCCCAGCTGCAGCTCCACACCTGGAACGTGACCCTTCCCAGCCCCAGGCTCCTCCTGCCAACAAAAATCCCAAAACCAGACCTTTCCAAAGCATCCTCCTCCACCTCTGCCAACCTCCCTCCCCACACCTGACTGAGGTTTTCCCCTAAATTTTTCCTGCCCAGCTGACAGAAGTTTCTCCCAGGTGTAACCTCCTCCTCCCTCCCACACTGCACAGCCATCTCCTCCCGGTGCACCCCCGTTCCTGCCCCCCCAAAACGCCTCAAACTCCCTCATTTTCGGCAGCAGTGCTCCCCTGGCACCCCAGGAGCTCAGCCCTGCCCACACAAATCATCAAGACAAAGCTCCTTGCAGAGCCAGGATTTGCCTGGCTTCCACAGCTCCG
This sequence comes from Taeniopygia guttata, assembly GCF_003957565.2. NCBI lineage: Eukaryota > Metazoa > Chordata > Aves > Passeriformes > Estrildidae > Taeniopygia > Taeniopygia guttata. Next base: position 722,699 of record NC_044214.2, on the reverse strand, counting down.
TGACCCTCACAGATCCCTTCCAACCCAGGATAATCCACAATTCCATCAACAGCCCCTGCTCCCTTCCTGTCCCCACACACCCCTGACACTTTCACACCGCAGCACGGCCAGCCCCACCCCGGGACTCCCACCCCAAACACACCCGTGCTGCTCTCAGACACCCCCAAACCCCCTCGTCCACCCAGGGCTGACCCCTCGGTCCCTTCATCCATCCGGCACCGACCCCCCGGGACCTCCTCACCCTTTTCCAGCCCCCCTACCCCATCCACCAGGAACGAACCCCCCAATTCCCCTCACTCCCATTTGGAACGAACTCCCTGACTCCCCAAACTTCCATCCAGAATGAACCTCCCGACTCCTCTCACGTCTCCCCATCCAACAGAACGAACCCCCCAACTTCCCTCACTTCCAACTGGAACGAACCCCCAGACTCCTCTCACTCCCATCCAGAACGAACCCCTCAACTCCCCTCACTGCCCCCCGTCCACCCAGAACGATCCAGACTCCCCTCACTGCTCCCCGTCCATCCAAAAAGAAACCCTGAGTCCCCTCACTCCCATCCAGAACGAACCCCCCAAGTCCTCTCACTGCTCCCTGTCCGTCCAGAATGAACCCCCCGACTTGCTTGTCCATAGGAATGAACCCCCCGACTCCCCTCACTGCTCCCCCATCCATCCATAACGAATCCCCTCACTCCCATCTGTAACAAACCCCAAAACTCCCCTCACTCCCACCCAGAACGAACCCCCCAATTCCCCTCACGTCTCCCCCTGCATCGGAACGAACCCCTCGATTCTCTCACTCCCATCCAGAAGGAACCCCCAGACTCCCCTCACTTCCATCTGGAACAAACCCCCCAACTCCCCTCACTTCCACCCAGAAAGAACTCCCCGAGTCCCCTCACTCCCATCGGAACGAACCCCCCGACTGCCCTCACTCCCACCCAGGACGAACCCCCCAACTCCCCTCACGTCTCCCCCTGCATCGGAACGAACCCCCCAACTCCCCTCACTCCCATTCGGAAGGAACCCCCAGACTCCCCTCACTTCCATCTGGAACGAACCCCCTGGCCCGCCATCCATCCAGAACAAACTCCCCGACTCCTCTTACTACTCCCCGATCCATCCAGAACGAACTTCTTGACTCCCCTCACTTCCATCCAGAACGAACCCCCCGAGTCCCCTCATTTCCACCCAGAACGAACCCCCCGACTCCCCTCACTGCTCCCCGTCCGTCGGAACAAACCCCCCGACTCCCCTCACTCCCACCCAGAACGAACCCCCCGATTCCCCTCACGTCTCCCCCTCCATCGGAACGAGTCCTCGACTCCCTTCACTTCCACACAGAACGAACCCCCCAACTCCCCTCACTGCTCCCCGTCCATCAGGAACGAACCCCCCGACTCCCCTCACGTCTCCCCCTACATCGGAACGAACCCCCCGACTCCCCTCACTCCCATCCAGAAGGAACCCCCCAACTCCCCTCACTGCTCCCCGTCCATCAGGAACGAACCCCCCGACTCCCCTCACTTCCAACAGGAACGAATCCTCCGACTCTCCTCACTTCCATCCAAGAGGAACTCCCCGACTCCCCTCAGTGCTCCCCCTCCATCGGAAAGAACCCCCCGAGTCCCCTCACTTCCATCCAAGAGGAACCCCCCGACTCCCCTCACTTCCATCCAAGAGGAACCCCCCGACTCCCCTCACGTCCCCCCCTCCATCTGCCCCCACCCCCGGCCTCCCTTCATCCCTCCCCGCCCACTGAGGACCGACCCCCGACCCTCTGCTCCAGCCCACACCGCGCCGCACACCCCTGACCCCCACCCTTCTCCTCAGGGCCGCCTCCCGATTGCTCTCACCCTCCCCGCGCTGCCGTCCATGCAGCACGGAGCCCCTGACCGCCCCGTCCCCTCCGTCCCTTTCCGTCCGCTCACCTCCGCCCTCACCGCGCTCTGCCGCCGCCGCCGCTCCGCCACCCAGCGAGGGCCCCGCGCCCCGCCACCCTCCGGGCTGCCCGCGCCCGCCTGACCCGCACCTCTCCCTCTACTACCGCCCCGCAGCCCTTCCCCGGCCTCTCCCGCACTCCGCTGCGGCCCGGCGCGGATCGCACCCACCCGAGAGACGGCGGAGAGCGGAGCGGCAGGAGGCGGCGGTGCGCCGGCGGCGGTGCGGCGGGCGGGCAGCGCGGCGGGCGGGCGCGGGCGGGGCGCGGCGGGCGGGACCGGCGCCGTCAGGGCCCCACCGGCGGCTTCTCCTCCCTCATTCGACCTCGGCGAAGATGGCGGCGGCGGTACGAGCCATCGGCAGCCTCGGCCGCCTCCCGGCTGCCGCCAGGGCCGGCCCGACGCGGCACACCCCGCCCCGCGGTGAGCCAGGGCACGGCGGGGAGCGGGAGCGGCCGCGGTGCGGGGGCCTCCGCCTGAGGGGAGCAGCGGGGGATGGGGGCAGTGAGGGGTAAGGGACGGGAGGTACTGGAGAGGCGCTGAGGGGGCATTGAGGGAAGGGGGGCAGTGAAGGGGCAGTGAAGGCTCGGGGGACGCTAAAGGAGCGAGGACTGGCGTGGGATGGGGCTCACTGAGGAGTAAATTTTGGGGGGAGGCGCTGCAGGGGTAGCGCTGAGGGGACGAGGGGCAGGGGGACACTGAGAGCTGGGGAAACACCGCACTAAGTGGGTGAGGGCCGGGCAGTGAGGGGATGAGGAACAGGGGGTCCCAGAGAGGATTTCAGGGTGCTGAGGCACGGGTTGGGGGGTGTCCGGCGGTCACGAAGGGTTTTTCAGGTGGTGTGACCGTGATGGCTGTGAGGAGTTCCCAGGGAAGGCTGTGAAGGCCGGGACTGGGACAGGGGATCCCCGGGGCAGCTGTGGGGTGGGAGGTGTCCCCACGTGTGTCTGTGCCCCGTGTGAGGGGTTTGTCCCCAGAGTCACCCAAGGGGATCCCTGGCAGGTCCCAAACATCCCCCCTCACCCCGAGGTTTGTCCCCCCCGTGTCCTGTGGTCCCTGGGGGTTGTGTGCCCCCATGGGGACATCCTGCTGTGCCAGTCCTTGCGCAGGGACACGCTGTGGGAATCTCTGAGCAGTTCTGGGGGGGTCCCTGTGAGCTGGCACTCAGGGGGGACACACCCTCCAGTCAGATCCCTGCACATCAGCTGAGCCACGGGGAGAGAGTGTCCTTGTGCCCTGACACGTGTGCCTGTCCCCAGTGCCCCGAGTGGCTGCTTGGAAAGGAGAGGGTGTCCCCATGTCCTTGGCAGCCTGGGTCCTGTGGCTGCCCTCCAGGCAGGCAGGTGTATCCATGGGATCCCTGTCATCCCTGTGACCCTCTAGTCTCACTTGCCTGGGGGGAGGCTGTCTCCAGGTGCTCCATGATCTCTCAGCTGAGAGAATTGGGGATGTTCAGCCTGGGGAAATCTCTGGGGAGAGCTCAGAGCCCCTTGTAGGACCTGAAGGGCTCCAGGAGAGCTGCAGAGGGACTAGGGACAAGGGATGGAGGGACAGGACCCAGGGAATGGCTCCCAGTGCCAGAGGGCAGGGCTGGGTGGGAGATTGGGAATTGGGAATTGTTCCCTGGCAGGGTGGGCAGGGCTGGGATGGAATTCCCAGAGCAGCTGTGGCTGCCCCTGGATCCCTGGCAGTGCCCAAGGCCAGGTTGAACATTGGGGTTTGGAGCCACCTGGAATAGTGGAAGATGTCCCTGCCATGGCAGGGGTGGCACTGGGTGAGCTTTAATGTTCCTTCCCACCTAAGCCATCCTGGAATCCAGTGATTCTGTGATTTTGTGGGGGGCATCTCCCTTGCCAGCTTGGGCAGGGCTGTGGCTGTCTCCTGCCTCTTCACAGATCTGGCTTGGTGCTTCCTGGCCACCGAGACAGGGAGTCCCCAGGAGCGCTGGGAAGGCCAGAGGGCCTGGCTGGGAAGCTCTGGAAACCTCACATTTGAGCACTTTGAAGGGCCTCAGAGTCTGGTGTTGATGTTGACCCAAACTTCAGCTCTGTTTCATTTAAACCCAAACCTGAGCTCAGCAGTGCTGGGTTCGGAGCTGGACTCGGTGCTCTGAGAGCTTATCCAACAAGTCCATCATTCTGGGATCATGGTGAGCAATCCCATGGTTCTGGGATCATGGTGAGCAATTCCATGGTTCTGGGATCATGGTGAAAAATTCCATGGTTCTGGGATCATGGTGAGCAATCCCATGGTTCTGGGATCATGGTGAGCAATTCCTGGTTCTGGGATCCTGGTGAGCAATTCCTGGTTCTGGGATCATGGTGAGCAATTCCTGGTTCTGGGATCATGGTGAGCAATCCCATGGCCCTGGGATCATGATGAACAATCCCATGTTTCTGGGATCCTGGTGAGCAATCCCATGTTTCTGGGATCATGATGAACAATTCCATGTTTCTGGGATCATGGTGAGCAATCCCATGGCCCTGGGATCATGATGAACAATCCCATGTTTCTGGGATCCTGGTGAACAATCCCATGTTTCTGGGATCATGATGAACAATCCCATGGCTCTGGGATCATGGTGAGCAATCCCATGTTTCTGGGATCATGGTGAGCAATCCCATGTTTCTGGGATCATGGTGAGCAATCCCATGTTTCTGGGATCATGGTGAGCAATTCCATGTTTCTGGGATCATGATGAACAATCCCATGTTTCTGGGATCATGGTGAGCAATTCCTGGTTCTGGGATCATGGTGAGCAATTCCTGGTTCTGGGATCATGATGAACAATCCCATGGCTCTGGGATCATGGTGAACAATCCCATGTTTCTGGGATCATGATGAACAATCCCATGGTTCTGGGATCATGGTGAGCAATTCCTGGTTCTGGGATCATGGTGAGCAATTCCTGGTTCTGGGATCTTGGTGAGCAATCCCATGTTTCTGGGATCATGATGAACAATCCCATGTTTCTGGGATCATGGTGAGCAATTCCTGGTTCTGGGATCCTGGTGAGCAATCCCATGTTTCTGGGATCATGGTGAGCAATTCCATGGTTCTGGGATCCTGGTGAGCAATCCCATGTTTCTGGGATCATGGTGAGCAGTTCCTGGTTCTGGGATCATGATGAACAATCCCATGTTTCTGGGATCTTGGTGAGCAATTCCTGGTTCTGGCATCACAGCTGTGTTGCGTGCAGCCTTGGAGCAGGTTTGTACGTGACAGGGTGCTGCAAGTACTGAGGAGGAGACTTGTGGCAACTCCAGGGAGTTCTCAGGCTGCTGCTGGTTGGAATTCTTGTTCCAACTGGTAAAGCTCTCCACAACAAACAGCCCTGGAGCTGCTGTGAGGACGCTGCCACCGTTGATAATGAGTGAATAGCCTCGTTCTGCCTTGCAAAGCTTGGGGAGTGGATGCAAAGCTCTCGGGGGCAGCCCAAAGGCAGGGAGCAGTCAGGAACCAGGTGAGCTCCAGGGCCGGCTGTACCTGCTGGGCCACATCCATGTGCCACCAGGTTCCCAGGGTGGCTTGGGAAGCTCATTGTGCCGGGAGTTTCCCTTCTCACGGGTCACAGCTCCGTGCTCAGCTGGCAGGGACAGCTCAGGCGGCCTGAGCTCCGTCCTGCTGGGGCTTGGGCTGCTCCAGGACTGGAAAAAGGCTTTCCCCAGAGCCATGGAGGCAGTTCCCAGTTCAAGCCGTGTGCCACGTGCCGGTGAGTGGAAGGGTGGGAAGTGCTGGGCAGGGAGGCAGCTGAGGGAGGAACAGGGAGAAGAGAAAGTGGGAAGGAGCAGGCTGGGCTGTGGGGTGGGTGTTGTCCATTCTCCGGTGCATCCAAAGTCCTGAGGGCACCTGGAGTGTTGGTGTCCTGGTGCTGGACAGTGTTTGAGCTGGAGTGAGACTGGAACTGATTTTCAGGGCATTAACTCTGAATCAGTGATGGGACACAGTGGAAGTCTGAAGCTGGGCTTCTGCTTCCTGCAGCATTTTGGGGGATTTTTCTGGCTCCAGTCTTGGCACGTTCCCATGGCAGTGCTGAAGGGATCAACACCTAAAGCAGATGTGCAGGGACCAGGACAAGGACTTTTGCTTCCTGGCAAAAGATGTTTTCCACAAATATTCTAGACTTAAAACAAACCACTGTCAGGCTACAGAAAGCTCACTCCAGTGTTAACCAGTTGGTGCATTGCTGACAGCACCTCTCCCAAAAGAATTTATATTCAAGTGGAGTGAGATTTGTGCAGCCATGCCCTTGATTTTTTTTTTTTCCTACTTCATCTCTTTTTGTGAGAATGGAAAGGGAGAGAGGAATTGAAGGCTGAAGGTTTTCATGGAAGGAATCTGTTTGGGAATTGGTATAGAAAAGGAAAGCCATGTAAAGAACAAAAAACCTGGAATCCCAAACTGGTTTAGCTGGGAGGGATCTTAAAGCTCATCTTGTTCCACACCCCTGCCATGGGCAGGGACACCTTTCCCTATCCCAGCTTGCTGCAAGGATTGAATGAATGAATTCAGGGAGACAGTTCAGCCCTTGCTTTCTCTTTAAAGAGGTTGCATGGCTTTTATTGGGTTAAAATACTGCTGGTAAAGGTGGTGTTCTGCTGGGCAGCATCTCTCACGAGAGGAATTGTTGTCAGCCACACTTGGTTTGTGGGAATTGAATGTTTGTGCTTGTTTTCAGGAGTACACAACAAAGTATTTAGGGAAATTATTGCTGGATGGAGCTATCACATGTGGGTATTAAATATTGCTGAGGAGCTTTGGAGTGGGAACTGGTTCACTCTTTGTTTATAAAATGCTGCTGTGGGCACATGACACACACACACGCACCCCAGAGCTGTTTGCTGGGACAGCCTGACTCTGAATTTCCATCCCCACGGCATCACACTGCATATCCTGGGCTCAGGAATGGGAGCAAAGGTCAGTCCTGACTGCCAGCACCCCAGACAAGGTGGAAAGGAGGCCAAAGTGCAGCCCTGAGCCCGTGTCACGGGGCTGTGGCGGGGGGAGACACCTGTTTGGGAGGCAGTTTGTTCTCCTGGCCTTGGGTTATCCTCCCTGCTTGCTGCTGGGAATGGGAATGTTTCATTCCTGAAGGTTTTATCAGTGCTGAGCAGAGCCCTCCCCTGCCTAATCAGCTGTGTGCTGGCTGGTAGATAGATCTGTGTGGAGGTAACACTTTTACTGGGATTCAGGCTTAAAGCAGCTTTCTTTGGCAGGGATTCAGCCTGGATCTGAGTTTGGGGATCCTCAGGGCCAAGCTTGAATGGAGCTGGAGTTCATTTGTGTGCTGAGAGATCGTGGGGGCAAACAGAATTTCTGAGCAGGAAAAGGAGAGTCAAACCTGTGGGCAGAACTTGTTCATCTCGTGGTCTGAGGTTTCTGAGGGCTCTGGGAGAAGACGTGTCTGTGTGCTTTGTGTGTCATTAGTGGAGCTGGATCCAAGAGCTGGAGAGGGACAAGGGCCTGGAGGCACAGGACAAGAGAGAACAGCTTCCCTCTTGCAGAGCTGCCCCAGCCCTGGGGATTCCAGCAGCACAAGGACCTGGAGCTGCTGCAGAGAGCCCAGAGGAGCCCCCAGAGCTGCTGCAGGGCTGGAGCCGGGCTGGGAGAGCTGGGGGTGCTCACCTGGAGAGGAGAAGGATCCAGGGAGAGCTCAGAGCCCCTGGCAGGGCCTGGAGGGGATCCAGGGAGAGCTCAGAGCCCCTGGCAGGGCCTGGAGGGGTTCCAGGAGAGCTGCAGAGGGACTGGGGACAAGGGACAGAGGGACAGGACACAGGGAATGGCTCCCAGTGCCAGAGGGCAGGGCTGGATGGGAGATTGGGAATTGGGAATTGTTCCCTGGCCCTGGCACAGGGTGCCCACCCTGGATCCCTGGCAGTGCCCAAGGCCAGGCTGGATGGGACTTGGAGCCACCTGGGATAGTGGAAGGTGTCCCTGCCATGGCAGGGGGTGGCACTGGCTGGGCTTTAAGGTCCCTCTCACCCAAACCAGTCTGTGATTCTGAGTATTTTGTTGATAGATGGAGGCAAGAATAAATATTCTGTGAGCCCGTTGTGCCTCCTGAGATCTGTGTGGTCACACCTGGACTGGCACCAGTGTGTTTTTACAGAAATACCTCGGACAGTTGTGTTTGCTTTGCAGGGAATTCACCTTGAAGCTCCCCAAAGTGCAGGAAAGTCCCTGGTTTAGCATGAGAAGAGGCTGGAATGAGGATGATAAAGGCCAAACTCGCTGCTCCATCCCTTGTCAGCTGCTTGGGAAGAGGGATTTCATTGTTGCTGCTCTGGGTCTGTGCTGGAAGGGCACTGCTGTGACTGCTGGACACTGGTGGGGCACAGGGCAGGCCCTGAGGGGAGGGACTGACCCGTGCCCAGGGTTTCCAAAAACTGTCCAGGGAGAGACTGAGGCTGCTGAGAATTCCTTTAACACCTCTGACATCTCCTCCTTAGGTTATGCCTGCCGTAACATCTCCACCTCCAGTGCCCTCCAGAGTAAGTGTGAAGCTTTTCTATAAATCCATTTTTCCCTTAAAATCCCTTGAGCAGGAGCTGAGCCCACCCCTGTTGATTTTTGTGTTTGTTTGCAGACAGAACCCACGTCAGCTGTGATATCAAAGGGGATGTCGCCGTCGTGCGCTTCAACACACCAAATTCCAAGGTATTGAAAATTCCCATTTAAGGCTAAGAACTTCCCTAACCTGCAGCCTTACAGAGCTGGGAGCAAAGGAGAAGTCAAAAAAGAAGATTTGGGGATTTTGATGAGACATCTGCAGGTGCCTCTTGGAGTACTTTGTGTGTGCTAAACTGATTTGTCTCTCTCCCAGGGACAAGGTCTTGTTGAGTTCCAAATCTTAAAGAAAACTTTCAAAAAAAAATTTAAATCTTGCTTAGTTCTTGTATTCAAGTCAGTTAAATAATGTGTCCATACTTCAGTAATTTGGAATCCATAAATGCTTTTGATTCTATTATCATGAATATGATATAAATAGAACCTAATTCTCATTTTTTTAGGTCAACACAGCTGCAGTTGTTCAGGTATCAGGAGGCAGGAACTCTGTAATTGACATCTAAGGAATACATCTGAAAATGCATTTTGGAGTCTCATAACCAGTAGTGAATTTCAGGTGTCACCTCACAGATGGAAATACTCTTTATGAGCAACGATAGAGCTTGTAACAAAAACTTGGTTTTTAAAGCAAAGCAGCTGAGCTGCTCTGATATTATACAAGATAGAAAGATTGAACTACTAATGCTATGAAAAATCTTGTATTAATTGTAGCAGACCAGGAGAGTGTTTTTATATACTTCTTTCCTTTGAGAAGCAGCAGCAGTCTCAGGTTTGAAATATTCTATTTTACGTGAGGATTTGATGGTGCCTAAAGAACCCAGGCTGGATTTGTCCTGCTTGTTGCAGCCTTTCAGTAAATCTGGAGGGATATTGTCAGCCTGGTCTGGGGAAGGTGTCCCTGCTCATTGCAGGGGGCTGGATGAGATGACCTTGAAACGTCTCTTCCATCCCAAACCATTCTATGATTATATGAAAAAAAAAAAACCAACAAAAAAACCAGTTTACAAGTTCATAAAATCAACATTTGGGGCCACAAACCCATTGTTGTGAAGGTTAAAGAAGAAATTCTCATTAAAGACGACCTGCTGCAGGGTTTTGTCCAGGAGTGGGTTTTGTGCTAGGGCAGGGCTGGGGTAACTGCAGCAGGTGTGGGCTCCAGGTGAGCTCCTCTGAGGCTGCTGCTCTGCTCCCAGGTGAACACCCTGTCCAAGCAGCTGAGCGCGGAGTTCACCGACGTCATGAACGAGATCTGGGCCAACGAGGCCGTCAAGAGCGCCGTGCTCATCTCCTCCAAGCCAGGCTCTTTCATTGCTGGAGCGGATCTCAAGTAAGCACAGGGCTTCAGGAGCTGGTGGAGCTGTCCCTGAGAGCCAGCAGGTTGTCCTGACACCTCCCTGGGGTGAGGCACAGGCTGGGAGTGAAATCCCCGTGCTCAGCATTTCAGAGTTGCTGGAATTTAAGTAAAGATCTCAACAGAGAAGGATGTGGCCAGTCCTTAAACCCCTCCTGGCTGTGACACTCCTTCCTGCAGCCAAGGAAACCCATCCTGGCTCTGGGGTGGGCATTGTCCTTGGGCCTGGGGTACAACAAGAGTGGATCATTCACATGCAGGGCTCGTTTAAACTGGGTTGGAGTGCCTGGCAGCCTTCCAGCCTGGCACCTCGTTTGGGCAGGGTTTGGCACTCTGCCCTGTGCTGAGCAGCCTCCCAGGCTCCCTGGGTAACTTTTCCAGGGTGTGGGATGATCCTGGGGGTGCCCACTGGGACCTGGAATGCCATTGGCTCCTACAGCTGACACCGACAGAATAATTGCTTAAAGGCATTAAAAGCCAGAATGCTCTGAGGAAAGAAGGTAAATTAAAAATAGATCCTCTGTGTTACATGTTTTGCTGGCTTTGTCCAGGCACAGAGACTCACTCCCTGTTCAGGAAGGAAGGAGGTGAGCAGAGCAAAGACCAGGCTGTGGTTAAGAGGTGTCTCCTAGCCTCAGCACCTCCAGCATCCCAAATTACTCCTGCCTGGCAGAGGCTGCGAGCCCCCAGGAGAATAATTGGCACAGGGAGTCTCTAATTGGCAGTGTGGCATCAGAGCACTGGCCGTCTGCTCCTCTAAGAGTGATTCTGGGCTCTTTCCTCCACCCTTCCTGGCAAGTGCTTTGAGGTTTCCTATGACCCTTCCTCCTCTCCCAAAGGCTTCCAGAGCCCTGGCACAAGGGATCATCCCATCAGTACCTCAGGAAAACTCCATGTCAGCGTGCAGGGATGACCCTGCTGGGCTGCCTGATCCAAAACTGAGGCCTAAACAGCTCTTGCCTGTGTGTCAGACACTGGAGATTGTAGGAAAACAGGGACAAAGTCATCAAAACCTCTCATGTTCCTGCTGTTTTGTCAGTGCTTTTCCAAAGGCTTCCAGAGCCCTGGCACAAGGGATCATCCCATCAGTGCCTCAGGAAAACTCCCATGTCAGCGTGCAGGGCTGACCCTGCTGGGCTTAGATAGTCTCCCTGTGCTGCCTGATCCAAAACTGAGGCTTAAACAGCTCTTGCCTGTGTGTCAGACACTGGAGATTGTAGGAAAACAGGGACAAAGCCATCAAAACCTCTCATGTTCCTGCTGTTTTGTCAGTGCTTTTCCCCTCCTCACGCACCTCTCTCCACCCCTCAGCATGCTTGAAGCCTGCAAGACTGCTCAGGAAGTGACTCAGCTCTCTCAGGATGGACAGAAGATGCTGGAAAAGATTGAGCACTCTCCAAAGCCTGTCGTGGCTGCAATCAGTGGCAGCTGCCTGGGAGGAGGGCTGGAGGTACTGGACAATCCTGGGGCTCACAGCAGGAGTGGGAGCTGGCACTGCTGCTTCTCTGGTTCCCCAAATGATGCCGGCAGGACTGGTACTGTGAGATGAATTTGGGAGCTGATGAAGGCTCATTACATCATGTAAATGAGTTTGTGGCAAGTTAATGGCTTGCTTGTGCTTCAGGGCTCTGCAATGTGAGTTCTGCTGCTGCTGTGGAAGGAGAGCAAATCAAATCTGAACCTGTGTGGTCCAGGCTAATATTTAGATGAGTGTCCAAGGGAAAACTGGCTGTTTCCAGCAGGCGTTGGTTCTGCATCAACGCTGCTGGCAGAGTTCAGCCTGGAAATTGCTGCTTTTCAGACAAATCTTTGAATCCCAGCAACTTCCATTCTTTGTGGGGCTGCAGTGAGAGGGGCAAGTGTGGGGACCCAGCCAGGCTCCACCCTGCCTGCAGCTCCACTCCAGCACCTTGGCTGGATCTTCTGCCTTGCAATCTCCCAGCCAGGGTTTTGTAAACTGCTAATTCCTGGAGCAGAGTTTTTCCTAAAGCAGTGTAATCTTGGAAAGGAGTCTCTTCAGTTTGTACTGATTTCTCAAGTTTTTTACACTCAAGTTTTTTGAGTGTGTTGGCTCATCATGTCTGTGCTCTTAGTGTAGTGAATTAATTAAGCCCTTGATGGTCCAAAATCAGTTTGGGAGTTTGATGTTCACCTCACACCTGCTTGCTGTCATCTCCCAGGAGAAACCGTCAGTGAGCACAGAGGGAATTTGGGCAGTTGGATGAAAGAATTGGGGCAGGGTGATGAGGAAAGCTGAGGCAGTGTGTGGGAGAGAGCTGTGTGATGGCTGCCCCGTTCTTCTGTTGTCTTTCACAGGGAAACCTTTCCTTGTCTCTTCCATTTTTAAGGTTGCCATTGCCTGTCACTACAGAGTAGCAACAAAGGACAGGAAAACAGTCTTGGGAACACCTGAAGTGTTGCTGGGTCTCCTGCCCGGAGCAGGGGGTACTCAAAGGCTGCCAAAGATGGTGAGTAAGAGGAAAACTTGACCCCACAGCCCCTTCTGCCTGGCAAGCTCCCACTCTGGAATCCTCTTTCTGCCCTTCTAGGTGGGACTTCCTGCTGCCTTTGACATGATGCTGACTGGCAGGAACATCCGTGCAGACAGAGCCAAGAAGATGGGGCTGGTTGACCAGCTGGTGGAACCACTAGGTCAGACACGGCGTCCCTCAGTTCCTTGATGTTCTGCTGCCTGTCAGGGAGCCTCTCCCCTCACCAAAATGCGTGGAGAGGTCTTGTCCTGCTCTGCAGGGGAGCAGGAATCCCTGTGCCCACCTTACAAGCACAGGGACCTTGAAATGTGAGGCTGCTGCACAAGCTGAGTGAACAGGAGAGGTCAGCAGGGAGGGCAGGCCTGCTGGCTCTGCTCCTTCAGCTAATTATCCAGATAAGAGCCCACATTGCTCATTTATCATGTCAGAGGACAGATTGCAGCCCCTAATGGAAGGACAATAGATGATTGATGTCTGTGTTTCTGCAGCCTGCAGATGGTAATCCCTGACAGGAGCTGCAGCAGGCAGCCCCCATGGCTTGGGGATTCAGAATTACCAGCTGGGTGGAGAAATTCCCTGGGCTGCTGAATCATATCTTGCTCCCAAATTCTTTCACTAGGGCAGCTTTCTTGGAAGGTGACTAAATGAAGGAGTTTGAGGACTAAACCCTCCAAAGCCCCAGTGAGGAGTTAGAATGGAAGCCACAGCTCCAGCTGGCACTGCCATGGAGTTGGAGGGTGCTGAGCATGGCTTCCCCAGGCAGAGCACAGCCAGAGCACACTGGTGGTGCTGCAGAAAATAAAATACATAAAAAGCTGCTGCTGCCCGCCCTGAGCAGTCCAGGGAAGCCCTGGTGTCCATGGTGTCCCACAGGCCAGTGCTCAGCTGGATCACAGGGTGGGCTGGTTGGAAGGGACCTTAAAGTTCATCCCATGGCAGGGGCAGGGACACCTTCCACTGTCCCAGGCTGCTCCAAAATGTCCAACCAGGCCTTGGGCACTGCCAGGGATCCAGGGTGGGCACCATGTGCCAGGGCCTGCCCACCCTGCCAGGAAACAATTAGGGTCCACCCAGCCCTGCCCTCTGGCAGTGGGAGCCATTCCCTGGGTCTTGTCCCTCCCTGCCTTGTCCCCAGTCCCTCTGCAGCTCTCCTGGAGCCCCTCCAGGCCCTGCCAGGGGCTCTGAGCTCTGCCTGGATCCTTCTCCTCTCCAGGCTGAACAATCCCAATTCTCCCAGCCTTTCTTACAGCAGAGCTGCTCCATCCCTCTGATCACCTTGGTGCCCCCTCTGGGCTCTCTGCAGCAGCTCCAGGTCCTTGTGCTGCTGGCCCAGGGCTGGGGCAGCTCTGCAGGTGGGCTCTCACCTGAGCACAGGGCTCACAGGGGCAGAACCCCCCTTTCCTGCTGCCCACACTGGGGTGATCAGCCCAGGATACCCAGATATCCTTAGCTTATCTTCAGCTGTATTCATTCCTCTAAAACAGATCTGTGGTTCTCAGGCAGGAGTTAAAATTGCCTGGGTAAACTTTCCCACTTGATACTTGCTTAGAAGTGAATTGTTTTTTAAGAGCTAGCAAATATTGCAGTTTATAGCCACAATTAGCCCAGTTTGCTAAAAGAAAACGTGAGCTTTCTGAGGAGCTGCTGGGAATCCTGCCTCAGCCCAGAGAAGCACGTAGGAGGAACACAGAAATACAAATTACATGCAAACATTGGATGGGTTCCTTGTTATCCAAACAGCAGCCAGCACCAGGAGGGCTCCTCTTCACTCTGTGGCTGGGGAAAGCAGCTCTGCCTGGGGTGATGCTTTAACTGATGACAGAAAGCTTGGAAGGAGACAGACACCATCAATCAGGAGGCAATTTCAGGGCATGCAATCACTTCTCCTTCAGCAGGGAGCTCTGCAGCACTCCCTGGATCCAATTCTGGCATGTGCCATTTATAAAAGAAAGCAGATGGGAGGGCACAGCTCAGAGCTCCTGGGTTAGGACACAGCAAAACACTGGGAATTAACTGCAGGTAAAGCAAACCCACATATGTGGGGTCAGCCACTCTGTGTGAACAGTTCTCACAGCTCAGACTTTGGAACAAACAGCAATTTTCTTCAGCTGGAGTATCAGAATCCAGCTCTTGTTAATGTATCCAAGCTACTGGGAATCAGGGATTGACATCTTTTAGCACATTGAGTTGTAAAGCTGAAGGTCTCAGCCTAGTATGGTAAAAAGAGAATTTGGAAGATGGTGAAGTCTGAGCTCTGAACTCCCAAATACTCTTGGGTTTCCAGTGAATTCTTTAAAACCCCCTGGGCATTGCTGAAATGTAGATTATGCAGCAGCTCTGAGCTGTAGTTTGTCTGCTGCCTGTAAAATCAGCAGTGTTTTGTTTGGCCCGTTTTTCCTTGGACTGGCTCTGACATTCTGCCAGGGCAGGAGGGAAACTTCCACAGGGAGTTTCCCTGAGCTCTCAGAGTGTTTGTGCTGCTTTATCTCCTTCTTGCTGAGAGACTCCCTGAGCAGGGAGAGGCTTGTGGGGTCTGCTGGGTGAAAACCCTCAAGTTACTGCACAGAGAGGTGAAACAAAGAGGCCACAAGATGCTCCCAGGGCTGGAGCTCCTCTGCCATGGAGCCAGGCTGGGAGAGCTGGGGGGGCTCACCTGGACAGGAGAAGGATCCAGGGAGAGCTCAGAGCCCCTGGCAGGGCCTGGAGGGGCTCCAGGAGAGCTGCAGAGGGACTGGGGACAAGGGAGGGAGGGACAGGACCCAGGGAATGGCTCCCAGTGCCAGAGGGCAGGGCTGGATGGGAGATTGGGAATTGGGAATTGTTCCCTGGCAGGGTGGGCAGGCCCTGGCACAGGGTGCCCACCCTGGATCCCTGTCAGTGCCCAAGGCCAGGCTGGACACTGGGACACCCTGGGACAGTGGAAGATGTCCCTGCCATGGCAGGGGGAAGATTATATGACCTTTAACATCCCTTTCCCAACCAAACAATTCTGAGTTTCTGGAATTAAAACCTTACAGCTGAGGACCTCAGCCTTTTGTGGAGGAGGATAATAGTGGGAGGTGAAACAGGAGGGAATTTCTGATTTTGGAGTGTACCTGTCTCCTCTGTCAGAGTGTCTGTGGGGTGTTTCCTTAGCTCTGAGGGCTCTGGGGTGTGTTTGGAGCATGAAGGGGAATCGCCCTGCCCAGCTGCAGGGGTGTAATCTCCCCAGGTTTGTTCAGCCCAAAATTGCACATTTAGCTCCAGGCTCTCCTTGGTGACCCTTTGCAGCTTCACCAGGCACTGCTCTGTCATCACTGACTCAGAGTTTGCCTCTGGCAGCATCTCACAGCTGCCTGATCAGCCCTGTGCTGTGTCCTCCTGTCCTGATGATACAATTGTCTGGAAATGAGGATTCCTGTGCTTGGGAATTGTGCAACCCACCCTCAGAGGCTGCTAAAACTGTTTTTGTGGTGGCTTGCTTCACTCTGGGACAGCTTTAAGTTGGGCCAGGTCTTGCAGTAGCTACAGCAACTGAGTTCAAAGGTTGGGGTTGGTTGGACATTGGCTCCAGGACAGGGATTTCCAGGGTTTAGCCCTCCCAGAATGCTGGCTGTGTGTTTAACAGCTCGCTGTTGGCACAGCGTGGTGGCTCTACAGAGGAGAGGAGAGTGCAGCACGAGGGAGGGGAGGCAGAACACCTCAGCTCCCTCAGGATTCTGGGTACCTGCAGCCGTGTCAAGTGAAGGTTTGAGGAATACAGGGCACAAGTGGCAAAAAGATGGTCAGGAGCTGAAGACACCTGCAGAGAGGTTGTGGAGCCTCTGTCCTTGATGTCCAGAAGGTCCCTGAGCAGCCTGATCTGATTGCAGAGTTGGATGTAAGCTGGCCCTGCTCCCACGGGGAGCTGGCATTCCAGCTTTTCTGCACAATGCCCTCTGTATAAATCCCTTGGGGTCTTCAGATGGTCCCTGCTGAGCCTTCCCACTGTTGGTCATAACCCAGAAAAGCCAGACAGGAGCGGGGAATGGAGTGGGAGCAGTTCAGAGGCTCACCACGTTGTGTCTGCTCCTGGTTTCCCTGCATCCTCATCCCTCAGGGATAACTTGTGCTGTGTTTTCTGCTCTCCCCAGGGCCAGGAGTGAAGACTCCTGAAGCAAGAACAATCGAGTACCTGGAGGAGGTGGCCATTGGCTTTGCCAGGGGACTGGCCAACAAGACCGTGTCTGCCAAGAGATCCAGAGGGCTCATGCAGAGTAAGTCAGCATGGAGAAATCCCAAGGGACAGCAGGGAGTGTAATCCAGCTTGGCTTCTCCAGGATGTGTTCGTGCTCCTGCTTAATTCCATTTCAAAAGCAAGTTATATTTCACTTTGGAATCACCTCTTGAGCGATGTGGGGTGGTAGAGAAAACATTGCCCTGCAGATCTGGGCTTTGGCAGAGCTGGACCTGGTGGCTCCTGAGGTTGCTGGGAGGGAGCAGGTGCCTCCAGGGACTGTCCATCTGCAAAGTTGTCGGAATCTGTGGGTATTGGTGATTCTGAGATTGTGGAAAGTCTCTGTCTTTCTGCCCCGTTGCCAAAGCAGAAGCCATAATTGGTCTGTGCTGTTTCAAGGTTGTTTATTCTGTTTATCTCTAACATGTTCTGCTGCCCTGCCGCAGCTCTGTCCTGCAGGGCAGCGTGTGGGGCTCTGCCCTCAGTGGGATGGTACAAACATTAAATACCACAAACTACCTGTGCTGGATTTACAATAACGTGCCAATGTAACACCCCTCAGTGGGATGTTACAAACATTAAATACCAGAAACTACGTGTACTATATTTACAATAATGTGCCAATATCTGTCACCTACGTTGGACAGTGTGTCCCCAGCCTAAACCAACAGAAAAATGCCAACACCACAGTGAAACATGGAGGGCATGAAGAAGGAGGAAAAGGACAAGACACACCCAATTTCCTCCATCTTGTCCCCTCTGAACCCCTAATCTAGAAACTTAAAATTTTACTCTTGCACCCGTGTCACACTTAATTATTACTTATATCAAACACTCAAAGCTTGTAATTCATCCTGTAAGATTGAAAACTCTTTTCCATGGACAGAGATCACAGCCAGTGTCTCTGGGGGCTCTGTCCAGGGGGGTTCCTGACCCCTGCCAGGGTCCCAGACCTGCCAGGGCAGCCAGAGGGAAGCCCTGAATTCCCACACAAAGTTTTGGTGGCAGGTTCTGTCCCAAGCTCGTGAGCTCAATGGGAAGAGCTACACAGGACTGCCCCATGCTGATCCTCGACAGCACAGCCCAGAAATTGGGACATCTGTGGGAATTCTGCTTCCTGGGGCTCAGTGTGTCACCTCTTGTGTTAGGAGGACACTTCAGCCCTCAGTGAGACTTGTCCACAGAATAATCCATGGAAAACCTGTGAGCAGCCCCTGCTGCCTGTGCCTGGGTTTCAGGTGCAGGTTTCTAGCGCAGATACTCACATTTGTGTTCCCTCACCTCTGCAGTCCACCCTGGCAGGCTGGCTGTGCACAGCACTGTGCTGACCCCTGTTCTGTCCCACCTTGCAGGGCTAACAGACTATGCCATGGCTCTTCCCTTCGTCAGGCAGCAAGTTTACAAGACAGTGGAGAGCAAAGTTCAAAAGCAAACCAAAGGGCTCTACCCTGCTCCTCTGAAGATCATCGAGGTAACACCCCTGCGAGCTGGGGGCAGCTGCAGGGCAGCTGGATCTGTGGGACAATGTGGGACAGGCACAGGGAAGGTGATCCTTCCTCTGAGTCAGGCCAGCATCCTCATCCTCACAGAGATCAGTCCTAAGGAGTGCTGGCTGTGGGGTAGAATTCAGAATCATTGCCCAAATTATGATCACCAGTTCATGGGTACTGGTACCAGTGAGGGGTAGAGCAGGAATCCCATCTGAGGGAAGGCTTAGCTGGAATATTTTGTCCATGAGACTTCCAGCTGCAGTTTTCACAGGTTTTCTCTACAGTCTCTGAAGAGTTCAGGAGACCTGTTTGACACCATAAAAATAGAAATCGCTATAATTTTCACAGCATTAACTACATATTAGTATGCATAAAGTATTAACTTTAATACTTTATTACATAAAGTATTAATTTTATTAGTCCCCTCTGTTACACAGACATCCTGTTACACTCTGTGAATGAATCCTTACTGTAAAACAAGATTTCACTACTGAAGTTGTTGCCCAGACTCCTCTAAAACCTGTGAGGGGTTTGGAGAGCAGCGACATTACAGGAGCACAGTTCCTAAAACCACAGGGAATGGCTAAAAATGAACCTGGTGGTAAACTCCTCACCTCTCCTGTGCTAGAAGGACAGGGTGACACAGCTCTGCTAAGAGCAGCAGAGACAGGACTCAGGGATCTGAAATGTGCCTTGAATTTTGGGGAAGGGTCACTGAGACAGCAGGAAATCCTGTTAAATTGTGGTTTTGCAGCATGACTGAACTGTGGTGTGTCTTTACTGCTTTTGGATTAGGTCGTAAAAACTGGTCTGGATCAGGGGAATGATGCTGGATACCTCATTGAAGCCCAGGTAAGGAGAGGAGATCCTGGCAGGGATCAGGTCCTGCTGTGGTGCCTTAAAAACAGAGGCTAGACAGAATTAAGAGGAATAAAGTGGATATTTATTGAAGTGCCTTCAGAGGTGACACGCTGGCAGTACCTGGATGGCTTCAAGATGAAAGCAAAAGAGGGCTTGGCCAGGAGATCTCACATTTTTATAAGTTTTAGTCCATTTGTATATAGGAGTTAATTGTCCAATTAATAGCTTCAAATTATGAAGTTTGATCCTCCTTGCTTGCTTGCCCGCCCTCCTCTTCCCACATTGTTTATGCTTTGGGCCTGAAGTTTGAAGATGTTGTCCTTGAATCTCCATCTAGAATAGGATTGTTTTGTCTTCACCATCCTGTCAAAAGATCCTAGTGGTACTTAATATAAAGCTAAAAGCTGCACACCAAAACACAACAGAAAAACTTAAAACCCAAGGTATCAGATGTGGTCAGGGGATCTGTGGTCAGGAGATCTGGGTTTATCCCACCAAGGGTTCCTCACAGCCTGCTGCTTACCCCATCCCACCCCCTGCCATGGGTAGAACACCTTCTCCTACCCCAGGCTGTTCCAAGCCCCATCCAGCCTGGATTTAGGCACTTGCAGGGATGGGGAGCCTCAACACAAAGCACTCACTGTGGGTGAGTGATGCTGCTCCTCCTGGATGAGCAGAGCTGAGCTTCCACACCTCCCTCTAGGAGCTGGCTGCAGATGTTTCATCTCTCACTCATCTGGCCATGCTGGCACGTGGGCTTCGTGTCCTAAACACCGTCCAGTCCTGCCTGAGCTTTGCTGACACACAGGAAAAACTGGAATAAAGTTTAATTGAGGGTGTAGGACACACTGTGGTGGGCAGGTCCAGGGCTGGAGCAGGCAACTGTCCACTCCAGAAGCTTGTGTGAGACCCATTTATCCCACACACTCAAAAAGTCTTTGTTTTCCTCAGCCATCCTCATCCCTCCATTTCTCTGCCATAATAAACAACCCATCCCTAATTATTTTTTCCTCACTGGTCCTGATTTTGCCACACTTGTGCTCAAATTTGTTATTTCTGGTGCCACAGAGGCAGCTCTGGCTGTGCACAGAGTCACAGGTGGGGTTAGCTGGGCACTGCCAGCTCTGCAAGATTGAATCCCCAGCAGCCCCACATTTCCATCTGATTATCTCTGTATTTTCCGAGGTCATTGCCCCTCAAATGCTGGTGAAATCCATCCATCTCCCACTTCCCTGATGTGCTTTGTAACTCCTTTTGTTCCCTTCTGGTGCCAAGGCCTGTCTGAGCTGTAGCTGTCCCCTTAGCAGTGCCCTCCTGGCTGTGCCCCATCCCTGCTGGTTGTGCATTCCACCCACGTTTGGTCTGGCTGAATAAAAGCCTTGGGATACTCTGTTCCTTACAGGAAGAATGAATGGGTTTTTTTTTCCCCAGAACAGCAGCAGGATGGAGATCTTCCCAGAACCCCTGAAGAATAATAAGTGTCAGTGTCGTGGCTTTTTTACTGCCTCCCTCTCTTCCCCCCAACAGGAGTTTGCAGATTCTCTTCTAGGCTTTGTTTTGGGTATTTTAACTGGCAGGGCAGTGGTGAAGGAAGGTGCAGCCTGCTCCAAACCTCATTCCTTGATTTTCCTTGGCAGACTTGGCTCTGACAACCTTTGTTTCGTGTGTGCTTGTGCTTTGTGTTCCTCAGAATATTTGTGCTGAGTGCTGGGAGGTTATGCAGGCCTGAGATTTTGTTGCCTGTGATCCTCTGAAAATAGGATCAGGCTGCTGCTGTCAGAGAGAGCTGACCTGTTTGTAAGGATTTTTGTAAGGATTTTTGACAAAGCCTGAGGACAGGGTGCTCCACCTGTATCTGTGGGGACAGTGGCCCCAGTTAATGTGGGGGAGGAAGTGTCTCGTGTCAGGGAACTTCAGTCCTGGCACTGAGGAACTGGAATCATCAAATCCCAGAGTGATTTGGGTGGGAAGGGACCCTTAAGTCCATCCAGTTCCACCCCCTGCCATGGGCAGGGACATCTCCCACTATCCCAGGCTGCTCCAATTCCTGTCTAGCCTGGCTTTGGGCACTGCCAGGGATCCAGGGGCAGCCACAGCTGCTCTGGGAATTCCAGCCCAGACAGGAATTCCTAATTCCAAATATCCCATCCATCCCTGCCCTCTGGCACTGGGAGCCATTCCCTGGGTCCTGTCCCTCTGTCCCTTGTCCCCAGTCCCTCTGCAGCTCTCCTGGAGCCCCTCCAGGCCCTGCCAGGGGCTCTGAGCTCTCCCTGGATCCTTCTCCTCTCCAGGTGAGCACCCCCAGCTCTCCCAGCCCGGCTCCAGCCCTGCAGCAGCTCTGGGGGCTCCTCTGGGCTCTCTGCAGCAGCTCCAGGTCCTTGTGCTGCTGGGGAGGAGGAGGAGGAGGTGGTGAGGGGTGGGCTGTGCTGAGCCCAGGAGCTGCCTCTCCTCAGAGGTGACCTGGGCCCTTGTCCCTTTTCTATCCAGGCTGCTCACCTGTGCAGTCACACCTTGCCATGTTTTTGTGTGTGGCACTGAGAGAGCTGTTTAATGCCAACACCTCTGCCTCCCTCTTCCCTTTCTTCCAGAGCTTTGGCCAACTTGCTGTGACCAAGGAATCCAAGGCACTGATGGGGCTCTACCACGGGCAGGTGCACTGCAAGAAGAACAAGTTTGGGACACCTCAGAAAGAGGTCAAGTAAGTGCCAGTGTGGGATGCCTGAAGGAGCAGTTGCCCCCTCTGGAAGGCTCCTGAGTGGAGCTGTGATCAGGGCAGAGGTTT
Organism: Taeniopygia guttata; assembly: GCF_003957565.2. Taxonomy (NCBI): domain Eukaryota; kingdom Metazoa; phylum Chordata; class Aves; order Passeriformes; family Estrildidae; genus Taeniopygia; species Taeniopygia guttata. The sequence goes on along the minus strand of NC_044214.2, from coordinate 701,019 downwards.
CCAGCCTCCAGAGCCTGACCCACTGCAGTTTGGAGGCCTCACTGCCCTGTGGTCTCACTCAGGGGGTGCCTGGGTGGATGACAGGAGCTGTGTGACTCTGCCAGCAGTGATGGTGATTTATTAAAAAAATATGGATATTGATCTAGTATCGATATCCAACTGTGACAGACAGAAACTCTCTAACAGTTTAAAGTTAGAAAGTGTATGTTTATTGTGTGTGGGGTCACTCCCAAATCCACACCGCACCTTCCAGGTGATTACAGAGTCTTTTTATCCATACAAGTATTGAATACCCAAAATACAAATACATATTCATAATTTTGGTACATCCCATTCCCCACTTCGTATGCTAATCACTCCAAAAGCCATTCAGCATGTGTGGTTTGTCCCTTGAAATGGGTCGGTGTCCCTTTCATGGGGAGGGGTCCCAAAATGAGGAAGTCAATGAAGTCTTCCTCATTGTGACCTTTCTACCTTTTCAATGCCAATGTGACAAATGAACTCTTGGTAGAACTCCCATTCCTTGTCTACAATTGGTTTCAGAACAGAGGAGGCCCACAATTGTCTTATGTTCCTAAAAGCTATTTATCAGTTTCTATATTCTTCATTATAAACTCAGCTAACTAAACATTGTGCTGACAAGCAATAAATTATTAGTTAACTACTAACTCCTAACTTCATCAAGGCCTACTCATTTATTTTAATTAACTCTAGCAAGGCTTATTTCTAACTAAAATCTTAGCTCCTCTAAAATCTCTAAATTCCTTAAAACTTATGTTTCAATGGGAGTCACCGTGTCCGTGTTGAATTTGTCCCTGCAGGACTCTGGCTGTGCTGGGAGCGGGGCTCATGGGAGCCGGGATCGCCCAGGTTTCCGTGGATAAGGGCATCAAGACCATCCTGAAGGACACCACACAGAAGGGTCTGGACAGAGGCCAGCAGCAGGTCTACAAGGGGTATGTGAGTTCAGGGGGTTTGCTCTGGTGGCACTGGGCTGGCTCTAGTCACAGTTCTGCTGTGCTGTCAGCATCAGGAGTTCCTGGCACTGCTGTTCTTCTGGAGGAGCTACTGGATGTCACAGAAAAGCTTTATTTTAATGTTGTCCCCTGCAGTGTGCTTAGCTCCTTAGGTAGGCAGAGACCTAAGAGTCAGCAGTAACTTCTAGAGCTAAGAAAAGAGTGATTCTGGCTGCCTAAAGGCCCATGGCAGGGGAGGCATTCCAGGGTTTTCTTCCCGGGTTTCTTTCCCTGTTCTGGCTCTGCAGCAAAGTGCTCAGCTGTGTGTCATCAGGAATGGCAGTGACCAACCTTCAGCTGAGCTGGGGGAGCAGGAGAGTCCTGCTCCCACGTGGAAGGAGTGGTCAAAACACAGAGTGACAGTCCTGCAGGGTTATGGAAATTTGGGGGGAGACAGGAGGGATTCCCGTGGTGCACCCCCAGCAGCTGTGACAGAGCTTGTCCCTCCCTAGGCTGAACAGCAAGGTGAAGAAGAAGAGCCTGACATCATTTGAGAGGGACTCCATCCTCAGCAACCTGATGGGCCAGCTGGACTACAAGGGCTTTGAGAAGGCAGACATGGTCATCGAGGCCGTGTTCGAGGACATCAACGTCAAACACAAAGTGCTGAAGGAGGTGGAGGCTGTGAGTGTCAGTCCTGAGCACCCCCTGGCTGGTGGAGGGTCCTGGGCCGTGCTGCTGGGTTTGTCCCCTCCCCTTTGTGCTGCAGTTGGGTTCTGGGTACAAATCAGTTACACCAGGACATGGATGAGCATCCAGGGCAGCCTTTCTGTTCACTGGGGACACTCCCTGCTCAATCAAGGAATTGGTAGCTGAATGGGACAAAAAAAAGTGCTCCAAAAAAAGCTTCCATTTGTCTGAGGACATTGATGTGACAGTGATGTCCTCTGGTATCTCCACACCTTGCAGTCCTTCAGCTGCTGTCCCTCTGTTCTATTCAAGGTCACACGGGGGAAAGGGGTGTTCACTGTCCCTTGTCCCTCCCAAGTGATCCCTGCTCAGTGTCCCTTGTCCCCCCCAGGTGATCCCAGCTCACTGTGTCATGTCCCCTGTCCCCCAGGTGATCCCAGCTCACTGTCCCTTGTCCCCCCAGGTGATCCCAGCTCACTGTCTCGTGTCCCTTGTCCCCCCAGGTGATCCCTGCTCACTGTCCCCTGTCCCCCCAGGTGATCCCAGCTCACTGTCCCCTGTCCCCCCCAGGTGATCCCAGCTCACTGTCCCCTGTCCCCCCCAGGTGATCCCAGCTCACTGTCTCGTGTCCCTTGTCCCCCAGGGTGATCCCAGCTCACTGTCTCATGTCCCTTGTCCCCCAGGGTGATCCCAGCTCACTGTCTCTTGTCCCTTGTCCCCCCCAGGTGATCCCAGCTCACTGTCTCATGTCCCTTGTCCCCACAGGTGATCCCAGCTCACTGTCTCGTGTCCCTTGTCCCCCCAGGTGATCCCTGCTCACTGTCTCATGTCCCTTGTCCCCGCCAGGTGATCCCAGCTCACTGTCTCTTGTCCCTTGTCCCCCCCCAGGTGATCCCAGCTCACTGTCTCGTGTCCCTTGTCCCCCCAGGTGATCCCAGCTCACTGTCTCGTGTCCCTTGTTCCCCCAGGTGATCCCAGCTCACTGTGTCACATCCCTTGTCCCCCCCAGGTTATCCCAGCTCACTGTCTCATGTCCCTTGTCCCCCAGGTGATCCCAGCTCACTGTCTCATGTCCCTTGTCCCCCCCAGGTGATCCCAGCTCACTGTCCCTTGTCCCCCCAGGTGATCCCAGCTCACTGTCTCATGTCCCTTGTCCCCCAGGTGATCCCAGCTCACTGTCTCATGTCCCTTGTCCCTTCCCAGGTGATCCCAGCTCACTGTCTCATGTCCCTTGTCCTCCCCAGGTGATCCCAGCTCACTGTCTCGTGTCCCTTGTCCCCCCAGGTGATCCCTGCTCACTGTCCCTTGTCCCCCCAGGTGATCCCAGCTCACTGTCTCGTGTCCCTTGTCCCCCCAGGTGATCCCAGCTCACTCTCTCATGTCCCTTGTCCCCCCAGGTGATCCCTGCTCACTGTCCCTTGTCCCCCCAGGTGATCCCAGCTCACTGTGTCACATCCCTTGTCCCCCCAGGTGATCCCAGCTCACTGTATCTTCGCCAGTAACACCTCTGCCCTCCCCATCAGCCAGATCGCTGCTGTCAGCAAGAGGCCCGAGAAGGTGAGTCCCCAGGGCCACGTGCCCTGCACAGAGCTGTCCATGATGAGGTGGCTCTGCTTTAGAGACCTTCTGCCCCCTCCTCAGGACGTGGCACAGCTCATCCTCTGCTCCCAGTGCAGGCTTTGAGCAAAGAGCTCATGATCTGGGGGCAGGTGGGAAGGAGGAGAAGGTGGATTCACCCCAAGGGTGATGTTGGTGGGGCAGGTCAGGACACATCAAAAAGTGTTGGGGGCAGAGAAGCTGTGGAAGGTTGGAGCCGAGTGAGGCTTGGGCTCTGCTCCCAGGGAACAGGGCCAGGATGAGAAGAAATGGCCTCACGCTGTTCCAGGGCAGGTTCAGCTTGGATATCAGGAGGAATTTCTTCCTCCTGAAGAAAATAAAGAGTAGTCAGGCATTGGAAGGAGCTCCTCAGGGAGGTTTGGAGTCCCCATCCCTGGAGGTGTCCAGGGAATTCCTGGATGTGGCACTCAGTGCTCTGGGCTGGTGACAAGGTGGGGATTGGGCACCTGATGATCTTGCAGGGCTTTTCCAGCCTCATCTGAGCAGGAGCACTGATTCCTACAGCCTTAAGGAGCAGGGGACTGCCCTGCCAGGGGTTCCTGTGCTGCCTGTGAGTGTGAGGTGACCTGCTGGAGGTTCCTGTCACCCTGCTGAGCCTCTTCCTCAATTGCTGCAGGACTTCTCTTGCATCCAAATTGCCAAGCGAGCCTCATTTGTTCATCCTTGCAAATAACATCCTCTTGCTGTTCAAATTGCCTGTGCAATGGCTCTTAGGAGGAAACTCATAGGAAGTCACTTAACTAATTAGCAGATTTTCTTTAATTAGTTTTGCAGCCTGCAACTCAGCAAGGTGCCTCTGACTTACACAGGGCCTGGTGCCAAGAAGGTGACACGGTGATGCCACGGTCACACTCACACAGCCGGATAATCCGCACTCAAACCCTGTTCCCTCTGTAATGAGTTCCTGGAGAGAAGCCTTCTCATCCTTAAATTCACTTCCTCACCACAGAAATTCACAGGCAGCATGCAGGGACTCCCTGAGTGCTGCTCCAGTCTGGGCACAACGCTGGCTGGGGCTGCCCTGCCAGCTCAGGTGCCCCTCCAGGCATTTAGAGATAAAAGCCCAGATCATTATTATAGCAAAAACCAAATTATTACAATGTCAAGCAAAGATTTCTTAATCATTCATTTACATTTTAAAAAGAAATATTTTAAATAGACAATCCAAAGTCACAAGATTTTTCGATCACGTTATTAAAGCGTTCAAAAGTTTGCACAGTTCATTTTCCAGCACACAAAATGTTAAATATAAAAATAAGTTTCAGAAAAAAAACAAAAATAAACCAAAAACCAATAAAAAGAATAACAATATTCACTAATAGTTTAAGAAAAACTCACAAATCAGTAGTCACATAAAAAAAACCAAAAATAAACCAAAAACCAATAAAAAGAATAACAATATTCACTCATAGTTTAAGAAAAACTCACAAATCAGTAGTCACATAAAAAAAATCAAAAAACAGAGAAATAAGAATCAGATATCAAAATAATACAAGATTCACCACAAGTTATAAAATTAATAACAATAGTCAGTTTTTCAATTATTTCAAAAACCCCCAATCTAATCACAAATTCAACATATATTACAAATGTAGTCAAATAATTTAAAAAATCACTTTTAAAACATACAAACAATAAAATTTTATATTCATACCTATTATACATAAAAATAATCCTAAAAAAACCAAAAAACATTAATAAACACATCAGAGTGCATTCTTCACTTCTAAAGTTTTTAGTAGAAAAGAATGCTCATGTAAATAGACTCACATAACCCATCTTACAGACACTACCAAACATTTTTAAGCAAGCAAAATTGAGCCATGCATTTTTTCACAAAAATGCACAGGCATTAATAGAAACCTTTCACCTTTCTGAAAGCCAAACAAAGAAAATCTACTTGCCAAAGTGCCAGTTTTTGCAGTCTCCTATATTTACAAGAGTAGTCAATCTAAAAAGTTTATAAAAGCCTTCAGCTGTAGCAAACTGATGCCACAAAATATGTGTCCTTTAAGAGACTCAAAAACATTTATATCTCAATTAACACATTTTCAAGAGCGATTTTTGCATCATTACATACAGAGGAGTTCCTGACCCCTGCCAGGGCAGCCAAAAAAAAGCCCTAAATTCCCACACCAGGCAGATTTGGCTGCCAGACTATAAAGCAGTCCTGTAAAAATTGTGCTTTAATCTTGAAGGCAGGAGCTCCTGGGATATGCTGTGTCCTTTGGAAAGCCAAGAAGAGAAGGGAATGGGAGATCACTCCTGTCACAGAGGGATACAGAGTGTGCTCAGGGCCTTCCCCCTGCACTCAGCTTGCCCAGCTGATTCCTCTGGGAGCCAGAACCCATCTGAACTCAGCTCTTCTGTCTGCTAGGTGATTGGGATGCACTACTTCTCCCCTGTTGACAAGATGCAGCTGCTGGAAATCATCACCACAGACAAAACCTCCCAGGACACTGCTGCTTCTGCTGTTGCTGTTGGCCTCAAACAGGGCAAAGTGGTCATCGTGGTGAAGGTGAGGGGACACTGCACATTTCTGGGTAATAAATAAAAGGGTTTGTGTACTGAGGGGAGGGTGAAATATGTCTGTGGACATGTTGGCTACTCCTCTGAGAAGTGAAAAGGGAGGTCAGAAAGGGGCAAGTGCCCAGGTGATCCTCACAGTCCCTCAGAGCAGGCATGGAAGGCCACCAGGCACGCGTGCAGGGGCAGCAGGAAAAATGGATTTAAGTTGGATATTAGGGAGAAATTATTCCCTGTGAGGGTGGGGAGGCCCTGGCACAGGTTGCCCAGAGGATCCATGACTGCCCCATTCGTGGAATTGTCCAAGGCCAAGTTGGACAGGGCTTGGAGCAAGCTGGGACAGAAGAAGGTGTCCCTGTCTTTTTCCTGATTCTTAAGGTTGCCAGAATGCTGAGCACGTCTCTCCTGTAGTGCTGGGAAAACTGGCTTGACAGAAAGTGCTCTGGGCATCTCCAAACACCAGTGGGGACACAGTGCTGCTTCCCTGAGCCTCATCCCCACCTCAGCTGCCTCCCTGAAGGGCAGTTTGCAGCTTATCCTGACTTCGTGGGGAGCAGCAGAGGTGGAACAACTGGCTTATGCTGGTTTCCCTTGTGCTGAGCACCCTTTCCCTCACCAGCCTGTTCTGGACCTGCAGGCACTAGTTCAGATAAAAACACTGGGATAGGAACTTCAGGGAGCAAGTTCCTGGAAGCCTGCAAACACTGCTGAGCTCTACAGGGGGAAAAAAGCCCCAAACCTGTCAGAATCTGTGGTGTTGATGATTCTGAGATTGTAGAAAGTCTCTGTCTGTCAGCCCCGCTGCCAAAGCAGAAGCCATAATTGGTCTGTGCTGGTTTCAGGGTTGTTTATTCTGTTTATCTCTGTCTGTCTGTCCTGCAGGGCAGCGTGTGGGGCTCTGCCCTCAGTGGGATGGTACAAACATTAAATACCACAAACTCCCTGTGCTGGATTTACAATAACGTGCCAATATCTGTCACCTACGTTGGACAGTGTGTCCCCAGCCTGAACCAACAGAAAAATGCCAACACCACAGTGAAACATGGAGGGCATGAAGAAAGAGAAAAAGGACAAGACACACCCAATTCCTCCATCTTGTCCCCTTTGGACCCCTAATCTAGAATCCTAAAATTTCACTTTTGCACCCGTGCCACACTAATTATTACTTATATCAAACACTCAGAGCTGGTAATTCATCCTGTAAGACTGAAAACTCTTTTGCATGGACAGAGATCACAGACAGTGTCTCTGGGGGCTCTGTCCAGGGGGGTTCCTGACCCCTGCCAGGGTCCCAGGACAGCCAGAGAGAAGCCCTGGATTCCCACACAAACCTATTCTAGCAGTCAGTGTAGGAGATGGGGTTTGGGGTGTCTGAACTGCAGCCTGGGCTGTGAACACAGTTCTGGTTCCAAGAGCTCAGCTGCTGCACTGCTTTTCCCCAGGATGGGCCTGGATTCTACACCACCAGGTGCCTGGGGCCGATGCTGTCCGAGGTGGTCCGAGTTCTCCAGGTGAGCATCCCCCGAACAGCCACGGAAATTGCTTTGGCCAGGGCTGGGGTGGGGTCAGAAGAGGATGTGGTTCAGCAGCCCTGGCTCTTGTGGCTGTCCCCAAACTGCTTTTGGCTCCTGTTTGCAGCCAGTTAATGGGGCTGGGCTCTGCCCCACCTCACGGCTTCCCCCTCTGTCCTGCAGGAGGGCGTTGACCCAAAGAAGGTGGATGCCATCTCCACGGCCTTTGGCTTCCCGGTGGGAGCGGCCACGCTGATTGACGAGGTTGGCGTGGATGTGGCCACGCACGTGGCCGAGGACCTGGGCAAAGCCTTTGGCCCTCGCTTTGGAGGGGGCAGCATCGACCTCTTCAAGCTCATGGTGCAGAAAGGCTTCTTAGGTGAGCTGCTGAGGTGTTCTCAGCCAAAGGGGGTCCCCTCTGCTCCGGGGAAAGCACCAGCATCCATCCAGCTCTCCTGCCCCGGGCAGCAGCAGTGGGTGAGCAGTGGGGGAATGGGGCAGGAATCCCTCCCAGAGTTAGTGGTGCCGTTGGTTTTTGGACATAAAGGGCCTGGCAGAGTGGAGCTTGCCAAGGTGGAGCTGGGTGCCTTCCCTGTGCCCCTGCTGAGGCAGCGGATCCGTGCTCTGAGGTGCAGAGTGCTGGGATCACCCTGGGGAGGACAAGGGACATGAGACAGTGAGCTGGGATCACCCTGGGGAGGACAAGGGACACGAGACAGTGAGCTGGGATCACCCTGGGGAGGACAAGGGACACGAGACAGTGAGCTGGGATCACCTGGGAGGGGACAAGGGACACGAGACAGTGAGCTGGGATCACCTGGGGAGGACAAGGGACACGAGACAGTGAGCTGGGATCACCTGGGAGGGGACAAGGGACACGAGACAGTGAGCTGGGATCACCCTGGGGAGGACGAGGGACATGAGACAGTGAGCTGGGATCACCTGGGAGGGGACAAGGGACATGAGACAGTGAGCTGGGATCACCCTGGGGAGGACAAGGGACACGAGACAGTGAGTTGGGATCACCCTGGGGAGGACAAGGGACACGAGACAGTGAGCTGGGATCACCCTGGGGAGGACAAGGGACACGAGACAGTGAGCAGGGATCAGCCTGGGAGGGGACAAGGGACAAGAGACAGTGAGCTGGGATCACCTGGGAGGGGACAAGGGACATGAGACAGTGAGCTGGGATCACCTGGGAGGGGACAAGGGACATGAGACAGTGAGCAGGCACAAAACAAGATCAGGGTGTCAGGAGGAAACAGGACACCTGGCAGGATCTGACTCTCTGCTTTGGTCCCTGCAGGTCGCAAGGCAGGGAAAGGTTTCTACGTGTACCAGGAGGGAGTGAAGAACAGGAGCGTGAATTCCGGCATGGATGAGATCTTGGAAAAGTTCAGGGTGCCAGCAAACCCTGACGTGTGAGTTCCTGTGTGTGAGGGAAGGCTGGGGCTGGCTCCTGCCCTGTCCAGCTCCAGGAGAGCTGCAGAGGGATTTGGGACAGGAGATGGAGGGACAGGACACAGGGAATGACTTCCCACAGCCAGAGGCCAGGGCTGGATGGGAGATTGGGAATTGGGAATTGTTCCCTGGCAGGGTGGGCAGGCCCTGGCACAGGGTGCCCACCCTGGATCCCTGGGGCTTGGAGCAACCTGAGATAGTGGAACGTGTCCCTGTCCATGGCAGGGAGTGGCACTGGCTGGGCTTTAAGGTCCCTTCCAGCCCAAACCATTCTGTGATTCCATGACATTGCTGAGCACAGAGACTGATCAATCTCTTACTTTTATTCCAAATCTATCCGGGCACAATCCCGTGTGCTGTGCTCCAGGGAAACCCTGCTTGGGCACAGAGGTTGGACTGGAGGAGCCCCAGTGCTCCCTTTCGACCTCTGGTTCACAGAATAATGAGGTTGGAAGAGACCTCTAAGATCATCAAGTCCAACCTATGCCCTAACACCACAACCAGACCATAGCACCAAGTGCCAAGTCCAGTCTTTTTTTAAACATATCCAGAGATGGTGATTCCACCACCTCCCTAGGAAGTCAATTCCAGTATTTTATTATTCTTTCAGTGAAAAAATTTTCCTAATATCCAACCTAAACCTTCCCTGATTCTTAGTGCCTGCTTCAGGACACTGACAGGGCTTAGCCCTGATCCTCCCCTGGACTGGGACACTCCCAGGGAGGCCGTTCCCACCCCTGGGCCAGCTGTGTCCCAGCTGTGCTGTCCCTGCCCAGCCCTCACAGCCTCTGTCCTGTCAGAGCAGTGTGACCCCCCTGCACGGGGAGTAGCGTGCTCTGATTCCACGGTGCAGAAGGCTGAATAAATTGCTTTTATTAAGCTAAATTATATTACATTAATACTATACTAGAACTGTAACATACTAAAAAGATAATAAAAAAAAAAAAACTGTGGCTGTCTCCAGACAGTCACGACACAGCTTTGACCAAACTGGCCAGTCATTCCAAACAACCATCACCAGTGCCCAATTAACAAATCACTCTTGGGTAAACGATCTCCATAACACATCCCACATGTGCCAAACAGCAGGCACAGCAAAGAGAGATCAGAATGGTTTTCTTTTTCTCTGAGCTTTCTCACTGCCTCTCACAGCTTCCCAGGAAAATCCTGGGGGGAGAGAATGGTGTCTCCCTCTGTTCAGAGAATGTGAATGCCACATCTGTCCCACAGCTGCTCCGACGAGGACATCCAGATGCGCCTGGTGACACGCTTTGTCAACGAGGCAGCCATGTGCCTGCAGGAGGGCATCCTCAGCAACCCTGTGGAGGGGGACATCGGGGCTGTGTTCGGCCTGGGCTTCCCACCCTGCCTGGGAGGTGAGTGCTCTGTGCTGGGATTTGGGCTCCAAAGCTCCCCATGGGCTGCAGCCCTGGCCCCCAAGGCCAGGTTTGAGCTGCAGCCTGAGGAAATGGCCTCAGGCTGCATCTGGGAGGGTGTAGTAGTTTGGATATTGGGAATAATTCCAGGCTGCCCAGCCCTGGCACAGCTGTGCAGAGCAGGGCTGGACTCCCCATGCCTGCAGGGATTTAAAAGCCCTGTGTGTATGGAACTTGGGGACGTGGGTTAGTGGTAGTCTCAGCACTGCTGGGGAATGTTTGAACTCAATAGTCTCAAAGGGCTTTTCCACCCTAAATAATTCCATGACTCTGATGCTGTCTCTTGACACTGCTGCTGGAGTTCTCCAAGGGCTCTTGGACCCGAGGTGGTGCTTCTTTCCCTCCTTGAGCCATGTTCAGACTGAGGGAGCAGCCCCAAGGCACTTCTTACAAAGGCCTGCAGGGACAGGACAGTGGGGAATGGCTTCCCATGGTTGGACAGGATATTGGGAATTAGGAATTGTTCCCTGGCAGGGTAGGGAGGCCCAGAGCAGCTGGGGCTGCCTCTGGATCCCTGGCAGTGCCCAAGGCCAGGCTGGACAGGGCTTGGAGCACCCTGGGACAGTGGGAGGTGGTGAGACTTGGCAGGGGTGGCACTGGATGGGCTTTGAGGCCCCATCCCACCAAAACCATCCATGATTCCATGATTATCCACGTCCCAGCTTGTCCCCAGCCCTCGTGTGCCTCTGCCCAGCTCAGGTGAGCAGGGAGCAGAGTCCCTGAGGGGGGACTTGTGGAGAAGGATGAATGGGACAAAGCCATTGCTTCTGGGGGCTGGGACCCTTCCAGGCACCTTGGTGCTGCTTCTTCCCCGTCACAGCAGTGTCCCCTGTCTCCAAAGTGTCCCCATCCCCGCTGTGTCCCCATCCCCACCATGTCCCCGTCACAGCCGTGTCCCCTGTCCCCACCGTGTCACCATCCTTTCTGTGTCCCTGTCACAGCAGTGTCCCTGTCCCCACAGTGTCCCTGTCCCCACAGTGTCCCTGTCCCCACCATGTCCCTGTCACAGCCGTGTCCCTGTCCCCACCGTGTCTCCATCCTTTCTGTGTCCCTGTCACAGCAGTGTCCCTGTCCCCACAGCCGTGTCCCCATCACAGTGGTGTCCCTGTCCCCACCATGTCCCTGTCACAGCGGTGTCCCTGTCCCCACCAATGTCCCTGTCCCCACCATGTCCCTGTCACAGCCGTGTCCCCGTCACAGCAGTGTCCCTGTCCCCACCGTGTCTCTGTCACAGCTGTGTCCCCATCCCTTCTGTGTCCCCGTCCCTGCCGTGTCCCTGTCCCCACCATGTCCCCATCCTTTCTGTGTCCCTGTCACAGCAGTGTCCCTGTCCCCACAGTGTCCCTGTCCCCACCATGTCCCTGTCCCCACCATGTCCCTGTCACAGCCATGTCCCCATCACAGCTGTGTCCTCATCCCCACCATGTCCCTGTCACAGCAGTGTCCCTGTCCCCGCCGTGTCTCTGTCACAGCTGTGTCCTCATCGCCACCATGTCCCTGTCCCCACTGTGTCCCTGTCCCCATCCCAGCTGTGTCCCTGTCCCCACTGTGTCCCTGTCCCCACCGTGTCCCCATCCCAGGAGTGTCCCCATCCCAGCAGTGTCCCTGTCACAGCAGTGTCCCTGTCCCCACAGTGTCCCTGTCACAGTGGTGTCCCCATCCCAGGAGTGTCCCCGTCCCAGCAGTGTCCCCATCCCAGCAGTGTCCCTGTCCCCACCAATGTCCCCATCCCAGCAGTGTCCCCATCCCAGCTGTGTCCCTGTCCCCACCATGTCCCCATCCTTTCTGTGTCCCTGTCACAGCAGTGTCCCTGTCCCCACAGTGTCCCTGTCACAGTGGTGTCCTCATCCCCACTGTGTCCCTGTCCCAGCAGTGTCCCTGTCCCCACTGTGTCCCTGTCCCCAATGTCCCTGTCCCCACCATATCCCTGTCCCCACCATGTCTCTGTCCCCACCGTGTCCCCATCCCCACTATGTCCCTGTCCCCACCATGTCCCCATCCCCACCATGTCCCTGTCCCCGCAGGTCCCTTCAGGTTCGCGGACTCGTACGGCGCCCGGCAGCTCGTGGACAAACTGCGCAAGTACGAGGCCGTGTACGGCAGCCAGTTCACACCCTGCCAGCTCCTGCTGGACCACGCCAACAGCCCCAGCAAGAAATTCCACCAGTGAGTGGCCTGGTGACACCCCGACAGCTCCTCCAGCCGGGCCCAGCTCCCTGCAGCACCCCGTTCTCCGTAGGTTAATCTCCAAAGCCCCCGGGGGAGGAAGGGAAGGAAGGAAAGAAGGAAGGAGGGGCAGCAGGTTGCCTCGTGGCTTGTAGTCATTTCAAGTGCCTTACCAGCCACTGTGTGTTGGGTACATCCGTCCCATGCCAGCCTGGGCCTGGGGTCTGTGTGCTGGGGGAGGGAATTCCTGCTGCCTTTGCCTCCAGAGCCGTGGCCTCCAGAGCTCCCAGTCTGGCCAGTAGCATCCAGCTCGTGGCTGGAGCCGAGGCCTTGCCTTTCCATCAACATCCACCAAAATAAAGCCCCATCTCCTGGGTTTGGACTCCTGCTTCTCCTCCTATGTCCCTGGGGGAACAGATTGAGTGGGGATTGACTGGTCCAGGCAGTGCCCTGGGGTCCTGTCCATGGTGGGTTCCATGGAGGGGCATGATGGCAGCAGTGCAGGACACAGCAGTGTCACCTCTGCCATCACTCAGGGGCTGTGAGGAGCCTCTGCCATCACTCAGGGGTTGTGAGGAGCCTCTGCCATCACTCAGGGGCTCTGAGGAGCCTCTGCCATCACTCAGGGGCTGTGAGGATCCTCTGCTATCACTCAGGGGTTGTGAGGAGCCTCTGCCATCACTCAGGGGTTGTGATGAGCCTCTGCCATCACTCAGGGGTTGTGAGGAGCCTCTGCCATCACTCAGGGGCTCTGAGGAGCCTCTGCCATCACTCAGGGGCTCTGAGGAGCCTCTGCCATCACTCAGGGGCTCTGAGGAGCCTCTGCCATCACTCAGGGGCTCTGAGGAGCCTCTGCCATCACTCAGGGGCTGTGAGGAGCCTCTGCCATCACTCAGGGGCTCTGAGGAGCCTCTGCCATCACTCAGGGGTTGTGAGGAGTCTCTGCCATCACTCAGGGGCTGTGAGGAGCCTCTGCCATCACTCTGAGGATCCTCTGCCATCACTCAGGGGCTGTGAGGATCCTCTGCCATCACTCAGGGGCTCTGAGGAGCCTCTGCCATCACTCAGGGGCTCTGAGGAGCCTCTGCCATCACTCAGGAGCTCTGAGGAGCCTCTGCCATCACTCAGGGGTTGTGAGGAGCCTCTGCCATCACTCAGGGGCTGTGAGGATCCTCTGCCAATCACTCAGGGGCTCTGAGGAGCCTCTGCCATCACTCAGGGGCTCTGAGGATCCTCTGCCATCACTCAGGGGCTCTGAGGAGCCTCTGCCATCACTCAGGGGTTGTGAGGAGCCTCTGCCATCACTCAGGGGCTCTGAGGATCCTCTGCCATCACTCAGGAGCTCTGAGGAGCCTCTGCCATCACTCAGGGGCTCTGAGGATCCTCTGCCATCACTCAGGGGCTCTGAGGAGCCTCTGCCATCACTCAGGGGTTGTGAGGATTCTCTGCCATCACTCAGGGGCTCTGAGGAGCCTCCAGCTCTCTCTGCCACGGGGTGATCCTGGCCGGTGATCCTGGCAGATGGACCTGCCTGTAATTGCAGATGGAGCAGCCAAAGGCCAGAAAGGGCCCCCGTGGGGAGAGATCAAGTTAAACTAAAAGGTTTTAAATCTCTGGGCACCTGTCACTGGCCTGCCCCCCTTCCCTGGCTTCCTTTCCAGCTTCCAGCCATTTTCCTGCTCCCTGGCAGGCCTCGGGTCATGGCTGAACCCTGCTGCTCTTCACGTCACCTCTCCCTGTCTTTCAAAGCTCCCAGAACCAAAATTGGGCCGAGACATCATCTCATCTGCCTCTGCTGAGTGCTGGGGGAGGCACGGGGCTGGTGATGCCTTCCCGAGGGATGGGAAGGGTCTGCGAGGGGTAGAGAGACCCCTCAGAGCATCAATCCTCCCCCTTCCCCTCTCCTCCAGCAAACGCCTTCACTTCTCTGGGGGCTCGTTACTCTCCCGTACATTTATTATGCTAATCCACAAGGATTAAGTTAAACCAGTCGACTCAAAATCCAGTGTTTTCCAGCCCGTTGGGGCCAAAATTACTGTCCAGTGTTAAAAGGGGGAAGGGGGGAGGGCTGGGCGGTGGGGGAGGAGAACCTGCAGCATCAGAGAGGGATGGGAGGCACCCCCAGAGCCGCGGTCCGGGTGACTTTGGGGGTCCCCCGGCGTGGCACTAGATCTTGGGGCGCCAGCCCTTGATGAACTGCATGATCTTCTTCACCTGGAGCTTGGTGAGGCGGAAATCGTCGGCCAGGATCTCCTCGCTGAGCTGCACGAAGATGCTGCCGTCGATTCTCTCGCGGGCGAAGAAGCTGACCACGTCCTCGGAGAGGCCGATGAAGCGCAGGCACTTGGACACCTCCTCCAGCGACAACGCCGACAGGTCGGCGGGGGGCAGCCAGGCCGGGCCGTCCCCTCCGGGCCGGGGGGAGACCACCGGGGCTGCCCCATCGCCCCGGGCCGCCGGTGGCACCTCGATCACCCCCTGCGCCAGGTACAGGCGGGTGACACCCTCGGCCCCGCGCAGCACGGCGGGGGACAGCGGGGCCGCCCCACGGATGACGATGCCATCCCCGTCCAAGCCCCTGGAGGGCCGAGGGGGAGCCGCCGGTTCATCGGCGGGGGTGAAAGGCTCCGGAGAGGAGGATGAGGAGGGGGCGGCCGGGGCTGAAGGCGCTTTGGACCGCTCGGGACTATCCGGCCACTCCGCGGGACCAGCGAAGGGGTTGAGCGCCCCGAAGGGGGCAAAGCGCTTTTGGGGGTGCGGGGGCTTGAGGCGGGGGCAGCTGCGGAAGGGTTTCAGCGGGGGCTCGGCTCCCAGCAGCGGCGTGGAGCAGCCGCTGCCCGGCTCGGGGGGCGCCCAGGGGTCGGACCAGGAGCCGGGCGCGGGCTGGGCCGGGGGCAGCGGCCGCACGGGGGGCTCGGTGGCTTTGCAGTCAGCCCAGGTGCAGGGGTAGCAGTACAGCGAGTACGCGTCCGGAGAGGGCGAGGCGCTGCCGCTCCGCGGGGCCGACCTGCCGGGGCGAGGGTGGCATCACCATCACCCGGTACCCCGGGTACCCCCCACCCGCTCACCCCGGTGCCCCCCGAGTCACTCACCCATCGTGGAGCCCCGAGGAGTAGTAGGAGAGGCTGGGGCTGGGCGAAGGCGCCGGTGGCAGCTTCGGGCAGCGCAGCGGGGCCGGGGGGCTGCAGGGGGCCGGGGGGCGGCTGCCCCGGGGCGGCACCGGGGGCGCGTTCAGCAGTCGGCACTCCTCCTTCACCTGGAACGGGGCAGCGCCGTCAGGGCCCCGGCGGGAACCGGGGATCCCCGCGGCCGGAGGGGGTGACGGGGGCTCGGGGACGGCCGGGCCTGCCCAGCCACTGGGTGCAATGGGGACACTCGGGGCACCCCTACCCCGTGGGGCGAAGAGACCAAAATATGGGGGTACGCCGTGGTGAAGGGGAGCCCAAAGGATCGGGATACCCCACGGTTCCGGGCAGCCCGAGAGCTTCAGGCAGCGGCGGATGATGCAGAGAGCCCTGGGGAGCCGTGGGCATCTCGGGGTACCCCTGAGGCTCCGGTGATGGGCAGCCCTGGGGAACCGCGGGGTACCCCTGAGGGTCCGGTGATGGGCAGCCCTGGGGAACCGCGGGGTACCCCTGAGGGTCCGGTGATGGGCAGCCCTGGGGAGCCGCGGGGTACCCCTGAGGGTCCGGTGATGGGCAGCCCTGGGGAACCGCGGGGTACCCCTGAGGGTCCGGTGATGGGCAGCCCTGGGGAACCGCGGGGTACCCCTGAGGGTCCGGTGATGGGCAGCCCTGGGGAACCGCGGGCACCGCGGGGTACCCCTGAGGCTCCGGTGATGGGCAGCCCTGGGGAACCGCGGGCACCTCGGGGTACCCCTGAGGGTGCGGTGATGGGCAGCCCTGGGGAACCGAGGTCTGAAGGTTCGGGTGACCAAGCAGAGCTGGGGAGGGACCCCAGGGGACAGGGAGGGGGCTGGCCTTGCCCCGGAGCGGCGGACAGGACCTCGGCCATCCCTGGGGACAGCAGCGGGCTCTTACCGCCTCCGATTTGGGTGGCACGGGGGGCGGGCTGGCCCCGCGGGGCTCATCCCCGGCCCGCTGCGGGGAGCCCAGCGGGGCCACAACCCCGAAGGACACCAGGTCGGGCCGGCCACCGCTGCCACCCAGCTCGCAGCCACCCTCCGGGCCGGGATTGCTCCACAGCTCCTCGTAGGGAATCTCCAGCGGCTCCTGAGTCCTGAACTCGGGCTCTGCCCAGTCGGGCGTCACATACTCCCGCTCGGGCTCGGGGAAATCGGGCAGCGGCGGGCGGGGGCTGCCCGCACCGAGACCCCGCGGTCCGTGGCAGCGGGCGGGGGGCTCCCGGGGACCCCCAGAACCGCAAGCACAGAGCGAGAGACGCCGAAGGGGCCGGCTGAGCTCCTCACGGCCGCGGGCGGGCAGACAGAGCCGCAATCGCCGGGGGCTCGCACATTCCTCCAGCAAGTCCGGCTCTGCTTCTCTCACTGCCCGCGAATACTCATCGGGGTTGAAACGATCGTGGCAATACGCGGCGCTGTCCCGCAGCAGCTTCTCCAGCTGCGGGTCCCCGGCCAGGAGCCCCTCGGGCAGCTGGAATCGCGGCATGTCAGCGAGCAGCAGCAAGTGGAAAGGCACCAGCTCCTCCCGGCGCAGGATACAGCACAGCACCACCGTTTTGGAGATGATGCTGACCAGCTTGTAGCAGTGACCCTCGCGGATGGCGTGCAGGTCGTAGGGGTTGCGGGCGGGCCGGCTGGGCACGGCCACGTTGACGGGCAGCCGCACCTTCTCGATGATGCTGCGGATGGTGTGCTCGCCCTCCTGCAGGCGCAGCTCCAGCGGGCTGCGGGTGCTGAAGCGGCCCTTGCACTGGAAGGGGAGGCTCAGGCTCTCGTTGGTGCGGTGGTTCACGCAGATCAGACACGGCATTTTGCCCTTGGCCTGCCGCGCCGCCGCCGCCGGGGCCGCCTTGCCCAGTTTGCGGAGCAGAGAGTTGAAACGCGACTTCTCCTTCACGGTTTTGGCGCACAGGATCTCGGCCTGGCCCATCAGCGTCAGCTCGTCCCCCGCGTTCAGCGTGAAGTTGTACACCTCGCTGTCCTCGCTGAACTCCCCCGAGACCACCTGTGCGCGACAGCCGCGACGTGGCACCGCTGCGCTGCCCCGGGCCCCGACACGCCGACACTGCCTCTGGTGTCCCACCACCATCCTCTGATGTTCCACCTGCGTCCCTGGTGTCCCACCACCATCCCTGAAACCTCAGCACCATCCCTGATGTCCCACCACCATCCCCTGGTGTCCCACCACCATCCCCTGGTGTCCCACCGCCATCCCCTGGTGTCCCACCACCATCCCTGATGTACCACCACCATCCCCTGGTGTACCACCACCATCCCTGATGTCCCACCACCATCCCTGATGTCCCACCACCATCCCCTGATGTCCCACCACCATCCCTGACGTCCCACCACCATCCCTGATGTCCCACCACCATCCCTGACGTCCCACCACCATCCCTGATGTCCCACCACCATCCCTGATGTCCCACCACCATCCCTGATGTTCCACCACCATCCTTGACGTCCCACCACCATCCCCTGACATCATCCACCATTATTCCTGATGCTCCACCACCATCTCAAGGTCCATTCACCGTGCTTGACATCCCACCACCATCCCTGACCTGACATCCCACCACCATCCCTACACCTCAGCACCATCCCTGATGTCCCACCACCATCCCTGATGTCCCACCACCATCCCTGATGTCCCACCACCATCCCCTGGTGTCCCACCACCATCCCCTGATGTCCCACCACCATCCCCTGATGTCCCACCCCCATCTCCTGGTGTCCCACCACCATCCCTGACACCTCAGCACCATCCCTGACATCCCACCACCATCCCTGACGTCCCGCCACCATCTCTGATGTCCCACTACCATCCCCTGATGTCCCACCTCCATCTCTGATGTCCCACCACCATCCCCTGACATCATCCACCATTATTCCTGATGCTCCACCACCATCTCAAAGTCCATCCACCGTGCTTGACATCCCACCACCATCCCTGACCTGACATCCCACCACCATCCCCTGGTGTCCCACCACCATCCCTGACCTGACATCGCACCACCATCCCTGACACCTCAGCACCATCCCCTGGTGTCCCACCACCATCCCTGATGTCCCACCACCATCCCTGACCTGATATCCCACCACCATCCCTGACATCCAATCCACCACCCATTGATGTCCCACCACCATCCCTGACACCTCAGCACCATCCCTGATGTCCCACCACCATCCCTGATGTCCCACCCACATCCCCTGGTGTCCCATCACCATGCCCTGATGTCCCACCACCATCCCTGACATCCAATCCACCACCCCTTGACATCCCACCACCATCCCTGATGTCCCACCCGCGTCCCTGATATTCCACCACCATCCTCTGGTGTCCCACCACCATCCCTGACACCCCACTACCATCCCCTGACATCCCACCACCATCCCTGACATCCCACCCTCATCCCTGATGTCCCACCACCATCCCCTGATGTCCCACCACCATCCACTGGTGTCCCACCACCATCTCTGATGTTCCACCACCATCCCCTGATGGCCCATCACCATCCCCTGGTGTCCCACCACCATCTCTGATGTCCCACCACCATCCCCTGGTGTCCCACCACCATCTCTGATGTCCCACCACCATCCCCTGATGTCCCACCACCATCCCCTGACGTCCCACCCGCATCCCTGACATCCAATCCACCACCATCCTTGATGTCCCACCACCATCCCTGACGTCCCACCACCATCTCTGATGTCCCACCATCATCTCTGATGTTCCACCACCATCCCCTGATGTCCCACCACCATCTCTGATGTCCCACCACCATCCCCTGACATCATCCACCATTATTCCTGAGGCTCCACCACCATCTCAAAGTCCATCCACCGTGCTTGACATCCCACCACCATCCCTGATGTCCCACCACCATCCCTGATGTCCCACCACCATCCCCTGGTGTCCCACCACCATCCCCTGATGTCCCACCACCATCCCCTGGTGTTGCACCACCATCCCCTGGTGTTCCACCACCATCCCCTGGTGTCCCACCACCATCCCTGACATCCCACCACCATCCCTGACACCTCAGCACCATCCCTGACGTCCCACCACCATCTCTGATGTCCCACCACCATCCCCTTGTGTCCCACCACCATCCCTGATGTCCCACCACCATCCCTGACACCTCAGCACCATCTCTAATGTTCCACCACCATCCCCTGATGTCCCACCACCATCCCCCGATGTCCCACTGCCATCCCCTGGTGTCGCACCACCATCCCCTGGTGTCCCACCCCCATCCCTGATGTCCCACCACCATCCCTGATGTCCCACCACCATTTCTGATGTCCCACCACCATCCCTGACATCCCACCACCATCTCTGATGTCCCACCACCATCCCCTGGTGTCCCACCACCATCGCTGATGTCCCACCACCATCCCCTGACATCATCCACCATTATTCCTGATGCTCCAGCACCATCTCAAGGTCCATTCACCGTGCTTGACATCCCACCACCATCCCTGATGTCCCACCACCATCCCTGATGTCCCACCCACATCCCCTGATGTCCCACCACCATCCTTGACATCCCACCACCATCCCCCATGTCCCACCACCATCTCTGATGTCCCACCACCATCCCTGATGTCCCACCACCATTTCTGATGTCCCACCACCATCCCTGACATCCCACCTGCATCCCTGACGTCCCACCACCATCCTTGACGTCCCACCACCATCCCCTGGTGTCCCACCACCATCCCTGATGTCCCACCACCATCCCCTGATGTCCCACCACCATCTCCAATGTCCCATCACCATCCCCTGATGTCCCACCACCATCCCCGCTGTCCCCCACTGTCCCCGCGGTGTCCCCTGCCCAGGACCTTGACGCTGAAGGTGATGGCCTCCATGACGAAGATGCGGTCGGGGAAGGTGCTGGCCACCTCCTCCACGCTGTTGAAGAACTGCACGGGCTCGCGCAGGTCCCGGTCCTGCTCCAGCAGCTTGAACTTCCCTGAGGGGACAACCGAGGTCAGAGGGACCTGCTGTCACCTCCGGGGCCACCACGGCCACCCACCCCTCTGTCACCTCCAGGGCCAGCACAGCCTGTCACAGTGCCACCCACCCCTGCTGTCACCTCCTGGGGCCAGCACAGCCTGTCACAGTGCCACCCACCCCTCTGTCACCCCCAGGGCCATCACAGCCTGTCACAGTGCCACCCACCCCTGCTGTCACCTCTGGGGCCATCACAGCCTGTCACAGTGCCACCCACCCCTGCTGTCACCCCCAGGGCCAGCACAGCCTGTCACAGTGCCACCCACCCCTGCTGTCACCTCTGGGACCAGCACAGCCTGTCACAGTGCCACCCACCCCTGCTGTCACCTCCTGGGGCCAGCACAGCCTGTCACAGTGCCACCCACCCCTCTGTCACCTCCTGGGCCACCACAGCCTGTCACAGTGCCACCCACCCCTCTGTCACCCCCAGGGCCAGCACAGCCTGTCACAGTGCCACCCACCCCTGCTGTCACCCCCAGGGCCAGCACAGCCTGTCACAGTGCCACCCACCCCTGCTGTCACCCCCAGGGCCAGCACAGCCTGTCACAGTGTCACCCACCCCGTCTGTCACCCCTGGGGCCAGCACAGCCTGTCACAGTGCCACCCACCCCTGCTGTCACCCTCCTGGTGCCACCCACCCCCTCTGTCACCCTCCTGGGGCCAGCACAGCCTGTCACAGTGTCACCCACCCCCTCTGTCACCCTTCTGGGGCCAGCACAGCCTGTCACAGTGCCACCCACCCCTGCTGTCACCTCCAGGGCCACCCACCCCTGTGGCACCCTGGTGTCCCCAGCACGTCTCTGGGGACACTCCCGTGGGCTTTGCCCGTGTCCAAACGCTCCAAGGGGACCCCAAAGTGTCCCCCGGCCCCGGAGCAGCCCCAGGAACGGGAATGGGGAAAGGAACGGGAATGGAGAGAGGAACGGGAATGGGGAAAGGAACGGGAACGGGGAGAGTCAGGAACGGGGAAAGGAACGGGAACGGGGAAAGGAACGGGAACGGGGAAAGGAACGGGAATGGAAAAAGGAACGGGAACGGGGAGAGGAACGGGAATGGGAACGGGAACGGGGAAAGGAACGGGAACAGGGAGAGGAACGGGAACGGGGAAAGGAACGGGAATGGGGAGAGGAATGGGAACGGGAACAGGGAAAGGAATGGGAACGGGGAAAGGAATGGGAATGGGAATGGGGAGAGGAACGGGAATGGGGAAAGGAACGGGAATGGGGAAAGGAACGGGAACGGGGAGAGGAATGGGAAAGGGGAGAGGAACGGGAATGGGGAAAGGAACGGGAACGGGGAGAGGAACGGGAACGGGAACGGGAACGGGAACGGGAACGGGAACGGGAACGGGGAAAGGAACGGGAACGGGAACGGGGAAAGGAACGGGAACGGGGAAAGGAACGGGAATGGGGAAAGGAACGGGAACGGGGAAAGGAACGGGAACGGGGAGAGGAATGGGAACGGGGAGAGACAGGAATGCGAACGGGGAGAGGAACGGGAACGGGGAAAGGAACGGGAATGGGGAGAGGAACGGGAACAAGGAAAGGAACGGGAACGGGAACGGGGAGAGGAACGGGAACGGGGAAAGGAACGGGAACGGGAACGGGGAGAGGAATGGGAACGGGAAAAGGAATGGGAACGGGGAGAGGCGGGAACAGGAATGGGGAAAGGAACGGGGAAAGGCAGGAACGGGAACGGGGAAAGGAACGGGAACGGGGAAAGGCAGGAACGGGAACGGAAAAAGGAACGGGAACGGGAACGGGGAAAGGAACGGGAATGGGGAAAGGAACGGGAATGGGGAAAGGAACGGGAACGGGGAAAGGAACGGGAATGGGGAAAGGAACGGGAATCGGAACGGGAACGGGGAAAGGAACGGGAATGGGGAAAGGAACGGGAATGGGGAAAGGAACGGGAACGGGGAAGGGAACGGGAATGGGGAAAGGAACGGGAATGGGGAAAGGAACGGGAATGGGGAAAGGAACGGGAATGGAGAGAGGCAGGAACGGGAACGGGGAAAGGAACGGGAACGGGGAAAGGCAGGAACGGGAATGGGGAAAGACAAGAACAGGCGCGGGGAGTGCAGCCCCAGCGAAGCCGCCGCCCCGGCATCGGCCGCCGGGCACGGAGCTGAGGGGAATTTTAATCCCCGCCGATCCCGCCGGTGGAGCTGCGGCACCCGCAGAGCTTCGGGCGGGGCTCCGGGGACAGCCGAGCCCGGAGCCGGCCCAGCCCCGCGTCCCGGGGCAGCGCTGGGCACGGCCGAGCCCCGAACACACTGCCCAGCCCCCGGCCACACTGCCCAGCCCCGGCCACACTGCCCAGCCCCCGGCCACACTGCCCAGCCCCCTGCCTCCCCCGCGGGACGGGCGGTTACCCCCTCCCCCGCTCCATTTCCCATCATTTATTTATTAGCAGGACTCATTACCGCCGCGGAGCACTTAGAGGGGTCATTAAAGCTCTGGCGGCTGCCGGCAGAGGCAGCTCAGCACCTTCGTCTGCACTGCCGGCCCCATCCTCATCCTCATCCTCATCCTCATCCTCATCCTCATCCTCATCCTCATCCTCATCCTCATCCCAGCTCAGCTCCTCCTCAGCTCAGCCCATCCCATCCTCATCACTCCCCTGTTCCCATCGCTTCCTCATCCCATCCCATCCCATGGATCCCATCCCATCCCATCCCATCCCATCCCATCCCAGCTCATCCCTGTCCCTTTTCCCCATCCCCTCCTCATCACTCCCCCTGTTCCCATCCCATCCCATCCCATGGATCCCATCCCATCCCATGGATCCCATCCCATGGATCCCATCCTGTCCCATCCCATCCCATCCCATCCCATCCCATCCCGCCCAGCCTGGACCTTACTGGAGCGGCCCGAAGGGGCAGGTCCCGGCCCTGCTGGCCCCGGGACGCCGCTCCCGTTGTCGCCGCTGTCCCCATCCCCCACCTGGGTACTGGAGCGGGATGTCGATTTTGGGCCCGATCACGTAGTGTCCCTCCTCCAGGCTGTGCGCTGTCACCGTGGTCCACTGCCGGCAGGAGTGGACCAGGAGCACGTCCTGGGCTGTCACCCCCTCCACGCGCTCACCTGCGAGGGGACAGCGCTGTCACCAGCGCCAGCGGCCCCCGGCCCGCCCCGCCCCCGCCGGACGGACGGACGGACGGACGGACGGAGCGAGGGATGAGCAGGTGCCGCTGCCAAGAGCCGCAGTTGCCCAGGAAACAATTTCTTTGTCCCCCCTGAAAAGCTGCAGCGGCCGCAAACAAGAAGTTTATTGAGTCGGGGCCGGCGCAGCCCCCCCGGAGCCTTCGAGAACCCCCGGGATGGGCCCTGCTCCGGGTGGGGGGGACACGGCCGGGCGGGGGTCTCTGCACCCCCTGCTCCCCACAGCTCCCATTCCCTGCTCCCCACAGCCCCACAGCCCCTGCTCCCCACAGCCCCACAACCCCTGCTCCCCACAGCCCCACAGCCCCTGCTCCCCACAGCCCCACGGCACCCCCGGGATGGGCCCTGCTCCGGGTGGGGGGGACACGGCCGGGCGGGGGTCCCTGCACCCCCTGCACCCCACAGCCCCACAACCCCTGCTCCCCACACCCCCATCCCCTGCACCCCCTGCTCCCCACAGCCCCACAGCCCCTGCTCCCCACAGCCCCACACCCCCTGCTCCCCACACCCCCTGCTCCCCACAGCCCCTGCTCCCCACAGCTCCCATCCCCTGCTCCACACAGCCCCACAGCCCCTGCACCCCCTGATCCCCACAGCCCCACAACCCCTGCTCCCCACAGCCCCACAACCCCTGATCCCCACAGCTCCTGCTCCCCCCAGCCCCATAACCCCTGCTCCCCACATCCCCTGCACCCCGTGTTCCCTACATCCCCTGCTCCCCACACCCCCATGCACACCCTGCTCCCCACATCCCCTGCACCCCCTGCTCCCCACACACCCTGCTCCCCACAGCTCCTGTTCCCCACATTCCCACACCCCCCATGCCCTGCTCCCCCCATCCCCTGCTCCCCACAGCTCCTGCTCCCCACATCTCCCATTTCCTGCTCCCCACACCCCCAGCTCCTGCTCCCCACATCCCCTGCACCCCCTGCTCCCCACACCCCCTGCTCCCCACAGCCCCACACCCCCACAGCCCCTGCTCGTCCCCACATCCCACATCCCCTGCTCCCCACACCCCCAGCTCCTGCTCCCCCCATCCCCTGCACCCCCTGCTCCCCCCAGCTCCTCCTCCCCCCATCCCCGCTGCCCCAGCTCCCCTCCCCACCCCCCCTGCTCCCCACTCAGCCCGGGGGGCGGGGAGGTCCCAGCCAGGCCCCCCAGCCGGGCCGTGTCCCAGGGAGGGTGGGGAGGGGACACGGTGGCTCCCCGCCCCTGCCACCCCCTGCCAGCACCTCCAGAGTGTCACCTGGGGAGGGTGACAGTGGGGAAAGTGCCGGGCCATGCCTGGGCCCCCCAAATTCCCCCCTCGCATCCCCTCAGGACAGGAGCCCAGGGACCCCTTGAGGAGCAGCCCCCGGCCCCAGATCCGACCAGAGCAGCCCCGGAGCCGGGACAGCAGCTCGGGCTCACCTGGCCCCAGCCTTCCTCCTTCCCTCCCTCCCTCCTCCTCCTCAGCACTCCAGGCTCCTTCCTCCTCCTGGTGCCGCCGATCTTCCTCCTCCTCATCCCTTCAGCCTCTGCCAGCCTGCTCTTCCTCCCTCCAGCCCTCCTCTCTCCCTCCTCTTCCTCACTTCTCCAGCCACCGCTCCTTCTTGCCTCTCCGTCTTTCCTGTCTTCCTCTTCATCCCTCCACTCTCCATCCCTTCCTCCAAGCCTTCCTCCCCTCCTCCTCCTCACTCTCAAGCCTTCCTCACTTCCCCACCCCTCTACAGCTCCCCGCTCCTCATCACTCCGGTCTCCCTCCCTCCTCTTCGTCCCCCCAGACTTCCTCCCTCCCTCTTCCCGGTCCCTTCGTCCTTCGTCTCTCCCTTTCCCTCATCACTCCAACCTCCCTCCTCCTCCTCCTCACTCTCCAGCCTTCCTCCCTCCCTCCCCATCCCTCCGCCTTCCACCCCTCCCTCCTCCTCATCACTCCATCCTTTCTCCCTCCTCCTCATCACTCCAGCCTCACTCCGTCCCTCCATCCTCCCTCCCTCCCCTGCTCCCTCCAGCCTTCCTCCCACCCTCCTCCTCCTCCTCCCCATCACTCCAACCTCCCTCCCTCCTCCTCCTCCTCGTCCCTCCGGACTTCACCCCCCCGGTGTCCTCCCCCGCGGGGCTCACCCTGCCCGAGGCAGACGAGGGTGGGCAGGCGGCACTGGCTGACGATGGCATCGAGGGGCA
Source organism: Taeniopygia guttata (assembly GCF_003957565.2). Taxonomy (NCBI): domain Eukaryota; kingdom Metazoa; phylum Chordata; class Aves; order Passeriformes; family Estrildidae; genus Taeniopygia; species Taeniopygia guttata. The sequence continues at coordinate 675,167 of NC_044214.2, read as the reverse complement.
GCGCCGCGGGGCTCCAGCGGAGCCGGGCCAGCCCCGCCGCCAGTTTCTCCATCGCATCGCGCCTCAGGCCGGCCCCGGGCCGGGCTCCATCGCCGCCGCCGCCGGGCCGGGGCCGGGGCGGGGGGCGGGGGGCGGCGGGAGCCGGGCGGGCAGGAGGAGCCGCCCCCCGCCCGCCCCCGGCCCCTCCTGCCCGCCCGCCCCGGCAGGCGGAACCCCCCGGCGGGAGCGGGGGAGGCGGCGGCGGGCGGGGAGCCCCGTGCGGACATCCCCCGGGACCGGGCACCCCCCAGAACCGGGCACCCCCCGGGACCGGGCACCCCCCAGAGCCGGGCATCCCCCCGGGACGGGCACCCCGCGGGACCGGGCACCCCTCCCCGGGCGAGACATCCCCCGGGACCGGGCACCCCACCAGAGCCGGGCACCCCACCAGAGCCGGGTACCCCCCGGGACCGGGCACCTCCCCAGGACCGGGCATCCCCCCGGGACCGGGCACCTCCCCAGGACCGGGCATCCCCCCGGGACCGGGCACCCCCTCGGGACCGGGCACCCCCTCGGGACCGGGCATTCCCCGGGACGGGCACTCCCTCAGGACCGGGCACCCCCCCAGAGCCGGGCACCCCCTCGGGACCGGACACCCCCCGGGACTGGGCACCCCCTCGGGACCGGGCACCCCCTCGGGACCGGGCACCCCCTCGGGACCGGGCATTCCCCGGGACGGGCACTCCCTCAGGACCGGGCACCCCCCCAGAGCCGGGCACCCCCTCGGGACCGGACACCCCCCAGGACCGGGCACCCCCCGGCGGGGCCGCTCCGGGGCCCGGGGGGCTGCCGGGGGGTCCCAAGCGAGGGCTGCGGGGGGCACAGTGGGGGACCGGGGGGACCCCGATGCCGCCCCGCACCCCGATGGCCCCGCCGGGAGCCCCCGAACCGGCGCTGCCGCACGGACGCGGAGCACAAACGGCAGCGGGAGAGGGGGACAGGGACATCACAGGAGCGACATCACCGCCACCCTGAGCGGGGACAGCGGACACGGTGGGTCCCCCACCCCCGGTTCTTTGCTGGCCGATGGAGACCGGCTGAGGAGGATGAAGGAGTGGAGCAGCGCTCGGCCCTGGGGACGTGTCACCGTGTGCTGTCCCCTGTCACCGTGTGCTGTCCCCTGTCCCCGTGTGCTGTCCCCTGTCACCGTGTGCTGTCCCCTGTCCCCGCCACTGTCCGGGCCAAGCACAGGGGGAGGCTGCCGGGCAGGGCGGAGCGGGGAGCGGGTGGAGCGGAGGTGGAACAGTGAAAAGGGCGAAGCAGGAGCAGGGATGGAGCAGGAACAGGGATGGGGAAGGAACAGGGATGGGGAAGGAACAGGGATGGGGAAGGAGCAGGGATGGGGATGGAGCAGGGATGGGGATGGAGCAGGGATGGGGATGGAGCAGGGATGGGGAAGGAACAGGGAAAACCGCGGAGCAGCTGCAGGGAAGGAGCAGGGAAAGGGAGGGAACGGCTGTAGGAAAGGAGAGGGGACAGGGACGGGGATGGAGGCCGGATGGGGACAGAAAAGAGGATGCAGCAGCAGCAGGAGGAGGAGGAGGAGGAGGAGGAGGAGGAGGAGGATGAGGATGGGGAAAGCCCAAGCCTCCCTGCCGGGGGTGACACTGGGAGCTGCTGGATGGCGTCCATGTGGCACAGGTTCCTGCCAGGTTTTGCTCCCCAAAATCCCCCACGCGTGGATGGCTCCCACGCCGGGGATGGGGAGGATTTGGGATCGCTGAGCTGCTCCCCACGGGGACCGCGGCCATGCCACACTCACGGCTTTATGCCCAGCGGCGGCACGAAAGCGGCTTCTCCCGGATACCGGCGCCATGGGAACGGGGACACCGCGACAGCAGGGACACCGCGACAGCAGGGACACTGTGGGCACAGGGACACTGTGGGAACGGGGACACTGTGGCAGTGGGGACATTGTGGGAATAGGGACACTGTGGCATGGGGACACCGTGGGCACAGTGACACCTGTGGGAACAGGGACACTATGGGAACAGGGACACTGCGGGGACAGGGACACTGCGGCATGGGGACACTGACAGCAGGGACACCGTGGCAGTGGGGACACTGTGGGAACGGGGACACTGTGGGGACAGGGACACCGCGACAGCAGGGACACTGTGGGAACGGGGACACTGCGGGCACAGGGACACTGTGGGTACAGGGACACTGCGCCATGGGGACACTGTGGGTACAGGGACACTGTGGGAACGGGGACACTGTGGGCACAGGGACACTGTGGGAACGGGGACACTGCGGGGACAGGGATACTGTGGGGACAGGGACACTGTGGGTACAGGGACACTGTGGGCACAGGGACACCGCGGCATGGGGACACTGTGGGCACGAGGACATTGTGGGGTCAGGGACACCGTGGCATGGGGACACTGTGGGCACAGGGACACTGCAACAGCAGGGACACCGCGGCATGGGGATACTGTGGGGACAGGGACACGGTGGGGACACAGGGACACTGTGGCAGTGAGGACATTGCGGGAACGGGGACACTGTGGCAGTGGGGTCAGGGACACTCGCTGGGCTCTGCTGAGGGGACATCCCCGGTCCCTCGCTGGGCTCTGCTGAGGGGACATCCCCAGGGTGGGTTGGAACTGCTGCTTCCCAAAAAAACGAGGGAGGAGACCTCACCCCCCCATGCTGGTGTTGTCCCCCCTCCAAGGGGGCTCCACGTCGGGACCCCTCGGAGCCTCCGCTGCCCTTCCCACCATCCCGCCCTCGGGAAAAGCCCTGGAAAAAGCAGCACAGCAGCTCCACCCTCAGCCAAACCAGCGCGGAAAGTTTGGGGGGACTCATCCCACCGGAGCCAGAGGGAATTCAAGGGCCCAGGAAACCACCGCTGCAAGTTTATAAAAGCTTTTATTTGCTCTTGGTACGACCAAGAATGGGACAGTGATCTTTTATACAATTTGATACAGTAAGTGGTACAAAAGAATGTGTTTTAAATAAAAAGCCAGAGTGGAGTAGCAAAAATATTAAAAGATTAAGTAAAAAATTGTCGGCATGGGAATTAATCCGAGACCTTGATGCTGTTTTTTTTTTTTCCACCGTCCGAGTCCGAGGGCGAGCCCGGCGTGTGACACGGCCGTGGGACAGAGCCAAGCTCGGGTTTGGTTTAGCAGGACCAATTTCATCGTTTAACGCTTTTTTGGTGAGAAAAGGGCAGCGCTGAGCTCCCTCCGCGGGCGGGGCCGGGGGCACGGAGGGGCTGCTGACCCCTTCTCTACTCCACAGGGCTGGGCCGGGCTTCCAAGCAGAGGCTTCACAAGGTTAGTTCGGAACTAGCAGGGAGCTGAGATACCAGCAGACATCAGGTTACTGCAAACTCCTCCGATATAATCATTATTATTCATGTTATTATTATTTTTAGGGGGTTTTTATCTGTTTCAGCAGCGTGCTGCTCCCTCCTCCCGGTGCCGCCCCGCCTGAGCCCGCGGGGGCAGCTGAGCTCGGACAGAAGAGAAAAAAAGCTCACGTTTAAAACAAGGATTGTACATGAAAATCCCCCTTGGTGTAGATTTCGCCGTACTTTTTTTTCCCTTTTTGATCACGTTAGAAAGTGCAGATTTAGCTGAAAGCGGCCGGACTCTGTACAAGGCTGAGCCCGAGCTCAGCAGCCGCTCGCCTGGAAAGGGTTAACACGCTCGGGGACAAAATGCCGAATACAGAGGGACAGGGACACACCTCGGGGAGTCCCCGCCCGGGAGCTCCGGGTTCAAACACCGTCATTTCATTCAAATTCACTCAGCGTTGGCGACTGCAGCCGGGGCGGAGCGGGGACAGTCCCGGGACAGCGCCGGGACCGGGCCCGGGGCCGGGGACAGCGGCAGGACAGGGCCAGCACGGCCGGGGACAGCGGCAGGACAGGGCCAGCACGGCCGGGGACAGCGGCAGGACAGGGCCAGCACGGCCGGGGACAGCGGCAGGAGCGGCTGGGAGCGCTGGAACGGCCGCTCCATCCCGGGATGAGCCCGGCAGGGATCACCGCTCCATCCCGGGATCATCCCGGCAGGGATCACCGCTCCATCCCGGGATCATCCCGGCCGGGATCACCGCTCCATCCCGGGAGGGATCACCGCTCCATCCCGGGATCAGCCCGGCCGGGATCATCACTCCATCCCGGGATGAGCCAGGCCGGGATCACCGCTCCATCCCGGGAGGAGCCAGGCCGGGATCGCCGCTCCATCCCGGGATGAGCCAGGCCGGGATCACCGCTCCATCCCGGGATCATCCCGGCAGGGATTCCCCGCTCCATCCCGGGATCATCCCGGCCGGGATCCCCGCTCCATCCCGGGATCATCCCGGCCAGGGATCACCGCTCCATCCCGGGATGAGCCCGGCTGGGATCACCGCTCCATCCCGGGATGAGCCCGACAGGGATCACCGCTCCATCCCGGCAGGGATCGCCGCTCCATCCCGGGATCATCCCGGCAGGGATCGCCGCTCCATCCCGGGATCAGCCCGGCTGGAATCACCCACCGGGATCCGGAGCAGGGCTGGCCCAGCGCGGCTGCAGACACCGGCAAGCGGAAAGTTTCCAGGGAGGTAATAAATTAAACTGCCCGCCGGCTGGTTTCTTTCCTTTCCTTTCCTTTTTCCATCCAGTCCCTCTCAGCCTTGGCCCGGCCCTGCAGCCCTCGGAGCGGCCGGCGGGGAAGGAGCTGGGATCGTGTTAATGAACTGCTGTCAGTTTGGGAATCCAGGTTATATTCATACACAGAAAGTAGACAACCACATCACCCTCCATAGAAACTAGTGCATGCAAATAACTCTTCCATATGGGGGAAAGGCCGGGGCTATGAGGGAGGGAGGAGGGGACCACTAGTGACGGACAGGCCTAGGGGGGTTAGGAGGAATCTCAACATTTTTACCTCGGAAGCTAAATCAGTGCTTTGTATTAAATTTTTGGCAAACACACCGCGTTGCCATCCTTTCCATTAACACATCACACCATGGAGAAATGCAAATCAAAGCAGCATGCAGGCAAAAGAAAAGAAAAAAAAACCAAAACAAAACAACCAAAAAAAAAAAAAGAAAGGAAAGAGAGGCAAAGTGAGGAAAAAATGGCAGCAGGAAGAGTTGGGAAGGGCGGGATTGGCAAGAGGAGACACAGCAGGTTACATGGAGTTTGCTTTTGTTTTGCACCACCCTTTGTCCTCGATGCATGACACCAACGTTACAGAAAGCAACCACTACAGAGGTGGGGACTCAATGGCACGGGGGATGGGATGTCTCCTGCACATGCTTCCACCAGAAAAGAGAAAAGAAAGTGAAAATAAAAGTTCCTTTTTCCACATAAGGCACAGGACAAAGAAACCCCACTCACGGACTCAAGGCGAAAATGAGTTTTTCTTGGCTCTTGCCTGATGCATCTAGAGAATATGGTGACTCAAGCACATTATCCATGACAGAAAATTCCACTGTTGTACAAAATCAATTGTTAATTCTAACCTTTATTCTTATACAATTTGCAGAAGAGAGTTGAGTATGATTGCTCTGGGGTTTAATGGCAGGAGGGACGGGACTATAATACAACCCAAACGTAGTGGCGAGTTGAGCGGGGACATGGAAATGAAGTCACGGAGATGAATTTCCTATACATGTGTTGAGAAAACTGGAGTAGGCAAAGCTGTCCTAGCCGGAAAACCAAGGGGAGGCAGGAGCTCGTTAAGATGAGGAACAAAAACATTGGTTTCAGGTTAAAAAACGGGCAGAGTGGTTTGTTTTGCAGCGAGAAAAAAGGGGCGGTGGATGGCGATTGGTGAGAGAGGAGAAGGTTCAGCAGCACTTGCTCTTCCAGCCCGTCACCCCACCGCCACTGCTGATATCTACATTTTCACTGTTGGGCTCTTTTACAGGGGTCTGCAAGGAAACAAGGAAATCTATAGTTAGATGGCTCTGGAGATCCCCAGGAAAACACCCAGAGCTGGGACTGACATCAGCAGAGGGAACTGTGCACAAAGAGCTCCTCAGAACCGCGGGGAATCCTCCCCCCACTCCAGCACAAATGTGCAAATCCAATTTAAGGGTTTTTTTGTTGTTGTTGTTGTTGTTGGGTTTGTTTTAAATAAACAGCAGCAAAGCTGGGAAAAAAACCCCAGTGCTTGAACTGGGATCACCCCAAAGTCAACTGGAACTATTTTAGGTTCTGCACGCAGAGCCAGCGCTGGGTTTGGTGGAGTAAGAAAATCCTGCAAACACCACAAGCTGAACTCAGATATGTGAACTAATGACCTCCAAAACCCACAGTTTTTATGGATAAACTGGGCTCGTTCCCAGCCTCTGGGACAGCAGCTCCCGAGGAAGGACGCAACACACAGGACGGAGCTTGGTGACACCAAAGCCAAAACCCCACTCCAGTGGGTCTGATCCAACACCAACATCTACTCCCAGCTGCTTGGAAAGGAACCTGAACCCTCACCACACTTCACTCTCCACATTCCTTTTTAAACTCTCTTTGGCACAGCCTTGCAAAAGAACCCCTGAGATAATGACAGAGGTTAAAAATGAAGATTTGAGGCCCAAAGGTTGGTGTGGTTTATAGCCTGAGCTCCTGTTCACCAAAGGCCAGGGGTTTTCACCCTGTTTATCACACAAAGCTTGTCAAAAACTAATTAAGGAATGACTGAGGACTGCAGTGACAACTGGGTGACATTATCCACGGCATTCCCAGGGGAGAGGGAGGAAAGCAGGGCTGAGACAGGCTCAGGACGGGGTTTGTTTGTGTAGGAACAGGAACAGGAGTGCCAGGGATGACCAACCATGTGCCTGGAGCTCCACAGAGCTCCCATGAGGGGCTGGGGGAGCTGGGAAGGGGCTCAGCCTGGAGAAAAGGAGGCTCAGGGGGCACCTTGTGGCTCTGCACAGCTCCTGACAGGAGGGGACAGCCAGGGGACAGGGACAGGACAAGGGGAGATGGCCTCAGGCTGGGCCAGGAGGGTTCAGATTGGATACAGAGAACAATTTCTTGCTGGAAAGGTTGCCCAGCTCTGGCCCAGCTGCCATTCCTGGAGGGATTTGAGAGCCCTGTGGATGTGGCACTTGGGGACACGGATCAGTGGTGGGGGATGATTTGATTTGGTGCTCTCAGAGAGCTTTTCCAGCCTCGCTGATTCCGTGGCTCTGGGGCACGCTGCATCGCTCAGGAAGGGGAGCCAACCACCAGCAGATCTGGGGCAACACCCTCCACACCTGAACCCCTCCCAACAGCCCCACAGGAGCTGGCAGTGCACTGACAGACAGTGGCAGCAAAGGACAATTCTCCCCACCCAATGGACGAGTCAGAGGAACGAGCTGTTAATTAACCCCAGCCTCCTAATGACTTCCTAGCACTGGTTAATGGTTTTCTCCTCCCCGATTTGTCACTGCACAACGTGAGGGATGAGCCAGGGGGAAAGAGGGACTGGGCAGGAAATCAGGGGCAGGACCCACAGAGAGAAATGAGGGAGGAATGGGGAGCAGAAAGCAGAGAGTGGGGCAGGCTCTCCAGGCACAACCACCACTAACAGGGATTTCAGGGCCAAACTAACAGGGATTTCAGGGCCAAACTAACAGGGATTTCAGTTCCTTGGCGCTGATGGATGTCCCTCCCTGTAAGCAAGCACCCTACAACAACAAAACACCCAACAAGCTTCAGAAGTTCAGCCCTGCTCCTTCAGGGACTCCTTTGCCTCAGCACAGCAAAGTCAAACTGCACCAAGGCAGGGGAACGTCACAACAGAGAGAGCTGGAAATTCAGGATATTTGTTCCAAAGGAATGCTGTGAGCACCTACCTTTCGAAGAATGTCTTCTGCTAATGTGAGGAATGCCTTCTCAATGTTTATATTTGCTTTTGCACTAGTTTCAAAAAACCTAATACCGTGCTCCCTGGCAATCTGCAGCAAACAGAGAGAGGGAGGTTAGAGATGCTGGGGATATTCCAGGAATACCACCACTTTGGGATCAGCAGCATTCATAAAGCAGGGAATACCAGACTGGACACGAGCCCAGGTGTGCCCAGGTGGGCAAGAAGCCCCTGGGCTGTGCCAGCTCTGGGGTGGCAGCAGGGCCAGGGGGCACCTCCAGTGCTGGGGGCAGCTCTGGGCCCCTCCTGCCAGGAGAGACCTGGAGGGGCTGGAGCGTGTCCAGGGAAGGGAACGGAGCCCCAGGAGGGGCTGGGGGAGCTGGGAAGGGGCTCAGCCTGGAGAAAAGGAGGCTCAGGGGGGACCTTGTGGCTCTGCACAGCTCCTGACAGGAGGGGACAGCCAGGGGGGGTCGGGCTCTGCTCCTGGGAACAGGGACAGGACACGGGGAAATGGGCTCAGGCTGGGCCAGGGCAGGCTCAGGGTGGGCAGCAGCAGGAATTTCTGCCTGGAAAGGGCGCTCAGGCCTTGGCAGGGGCTGCCCAGGCGGGTTTGGTGTCCAGGGAATTCCTGGATGTGGCACTCAGAGCTCTGGGCTGGAGACAAGGTGGGGATTGGGCACAGGTTGGACTCAATGTCTGGGAGCTCTTCCCCAGCCCCAGGGATTCTGTGACTCCCTTCCAACAGGCACCAGCAGCAGCAGCCAGGTGAGGTGGCTCAGAAGAGTCAGAATGTCACCAGTGAGAACAATTAAAATCTACTCAATAATCCCAAATCTGTGCTTAAGAGGACGGACACCACACACAGTGTGACACGATGAGGAACTTCAGGGATGGACTGGAAATTATGAGTTATCAAAGGAAGCAGAAACTGCAGCTGAACTGATCCCATTCACGGCAGTTTCTGAGAAAACATTCTCAGGATTCACATCCATCAGCTCCTGCATTCATGCCCTGGCACATCCCACTGGGGCAGGCAGAAATCTTGGCAGTGATTTGCTGACTTGGATAAAGAAGTTTTTGTTTGCTACTCACCTGTTCACCTTTTGCTTTAGGGACAACTCTTTTATCCTCCATGTCGCACTTGTTTCCTAACAGCATCCTCTCCACATCCTCGTTGGCGTGCTGGAAGGACACAGGGATTGGGTTACAGGCTCCCACACCTCCCTCCCCCTGCACACCAAAATTCCTGCCTCACTTTGGTGTGGCCAGACCTGAAATTTGGGGACATTTTGCCCACCGTGGAGCTGCAGGCACTGCAGTGGCAGAGGAACGAGCTGTTAATTAACCCCAGCCTCCTAATGACTTCCTAGCACTGGTTAATGGTTTTCTCCTCCTGGCTTTGCCACTGCACAACGTGAGGGATGAGCCAGGGGAGAAAGAGGGACTGGGGAGGAAATCAGGGGGCCAAATGCCTCTGTGATTTTTGCAAAGACACTCCACTCCTGAGCTTCTCCAGTAACAAAAACAGGATTGTTTTGTCCCTAATTTGTCAGCCACAGCCCCTGAGCAGCCTCCACAATGCACCTGAAATCAGCTGTGGGCCACACTGAAAACACAAGGCCACCAAAAGCCCCGATGGTACCAATGACATCCATCCCTCACCTGGGACAACTCTGAGTTTTTTAACAAAGCTACTGCAGAATCCAAAGGCTTCAGTTTCAAATTTATTCCAACCCATTGCTGAGTCTCTTCCTGTCCTGTTCCCAACACAGTCCACAAACACCACCCTGTCCCACTTCTCATGCTGGGAAATCCAAATCCCAACATCTCATTTTTGCTGTGCTGCTTTCTCCAGCCTCAGGGCTCCACTGAGCAGTGCCTCACCTGTGCTCAGTTCTACAGGGCCACCTCTGTGCTTTCTAGGGAAATCCAAACATTTGTTCCACTTGGGAGCAGCCTAACAACAGCAGGAACTGCCAGTTGTGCTGCTCTCTTGCCATCTCAGAACTCGTGGAGGATGAATTTGTGTCATTTCTTAATTGGATAGTTTAGCCTTAAAAGACCCTGTACCAAGAGATAGTTGGCTATTTTGTGCTAGTGAAGAACTGCAGAACTCACTGCTGTGAGACTGTAAGATAAATAAAAAATAACAAACAGAGTCTGAATGTGACCTATCCTCTCGAGTGCCTTCAGTCCTGACCTGGCAGAGGAAAAGGGAAGCTGGAAAGCCCTGGCAGAGCAGAGCTCAGGGGAGCCTCGGGGCCCCCTGGCACTCACCTCATCGATGTTCCTGAGCCACTTGCTGATGTTCTCGAAGCTCTTGGCGTTGGTGATGTCGTACACCAGCATGATGCCCATGGCCCCTCGGTAGTAGGAGGTGGTGATGGTGTGGAAGCGCTCCTGCCCCGCCGTGTCCCTGCGGAGACACCGCACTCTTGTCATGGACATGCACCTCCCCACTTGCTTTGATGGAGAATAGTTTTAGTTTTTAAACGTTTTGTTTTAATTTTTTTAAATTAAAAAATTAATTTTAAAAAATTAATTTAGAAAAAATGTATTCCAGAGCAGCTGTGGCTGCCCCTGGATCCCTGGCAGTGCCCAAGGCCAGGTTGGACACTGGGGCTTGGGGCCACCTGGGACAGTGGGAGGTGTCCCTGCCATGGCAGGGGTGGAACAGGATGAACTTTAAGGTCCCTTCCAACCCAAACCATTCTGTGATTCAGTGATTCCATGATGAGGTAGACCCCAAGGAGTCTCCAAATTTAAAGCAAGGTTACACACCCCGTAACCCCCCCAGAAAGGCCCATGTCTCCCTGACCCACAGCCCCTGACCCACAGCAGGGGGGTCCCCAGCCCAGCAGCCTCTGCAGGGATGCCCTGACAGGCCTGGATCCCTGCCTGTGGCCTCGGGAGGTCACTGACTCCACTCCCAGCTCCACATCCCACCCAGGGGTCCCACACTGTGCCTGAGATGTTCGATGTGCTGCTGGAACCTTCCCCAGCCTGCACTGGCTGCCCAAGGGGCTCAGGTGGAGCCCCAGCTCCCACTGCCTCCGGGCTCTTCCCAACTGCCCATGTCCCAGGACACCCAGGATATCCAGCCCCACGCTGGGACATCTCCAGGCATTCCTGTTTCCTCATCCCACTCCTCACGAGGAGCACACTGCTTTGGCATCCCACACTGAACTCCAGGACTTGGCATTTGGCTGCACTGAATTTCACAGGACTTTTTCCAGTGACGTTTCTCCAGCCAGCTGGAATTATTATTAGTTTAAATCTACTCCTTGACTGGATTTAAACTTTACAGCTTCACCTTTTCTGGCTTGAAAAGGTGTCTCTCTCCTTGTCCCCGCTGTTAACTCTTCCCTGGCAGGGTGGGCAGGCCCTGGCACAGGGTGCCCACCCTGGATCCCTGGCAGAGCCCAAAGCCAGGCTGGACACTGGGCTGGGAGCAATCTGGGATGGTTTGGAAGGTGTCCCTGCAAGGCAGGGGTTGGAACAGGATGGGCTTTAAGGTCCCTTCCCACCCAAACCATTCTAGGATTCTATGAAGTAATTTGGGGGAGTTTAATTCTTTAATTTATGTTTAATTGATAGTTTAATCCTTTCCTAGCATGTCCCAGAGAGAGAGAGGGATCCTTTCCTCCACTCAGGACAAACTCCTGTAAAATATCCCCACAGATCTCCACTCACACCCTCATTCTTTTCTCTCTCCCCAGCTCTGTACCCACTTGCCAGCCCCTTCCCCCAGGTTACTCCCTCCCCCTGGCTCCTAGCAGCAGGATGGTGCTGGAGAAGCCTGACCAACCCCAGCAGACTTTTGGGATCTGTGGTTCCTCCCTCCTGCCACGGCCAGCAGCTGTCACAGCACCGATTCCGAGTGGTTTCACACAGCTTGGTGTTGGCAGCACGGAGCTGCTACTCACTGCTTGTCACATCCTACAACTGACTCGCCTGGTTAACTCCTCCACTGCTTTTCCTGCCAACTGCAGCTCAGCTAATGGAAGAGAAGAAAGCTGGGGAGGGAAGAAGCAAAGAACCTGGTGTGTTTCCCTTTGGTTTTTTTTTTTAATAAATACTACAGCTGCCCTTTCCCCTGGTTAATGGATTCTCCATTCATTATTCAGAGATAACTCCTAATGGCTGGAGATTAGAGCTGGCTGAGGCAAACAGGAAATGAGTTATGGCTCTCTGGTGCCCACCAGGGCTGGATCCTCGCTGGGCACAGGCAGGAGACAGTGGGAGCACCAGGGCTGGCTGCTGCCCTGGCTCCCCAGCCCTTTGTTCAAACCTCTGGGAGGTGCAGCAGGCTCCAAAGCTCTGGCTGGAGGCACAAACTGGCTCGCCCTGCCAGCTGCCATGAATGTGGGCAAGGATTATTGAAACAGCCAAGGAGAAGGAGACACGGCAGGGAAGGGAGGGAGTTTGGATGTTCAGCTTTGTGAAGACAAAGGAGGCTGTCCTGTGGGACTGGGGAAAGGAGAAGCTCAAGGAAAGTGAAAAGTCTATTGGAATTATTCTCATGCCAACATTAAAATATGCATAAGCTGTATCATATTAGAGGTTTAACCTAGAGAGAAAGGAATTTCTGGGACAGCTTTCCAGCTGACCTGGCAGAGACTAAAGAAACCTTAAAATGTATTATCATTTATTGATGAAAGATTTACACGGCTGCAGCAAGGAAAGATCAGCTCTGATGATTTGTGAGCATCCTGCCAGTCCACGTGGCTCAAAATGAAGGTTTTTAACATATTAATCAAGTAATTCCTAGCAAAATAATCCCAAGAATTTTATTACTGTCCCACTGTTGTTACTTTTGCAGAACTGTGCTGCAGGGCAGGAAGCTCTGCAGAGGGATCTGGACAGGCTGGATCCATGGAAAGGTGCTCAGGCCTTGCCCAGGGAGTTTAGAGTGCCCATGCCTGCAGGGGTTTAAAAAAAACCAGGGTGTGGCACCCAGTGGGCTGGGGACAAGGTGGGGATTGGCATTGCCTGAGCTCCATGGCCATGAAGGGATTTTCCCACCTCAGGGATCCCGGAGTTCTGTGCTCTGACTGGCAAATTTCAGCTTTTCTGAATAATACTCAGCCAGGAAAACATTCCCAGAATTCACAGAATCACTGGGTTGGAAGAGACCTCCAAGACCATCAAGTCCAACCCAGCCCAAATACCCCAACTAAACGCTGATGCCACATCCAGGTTTTGTTAAACACACCCAGGGATGGGGACTCCACCACCTCCCTGAGCAGCCATCCCAGAACTTTATCACCTTTCTGGGAAGAACTTTTCCCTAATATCCAGCCTAAATTTCCCTGGAGCTGTGGGGAGTGCTGAGGTCACCCCTGAGCCTCCTTTTCTCCAGGCTGAGCACCCCCACCTCCCATAACGAGATCCACTAACGAGAAATCCGTAAAGAGAATTATCCAACTGTTTTATAGGATTGCCACGCCAGAGGAACATCTCTCACCTCGAGCCTCAAAAGCCCTCAGCAAACAGAATTAATTTCTAGACATTCTAAGGGTGATGGCAGAGATGAATGAGGCTGATGGCACCTGGGAGTGGAGGTGTGTGCAGCTCTGGTCACCACAGGCTCCCTGAACACCAGAACCTGCCCATCACAGGCAATTCCCACCCCTGGGATGCCTCAGGATGGCCACACCACACAATTCTTTTTGACACGAGCTCATTGCTGAGTTAACCAAGATCCTGAGGACACTTCTCTGGCCATGGAAATGTGTTGCCTGCAAAGATGCACTGAGAGAAAAATGTTATTTTATAGTCCTCCACACAGCCAGGAGCTGCACACTGAAGACACAAAGCTGTTCCTAAAATTTGGAATCAGTCAGGAAGACTGTAGGAAAACAGGCTGACACACAAATGTCACTGAAGATAGCAGAGCTGGAGGAGCAGCTAAGTAGGAAAAAAATAAAAAATGAGGTTTTTAGCCACCAGTTGCATTCCTTCGAGCCTGTGCTTTGCCTGGATGACAAACCCAGCTCTGCTCTTTGTGTCTCCTGACAAGCACCTCAGAGCTGTACCTGGGCAGCCCTGAGGTTTTCCAGCTTCCATTTCCCAGTGGGTAAGGAGTTCTGGAACCAGGGATTCCCTCTGTGGATTTGGGAGTCCAAACCTGACCGTGCTCTTGTGAAACCCCTTGTGAACCTGTCCATGGACACCTGCAGCTACCCCTGCATCCCACGAGGAGTTTCCCAGCAAAACTTCATTTCCTGATGTTTTCCACAAGCCATTTTCCAGCCTCAGGCCAGAACTGATGTTGGTGTTGGAAAAAGGCAGCAAGTTCTATCAGACCCTCCCCGCCTGTTCAGGATATCCAGGATTTTCAAGATGTGCTCTGCCATCACAAAGAACCCTCATTTTTCCAGTTGTTCTTCCATAACAAAGTCCCTTTCTCCCCAGGCAGTGCTGACCAAACCCGTGTTCTGTGGGGCTGCCACACTCACCTCCTGCCCACACCATCAGGAAAATCCCATTTCGTTTCTCAATGGCTCCGTTATGTTAATGAGTTCTGGGAACTCAGGGATGCCAAAGCCTTGTGGTTTCCATTTCACAACAACTCTACCTGAGTTCCTGAATGTGTGACAGAGATACCACACTCAATTTTTAGCTCCACTACCCTGTCCCTTTGAAGTCCTTCAGCAAAGCCAGCACCATCTTTTCTTGGATCTCTCACTCTGGTCCTTCATTCCTTCTCTGCACCATGACAGAGTTAATATTTTTCCAGCCATTCAGCACTGCAAACCCCTCCAGCCCCCAGTCTTTGTAAGAGTTTCCACTCCCAAATGTGCATGAATTCCTTTTTCCCAGCTCCTGGAGCAGGCCCATCACTAGTGACTGTCCCAGCAGTAATTCTCCCAAAGAGGAGCTGGACAATGACCCAGCCAAGGAGATCCTCAGTTCCTCGAGGATCTGAGATTCCACCCAGAATCTGATACACAGTGTTGGATCTGCCTTGGATGGGCTCATTTCCTTGGAAGAGCAGCCCAGAGCTGTGTCCCACCCTGCTCCTTGCAGTTCTCCTGGTGGATCTGCCCTGGATGGGCTCATTTCCTTGGAAGGGCAGTCCAGGGCTGTGTCCCACCCTGGTCCTTGCAGTTCTCCTGCTGGATCTGCCCTGGATGGGTTAATTTTATTGGAAGGGCAGCCCAGAGCTGTGTCCCACCCTGCTCCTTGCAGTTCTCCTGGTGGATCTGCCATGGATGGGTTAATTTCTTTGGAAGGGCAGCCCAGAGCTGTGTCCCACCCTGCTCCTTGCAGTTCTCCTGCTGGATCTGATCTGGACAGGCTCATTTCCTTGGAAGGGCAGTCCAGAGCTGTGTCCCACCCTGCTCCTTGCAGTTCTCCTGCTGGATCTGCCCTGGATGGGCTCATTTCCTTGGAAGATCAGCCCAGGGCTGTATCCCACCCTGCTCCTTGCAGTTCTCCTGGTGGATCTGCCCTGGATGGGCTCATTTCCTTGGAAGGGCTGTGTCCCACCCTGCTCCTTGCAGTTCTCCTGCTGGATCTGATCTGGACAGGCTCATTTCCTTGGAAGGCCAGCCCAGGGCTACATCCCACCCTGCTCCTTGCAGTTCTCCTGGTGGATCTGCTCTGGATGGGCTCATTTCCTTGGAAGGGCAGCCCAGGGCTACATCCCACCCTGCTCCTTGCAGTTCTCCTGCTGGATCTGCCCTGGATGGATTAATTTCCTTGGAAGGGCAGCCCAGAGCTGTGTCCCACCCTGCTCCTTGCAGTTCTCCTGCTGGATCTGCCCTGGATGGGCTCATTTCCTTGGAAGGGCTGTGTCCCACCCTGCTCCTTGCAGGTGCATTTCCCTTTGGAGCAGCAGAAGAACTCTGATCCAGCCCCTCAGCTTCAACAGCTACTGGGTATCGAGTTGCTTCTCACCCCAGGCAGGCTTTAATTCAGCCTGACCTTTGTGTTCTTTAGTCCTAAATATAATTTCAGAGGTCAGGGCATGGCTGTGAAGCTGTCAGAGGCCCTTTCCCACACCCAGAAGAGGTAAGGAGCTGTCCTGCTGTGTGGAGTGGTGTGGTGCCACACCTGAAGGACAGGCCCATCCAGAGGGACTTGGACGAGCTCCAGAAGTGGCCCACGGGAATCTCCTGAGGTTTAAGAAGAGCAGATGCAGAACATGCTCAGGTTTACACAGGAAATGTTCCTCTAAATCCATCCCCTGCTCACTCAGCTGCTGCCTTGCATTGTTCTGGGAATGCTGCACAGCTCCTGCAAGTCTGGAGGGAGTTCAAAGGCAGGAAGCAGTGGGGAAATAGAGATGCACTGCACAAAACACCTCCACAAGACACTGAGCAACTGCTGGGCAAACTACAGGAAAAGTAGGAAACAACACTGAGATTTTATTTATTTTAATATTTTTTTTCTGTAGGAGTTTCATTTTCTGCTTTCCAAGTTTCATTTCGAATGTGCAATCTGAATCTGGTAGAAACAAGCAGTAGATTCAGGCCACAACTTCCCAATTTTGTGACATTTAAAAGTTGCCACTGTATAAATCTCAGCTCACCCAACTCCACTTCCCTAAGGCACTAAACCCCACAATCTCTGCAGCTTCATTTACATCTTGCTCTTTACACCTGCATTAAATATCCTAATTTTTTCTGTATTTTCTGGTTTTACATTTCATTAATTTCTTTTTAAGTTTAATCATAGAGTCACTGAATGTTTTGAGTTGGAAAGGACCTGAAAGCTCACCCAGTGCCACTCCTGCCGTGGCAGGGACACCTCCACTGTCCCAGTGCTCCCAGCCTGGCCTTGGGCACTGCCAGGGATCCAGGGGTGCCACAGCTGCCAGGGCCTGCCCACCCTGCCAGGGAACAATTCCTAATTATTCCCCAAATCCCATCCAAACCTGCTCTCTGTCAGTTCTCACACTTCCTCGGGGTGCTGCTGACAGGAGGGCTCCAGATGCCCTGCTTAGGAAGGATAATCACTCCTGATTATCCTGGAATGGTTATCCTGGGATGGCTGGAAAGATCAGTGCTCCCCCAAACTGGAAAACACCCAGCTGCATCTACAGACACCAACATTACAAAGCCATGGGGTTTTTGAGTGGCACAAAAGGGACAAATCCCAGCTCAGAGCCCTTCCTTCAGTGGAGCTGGAGAATGCAGAAGTGAGCAGGGAGCCCAGCCAGCCCCACAGCCCCTGGCTCTGCTGGCCTGAGCTGGTGAAAAGCCTCTGCTTCAAAGCACAGAAGCTCAAAGGAAGGAGCTGAGGCTGTACCTCTTGTCACACAGAACCTCTCCACAGCTGAGCATGGAAAATTCCAGCCCTGCTGCAGCCCTGGATTGCATTTTCTTGCTGACACAAAGCAAGGCTACGAGTCAATTTATAGCCACGGACTGGAGGCAACTCCTAATTTAAAGATTCCAGTTTAAAACCACTTCCCACTAAATCACAGCCTGTGAGGATGCTCTCCCCCCCCCACCACAGGAGGTTTGCCAGCAGCCTGACCCAGAGAGCAGCCAGGCCCAGTGGTTACAACACTGCAACTGCTGCAGAAACACACGTGGAGCTGTGGAAACACAGAACACAGCTGGAAACTGCAGCCCTGAAGGGAATCCAGCAAGAGCAAACCCTCCCCAGCAACACCTGCTGCTGAAGGAAGCTCTGAGTTACTCACCAGATCTGTAGCTTGATCTTCTTTCCTTGCAATTCAACAGTTTTAATCTTGAAGTCTATCCCTAAAATAAACAAACACATAAATAAGTAATTAGTGTTTATTTATTTATAAAAAAATCAATTCCACATGAACTCTGAATGGCTGAGACAGAGCAGGGGATTTTTTTTTCTTCTTTCACTGAACTGCCAGGTAAAGCAGGGATGTCCAGGGACACTGGAATGGGAAGGGAGCTGGGACACAGCACAGCTGGAACACCCTGAGCAGGAAGGAGCCACAGGGACCATCCAGCCTGCTGCAACCCAAAATACAGAGAACTCTCAGAACCCTGGGCCTGTAAGCCAAAGCTTAGAATTAAACACAGGATTTGATCTGAGACCTTAAAAAAGGCTTCCAAACTTAAGTGCTGAAAGTGAGAACGTGGATTTATAATTTAAAGCAGGGACAGTGTCTCAGAAAGGTTAGAGTTTTAGAGTCTAAGGTGTGAAATAATAAAGTAGTTACAAAGGTAAACAAGAAGTTTAGAATGCAGTACTGGAAGTTTGTGTGTCACAACATAATTAGCTAAGAAAGCTTACACTGTAACATAAGTCCATAAGATGAAATATTTAAGGATTGGGTCAAAAACAGAAGTATCCTTATTAGCAGTGTTACATTAGTCAATAACTCCTTAAAAAGTCTTGTAACTAAGGGTCTTGAGACCTTCTGAGCCATGCTTTAACAATGTAAGCCAAACTCACCCTTCTTGTCTATGCAAAGAATAAGAACAATAAATGACATTATCTAAAATCTCAGAAGTCCCATCTCTAACTTATTTAAAACTCCTTCCAAAATCCCCATCCAGTCCAACTCCTGGCCCTGCCAGGACACCCCAACAATCCCCCCTGTGCCTGAGGGCATTGCCAAAGGCTCCCGGAGCTCTGGCAGCCTCATTCCTCATCCCCAGCTGCCACAGGGATGCAGAACGGTTCAAGCTGCTCGAAGCTTAAACCAGCAAGAAAAGGAGAATTATCAGAGCTCAATCTCCCTGTCCAGAGCCTCAGCCTTGGGTATGGGACAGGCAAAGCCAGGCCTTGGCAGAAGTGTCACCCAGACTCTGAGAGCTCAGCCAAGCACAGAGCATGAAAAAGGTTTTACTTTCAGTACCAACACAGAAAGTCCCCAGGTGCCACATGCACAGAGCAGTAAAACCCCTTCAGGGATGGGCACTCCACCCCTCCCTGGGCAGTGCCAAGGCCTGAGCGCCCTTTCCAGGCAGAAATTCCTGCTGCTGCCCACCCTGAGCCTGCCCTGGCCCAGCCTGAGCCCATTTCCCCGTGTCCTGTCCCTGTTCCCTGGAGCAGAGCCCGACCCGCCCTGGCTGTCCCCTCCTGTCAGGAGCTGTGCAGAGCCACAAGGTCCCCCCTGAGCCTCCTTTTCTCCAGGCTGAGCCCCTTCCCAGCTCCCCCAGCCCCTCCTGGGGCTCCGTTCCCTTCCCTGGACACGCTCCAGCCCCTCCAGGTCTCTCCTGGCAGGAGGGGCCCAGAGCTGCCCCAGGATCCAACCTTTTCTTCCCAAAGCTGCCTACAAGAACTACAGCAGAGCTCCAGCAGAGCAGCAGGAACGCTCCAAACCATCCCCTCAAACTGCTCTGACATTAATTACATGCCACCATCCCGGCTTTCAATTCCAATCAGAGAACACCACTGATCATTCCTCATGCTTTCCAAAACCCTGTTTATATTTAGACTTTTAAAAAGGCAGCAGCTGCAATCCCAAACTTCCCTCTTAAATCTACAAGGTCACTTTATACCAAGCAAGATTAAACAGAATTTATGAAATGTACCGTTACATAAGAAGTTTGCATGGGAGCTCTGCCTTGAACTCCTTTTAGCCAAGACCCAGCAGACAGAACTTCTTGGGCCCAAAAATTCTCAGTTCTGGGCTGGGCACGGGGGGGACATCCCGGGAGATGTCCCAGGAATTCCTGGATGTGGCACTCAGAGCTCTGGGCTGGGGACAAGGTGGGCATGTGTCAGAATCTGTGGTATTGGTGATTCTGAGATTGTAGAAATTCTCTGTCTTTCTGCCCCGCTGCCAAAGCAGAAGCCATAATTCATCTGTGCTGGTTTCAAGGTTGTTTATTCTGTTTATTATTCTGTCCTGCAGGGCAGCGTGTGGGGCTCTGCCCTCAGTGGGATGTTACAAACATTAAATATCACAAACTACCTGTGCTGGATTTACAATAACGTGCCAATATCTGTCACCTACGTTGGACAGTGTGTCCCCAGCCTGAACCAACAGAAAAATGCCAACACCACAGTGAAACATGGAGGGCATGAAGGAGGAGAAAAAGGACAAAACACACCCAATTCCTCCATCTTGTCCCCTCTGGACCCCTAATCTAGAAATCTAAAATTTTACTTTTGCACCTGTGCCACACTTAATTATTACTCTTATCAAACACTCAGAGCTGGTAATTCATCCTGTAAGATTGAAAACTCTTTTCCATGGACAGAGATCACAGCCAGTGTCTCTGGGGGCTCTGTCCAGGGGGGTTCCTGACCCCTGCCAGGGTCCCAGGGCAGCCAGAGGGGAGCTCTGGATTCCCACAGGCATTGGGCACAGCTGGGATTTGATGATCCTGGAGGGCTTTTCTGACCTGAAGAATTCTGGGATTTAAGTGACTTGAGGCCAAGGCTGGGCATTCATTAATCCTGGAGCTTCCCACCCATCCCAGGGCAGAGCTCTTTGTTCTCCAGCCAGCCCAGCACTGCTGCATCCCTCACTTTAGGTTACATTTATGAATCAATGCAGGAACTATCACACAAACGTGACTGGAAATAAAAACCTGCTCAATGATTGATTGCTAAGAATCAAAACTGCCCCACATCCACCCAGCCCTGCATTTTTTTTCAGCATCTTGGGGAGCTGTTTGCTGCCACGTCGTGTCCCCGGCAACACAACCAAACAAATGAACACCAAACATGTAAATTAAATATTTTATATGGTGACAGTTGCTTCTGGGCTGGGCCCAGATGCAGCAGAGTGTTTGAGAGCCACTTTTTATGTGTTAAGATAAAGTAAATTATTAACCAAGCCAAAGAAATTAACTCTTCTCTGCACTGAGAGGGATTTAGCCAACTCCAGTATCTGGGGATAAAATAAATCTCTAATCCCATGTTATAGTCAGCTCCCATTCCAATATAATGCCAGTTCAGGCTTCAGAACAGAAAGGTTGTTATAAATAACAATCTATTTCCCTGGAAACACCTCCAGAGGAGTTCCACCAGACTGGCAAAAGGAAACTGCTGCATGGCTGTAGTGCCTGTCCACTCAGGCTGTTGACAACAAACAGCAGAAACACAAAGGCTTCCCAGGAAACAGATCTGGGGAGGTTTCCAGGAAAATTCACTTCAGGAAAGGGCTGAAGAGGGTAACAAACCTGACTGGCTGGAGAACAGACATCTCCTCATCACACGGGGATAATGAAAGAGCTCATGAATTAAAGATGAGCATGAAATTACTCCCTCATTAAGTGTAAGATATTTATCACCTTCAGCAGGACAAGCTGGAATTCAGGGGAAAACCTAGAAGAAGGAGGCCAGGCTTACAAAAACCTTACAAACTCCAGATGTTCCAATTAATACAGGGAAATGTTTGCTACCCTTCAGCACAGCTCACAGCAGGTAAATCCTCACAGGGCCCAACATTTCCTTCCCATTCCCAGTCCTCCCCCTGCTGCTTAGAGCAGCCTGGGGGTGTTGGTGGGTGAGGCTGGACAGGGAGCCCCGAATTTCCAATGCCCTGGGCTGGTCCCCCAGTGTGGCACCAGGACAGGGGGGATTCTGCCCCATGCCCAGGTGAGAACCACCTGCAGATCTGCCCCAGCCCTGGGGATTCCAGCAGCACAAGGACCTGGAGCTGCTGCAGAGAGCCCAGAGGGGGCACCAGGGTGATCAGAGGGATGGAGCAGCTCTGCTGTAAGAAAGGCTGGGAGAATTGGGATTGTTCAGCCTGGAGAGGAGAAGGATCCAGGGAGAGCTCAGAGCCCCTGGCAGGGCCTGGAGGGGATGCAGGGAGAGCTCAGAGCCCCTGGCAGGGCCTGGAGGGGATCCAGGGAGAGCTGCAGAGGGACTGGGGACAAGGGACAGAGGGACAGGACCCAGGGAATGGCTCCCAGTGCCGGAGGGCAGGGCTGGGTGGGAGATTGGGAATTGGGAATTGTTCCCTGGCAAGGTGGGCAGGCCCTGGCACAGGGTGCCCACCCTGGATCCCTGGCAGTGCCCAAGGCCAGGCTGGACACTGGGAGCAGCCTGGGACAGTGGAAGTGTCCCTGTCGTGTCAGGGGTGGCACTGGCTGGGCTCCCTTCCCACCCAAACCAGTCTGGGATTCCACGGGTGTGACAAACCTGAACTCAGCTTTAGGAAGGACAGAAGCACTCACAGAGTTCCTGGCTGGTGCAAACACTGCCCTGGCACAAACACTGAGTCTGCTCTGCTCTGCCAGGCGTGGCAGGCACGGCCCAGGAGCAGCTCCAGGGGCTGCCAGCTCACACTGGGCACTGAATTCAGGCCCCTCCACCCCACAGCCCCACCTGTACCTGTGCAGGTTCCAACCTTCAGTGTCCTGGTGGACACACAACTACTGCCTCAAGGGATTTGTGTTCCCAGCGCTCTCAGATATAAGATGTTAATGAAGAGCCAGGAGCTGCATCAGCACAACAGCTTTAAGTCCATAACCATTTCCATATCACTTTACCCCTTCCCAAACCCCTGCCAAGATCCCCCTTGTGCCACTAAATCACAAGGTGACTGTTCTGGACAAGTGACAGACCCACGGCCACTGGTTTGAGAGGGAGGGAGAAAACGTAATTTTCCAGTCCACTGCAGAGCTACAGATGATGAGGCGGCCTTTTCACACAGCCCGAATTTTGTTTGCATTCCTTCCAAACAAAGCCCCCATTGAGCACGGGGAGGACGCTGGGCGGGAGGAAGCGGAATGTAGGGCAGGAGGAGGGCAGGGCTGGGAGCTGGAGCTTGACAGGCATGCCGCAGGGACATCCCACCCTGCAGGGACATCCCACCCTGTAAGGACATCCCATTCCATCCCATAGGGACATCCCACCCTGCAGGGACATCCCACCCTGCAGGGACATCCCATTCCATCCTGCAGGGACATCCCACCCTGCAGGGACATCCCATCCCATCCTGCAGGGACATCCCACCCTGCAGGACATCCGATCCTGCAGGGACATCCCACCCTGCAGGGACATCCCATTCCATCCCACAGGGACATCCCACCCTGCAGGAACATCTCACCCTGCAGGGACATCCCACCCTGCAGGGACATCCCACCCTGCAGGGACATCTCACCCTGCAGGGACATCCCACCCTACATGGACATCTCACCCTGCAGGGACATCCCACCCTGCAGGGACATCCCACCCTGTAAGGACATCCCATTCCATCCTGCAGGGACATCCAACCCTGCAGGGACATCCCACCCTGCAGGGACATCCCATCCCACAGGGACATCCCACCCTGCAGGGACATCCAATCCTGTAGGGACATCCCACCCTGTAGGGACGTCCCATCTGCAGGTACATCCCATCCCATCCTGCAGGGACATCCCACCCTGTAGGGACATCCCATTCCATCCTGCAGGCACATCCCACTCTGCAGGGACATCCCACCCTACAGGGATATCTCATTCCATCCCACAGGGACATCCCATTCCACCCTGTAGGGACATCCCACCCTGCAGGGACATCCAACCCTACAGGGACATCCCACCCTGCAGGGACACCCCATCCTACAGGCACACCCCATCCCACCCTACAATCCACCCTCTACCACTCAGCTCAGCACATCCCACCCAGGCCAGGCCAAGAGCAGCGCAGGACCGACTGATCTTCGTCTGTAATTAATTAATAATTGCTGTGCACTCACTGCAGCAGCACCACGCCTGCTCAGCTCGGGGAAGAAAAGCCAACGTGCACAAATTCATCCTCAGATTGACCAGGAAATGGAGCTGGGGAGGGAAGGGAGCCCCAGGAGGGGCTGGGGGAGCTGGGAAGGGGCTCAGCCTGGAGAAAAGGAGGCTCAGGGGGGACCTTGTGGCTCTGCACAGCTCCTGACAGGAGGGGACAGCCGGGGGGGGTCGGGCTCTGCTCCAGGGAACAGGGACAGGACACGGGGAAATGGGCTCAGGCTGGGCCAGGGCAGGCTCAGGGTGGGTGCTGGGAACAATTCCCACCTGGAAAGGGCTGTCCTGCCCTGGCAGGGACCTGGGAACAATTCCCACCTGGAAAGGGCTGTCCTGTCTTTGCAGGGAACAATTCCCACCTGGAAAGGGCTGTCCTGCCCTGGCAGGGAACAATTCCCACTGGAAAGGGCTGTCCTACCCTGGCAGGGAACAATTCCCACCTGGAAAGGGCTGTCCTGCCCTGGCACAGCTGCCCAGGCAGGGGTGGACTCCCCATCCCTGGAGGGATTTAAAAGCTCTGTGGATGTGGCACTTGGGGACATGGGGCAGTGCTGGGGATGGTCTGAGAGCCCTTTTCCAGCCTCACTGACTCTACAATTTAAATCCTGTGTATTCCAGCTGCCCAGCTTTGTTCCACAGGCTCTGAGAACAGCCTGGATTTTTAAGTGTGACTCCAAGAACAGCTCTCAGTACCTGGGCTGCCCTGGCAGAACTCAGGGCACACGCCCATCTCCTGAGGAGCAGCAGGAGGTGCCCAGATGGGCTCCTCCCAGTGCTGGGTCACTCTGAGCAAGATGAATCCTCAGCCAGAGCTTCTCCAAGAGCCTCAGCTGACTATAAAATCATGGAATGCTTTGGGTTGGAACTTTAAAACCCATCCAGTGCCACCTGCTGCCACCTTCCACTATGCCAGCGTGGTCCAAGCCCCAGTGTCCAACCTGGCCTTGGGCACTTTCAGGGATGAGGATGGAGATCATTGTTGGATTATCTAGCCTGCAAATTTGCCAGCTATAAATGGAGTCACTGTACCACCAAAACAGAGTTCAGGTTTTGTTTGGGTTTTATGTTTGAGTAAAGTGAGTAGTCAAGGCTTTTCCTGCCAGCTGTGTATGTTTGTGTAATCCTTGAGTTCTTTTTCCTGCCAGCTGTGTATGTTTGAGTAATCCACATGTTCTTCCACAGGTATCCAGCTGGAATCCAGCAGTGCCCGTGTCCCAGGCCTGGGGTTTGCTATTGCCTCTCCAAAATAAACTCTCCAGTCTGAGCTTGTGCTTCCAAAACCTCTCGCACCAAGTGAAATCATTGTCCCAGCAAAGTCCCAGTGCTGGGGACAACACCTGGAAAAACAAACACTGAGACCTTGTTCTGTGCTGAAGAGTGAAGGAGGGAGAAAAGTTCCTAGAAACCTCAGGAAAGTTGTATTGGCACTAAAGATGTAGGTTTGGGATGGTGTTCGTGCACACTCTGCAGCTCTGAATCCCTTGCAGGAGAAATGTTTTGAAGGACTTAAGTAGGAACTGAGATCATTAAGAGCTTAATTAAAAGCAGAACTCTCAGCTCCTGCCTGATGCGCTTGTGCCGGGCTTTCCTTGGAAAGAGAAAGTGGATTTACTGCTGAAGCTTTCTTACGAAATAATTAATAATTATCTTAGCTGATAACCAAGATTAAGGGCTGTCTGCTCCAAGTAAATGACACTCTGAAGCATTAAAGATTCTTTACAAGAGCTGCATTGTCTTCCAAGAGTTTAGAGCTCTGCACTTGACATATTTGCAAAATTTGTTTCTGGGAGGGCCTGGAGGGCAGCAGGAGGAATTTCTGCTTGGAAGGGGCTGGAGTCCCCATCCCTGCAGGTGTCCAGGCAGGCCTGGACGTGGCACTCAGTGCCCTGGGCTGGTGACAAGGTGGGGATTGGGCACAGCTTGGGCTCCATGGTGTTTGGAGTCTTTTCCAAACCCAGGGATTCTGGAATTCTACACTCAGGTTAATCCATCTCTCTCTACACTTGGGGGACCTCATCATGAAATTGCTGAGTTTAGGAAGACCAGACAAAGCTTTCCAGCCCAAGTTAATCTGGCAATTTTAAAAGCTCCCAGGCTTAATTATTGCTGCTGTTGTCAGTTCTCTTTTATTTATTTTTAAAATTTAAATAAAGGCATTTTGGGGCTGTTTCCTGGGCTCTGTGTAAGCTCTAAGCACACCTGGAGGATCCCAGCTGCACACTGACTCCAGGTATGGCACAGCCTGTGCTCCTGGGATTGCTCTGAGTCCTGAGGTCTTGTTCCTTCACACTTGGTGAAGGGGAGAGTTGTTAATTCAGTGAAGACAGCAGCAGTTTCATTCTGCCTGCCCAGGCACTTACTTAACACAGGAATTCCCAAAAAGTGAGGCAGCAAGGACAAGGTTTACACCTTCCTGTGGCTGTGAAGCACTTCTTGAGTTGGCTGTGTGCAGGGAGGTGCTCCAGGCCAGGCTGGACATGCCTTGAAGCAATGTGGGATAGTGGAAGGTGTCCCTGCATGGCACGGAGCTGAGCTGTAAGGTTCATTCTCACCCAAACCAATCCCTAATCCATTCTGTGATTAAACTGCTCAGCTTCAATTCCTGCAGCCCCTCCCAGCTCCTTGGGGTGTCTCCTTTGCTTCATCCATGGGAGATAAAGGAACAGGCCTCCATCAGCCAGCACCACTTGTAAGAATCACAGCTCTCTTCAGGAAAGAGAATCCGAAGCTATTCCCGGCCTCATCCTTTGGCAAAGGCTCGAGGGAAAGGCTGAGTTTTATCAGGGAGCCAAACTCAGCTGACGTGGGAGGGAGTGGGAAGCTTTAGGCTGGCTGGGACAAGCCTTGGCACTCCTGGAAATTGCTCCTGCAATCAGGCTTTGCCACCTCTGGGAGCCAGCAGAGCACCCAGCTGCAAAGGGGAGGAACTGCCAGGACAGGGAGATGGAACACGCACTGTCCTCCCCCAGTCCCAACAACTTCTCTAACAGGAACATCTCTGACCATCAGAGCTTCGGGAGCTCTTCTGTCTCAGGAGAAAACTTCAATAAAACAGCACGAGGGGTCACTAGGCAGCCCCAAAACTCACTCCAATGAAATCAAACCACTCACTCACTGACAATGAAATCATCAGAGAGATGGTGATGAGGAAACCTGAAAGCTTGGGATCACCTGGCTTCTTTTAAACAGTACCAGGAACTTCCAGATTAAGGAATTGACACTTCAGGCCGTGGGTACCCTTTCTAACAAAACATTTATTCATCAGGAGTGAGGCACTGCACTGCATTTGAACTCTTCCTTGTGTAGCACGGTCAGGTACATGGGAAGCACAGTGGGAAGAGGGAAAGGCAGCTGGATCAGCAACAAAAATCCAGGGATGGAACCAACACAAGAAGCCTGTGGATGCTCTGGGGGTCTGACAAGATGCAAACACACGATGCTCCTGGTTTAAAGCCAGCAGGCAGCAGGAATTCTGCTCATGACTTTGCAGGAGGATGCCCCAGCTTCACAGCCCTGCACACACCCTGCTCTCAGAGCTCAAACACACTTAATCCCCTGAGTAAACAGCAGAGTAACTCAGTAAATGCAGTAAATGCAGCAGCTGCTCCTCCTCCTTCAGGGGAGAGCCCCTGCACAGGAGCTCACCTGCTGCTGTGTGTGTACACAGAACCAGCACATACATCCCCTGCTTCCCACACACATCCCTGGGAGAGCAGCCATTCCTGCATGGATCCTTCCTGTGGCCATGAGTTCTTCAAGGAAATAGAAAAAAATAGCATTCACCGAATCCCAGAATGATTTGAGGGGAAGGGACATTAAAGCTCATCTTGTCCCACTGTGTGCCATGGGCAGGGACACTTTCCACTGTCCCACGTAGAAAAGTTTGTGTTCTGTTTCCAGGCATCAAAACCCCTGTCCAAGCTGGCCTTGGACACTGCCAGGGTTCCAGGGGAAAGCTGAGCTAGGGGAATATTGGGATTCCTTCCCAATACCCTTGTTCTTTGCCCACGAAGCCAATCCCTGTGTCATAGTGCCAGTAGATCCCAGCCAGGCACGGAGAGCAGGGCACCCAGGAGGAATCTCCAACACCTGGATCAGAGAAGCCAAGAGCTGCTGCTGGCCTGAGACAAGCCCACACAAAGAGCTGCAAGGCAGGTTATAAATAATGCAGGGCCCCAGCACAGGCAGGCAGCACAGCTCAGGATCCGCCACGCTGCACATTCCCAGCCCTCCTTACCACAGGCTACTCCCACACTACTCAGAGCAGGATAAAAGCTCTCCAAAGCACTCCAGCTCGTGGTACAAACTGACAGGGGAGTTCCCTCCCAGCCTCCCTGCACTGACTCAGGACTCAGGGCAGCATGGGGAGTTCCTGCCTGACTTGTTCAGACACAGAGCCCAGCGCCTGGGGGGGAGCAGAGCTCCCACAGGGAGCAAAGGGGCTCCAGGAAATGAAGAGAGACAGGCAGGACTTCCAGAGACCCTGAGCTCCCACAGCTGTGGGGAGAGGCAGGAGCAGCCCTGGGAACAACTCAGAGAGCATCAGTCATCACAGTGACTCTGGAATGGCCTCCTGGCTGTCTTTGCTCTCCTCTTCTGCACCTTCAGTTCCATCATTTCTGACATCCCACCACCAGGAGGGCAACAAAGAGCTCACAGGATGAGTAAATCGTGGATCTGTGTGTTAGCAAAGCAGAAATTCAGTGAATTTTCAGTGAATTCAGGCGTTTCACCCTCTCTGCAGGAAGTTTTTGCCAGCGCAGAGTGTGCAAAGCAGAGCTGCAGCAGGAACTCACTGGTCCTGCTCTGCAAGGTTTCAAGTCGTGACAGCTCAGCACTGACAGAGCACCTGAAGCTGCATCTGAATAAAGTCAGCACATACCTCACATGAAGTAAAATAACACACACACCTTAGCTGAAACCTTGGGAAATGTGCACTGAGCTCAGTTACAGAGCAGTCATGGAACTGGAAAGGACCTCTGAGATCACCAAGGCCAGCCATGGTTTAAGAAAGCTCCACAGGGTAGGAGAAGCTCCTCCCTGAAGGTGCAGGTCCTGTCTGGGAGCCTGGTTTGGATCAAGCTGGGCTTGGCAGGACCATGGGAGCGGAGTCAAGTGATTTAATTGCTTTAATCCCACCAGCCACAACTGATGACATGATCAGTGTTAACAGGTTTTTTTCCCATACATCCAGTCCCTGGTGCCAGCCCTGCCACCCTGAGTCCATCACCCAAAAGCCTCTCCTTCCCCAAAAGCTCTCTCATCTCCCACTCACCAAACCAGCCCTTGCACTCTGCTTTTCCCCCTGAATTATCACCTGGGCAAACATTCCCTGCTCTGTCCCAAGCTCAGCAGCCTCCATCCATCCACACCATGCTACACAAAAGGGTTTTTCTGGGTAACATTCACAGCAGCAGCAGAGAAAATCCCATGGGAATAGCTGAACCCACCTGCTGGGGATCCTGCAGTATCCTGAAAATTGCTATTTTGTAGAGCAGGTATCAAGAACAGGAATTATGACTAGATCTCACTCTGTAAAGGTAAGTTAAAGACTCTTATCCAGTGACATTCGCTAGCATGAGAGTGTGTATCTCAAAAAAAAAAAAAAAAAAAACTTATTTAATTCCAGCATCTATTTTTAGGACTGCAGTAGATTCCCAAAATCCAAACGAAGCACTTCAGCTTTTAACACAAAATTTGCTCAATTAGAGATGCTTAAACCCAAGTGTATTTTCTTTCCAAGAGGCTGTTCAAGCTCTTAGTGACCCCCTGGCTCTGTGCTGAGCCCCATTTCCCAGCACTTTATAAAACTGCCCCTCCAGGCCGAGTTTCCCCAACCCCACACCAATCCAGAGGAATTGCAAAGCCAGGACACACCAGCAGCACCGGAGCCAGATCGTCTCCTCCCAATTAATCTATTCTTAACGAAGCAGATGACAGTCCTGTGAGACAGCAGCTCCTGGGGGTGACCTACATTCCCCTCCTGGATGCATCTGTGTGCCTCCAGTCCCTGTTACATCCCTAGCAGGGTACAGGCAGATCTGATTTATGCAAACCAGCCCTAACCATCCCATCAGGGACTCGTGAATATTCATTTTGCTGATAAATCCAGTACTTCTATCCCCCCAAATTCCAGGCTTAATCCCCCCCAGACAACAGGAGGCTGTTGTTTTCCAGCCTGACCTGGTAGCTGGGAATGGCCACTTGCTGGGAATTCATCCACATCTCCACTGCTGGAAGAATTTGGGGATCTTCCCAAACCCATCTCATATTGCCCTTACAGCACCAACCAAATCAGAGATGAACAGCACTCCCAACTGCAGGACTCACAACCCCAGAGTGAAGGAGACCTCCCTAATGGAAATTCCTTTCTGAGTGCTCCTGCTGCCACCAAAGCAGCAAAGGAGCTGTGGGCAGGTGAGATCTCTGCCATGGCCTTTTCAGGGATGCACACCACATGCAGGGCACCAAAACTGTCTCACTGCAAGTCTCCACTGAAACCTTCTCCGTGACTGTTTTTGAGATTTGTATTAAAAATCACAAATTAACACCTGAGGTAAGTCACTGCAAAAGGCAGTACTGCTTCCAAGAATTCTTTAAGAGCACTTGGCAGCTATGTTAAAAAATATTAAAAATATGAAGTGACCAAGGAGACAGAGGTGGTGGGAGCTGTGTGTTCCCCACACAGCACCTCCATGGCACAGAGGGTTTTTCACTGCTCATCACCTAAATTAAAATATTAATCACTTCCAGGAACAATCCTTGACACCTCCTTTGTTCCACCTTATTCCCTCCAACTGGGAGAAGTGCATTACCTTGATATTACACATTGGATACTTGCAGATGTAAATCATTTTATCAGCTGAACATGACTTTTTTGTTCTTAGAAATACAGATTCTACCCACACATTTAGGTCTGGGAAGCCACAGGGCTGTAAGGAAGCAGAGTATCAATACATCAGGGATTCCTCAAGCAGCACTGCTCATGTTTGAAAGATGGATTACAATGAGAAGTGCTGTTCAAACCCACACCTGGGGTTAAAACCCAAATAACCAGGAGGTGGGAAAGGCCCTGGTACCACACAGCACACAGGGAGCTGAGGGCCCATCCCAGGGACCTGCCTGGGAGGGATTTCCAAATGTCTCTTCCTCATTTCTGAGGACACACAGGGCCTTCCCAAGAGCTCCTCATCACCCTCAAGTTCCAGGTCCCTCACTCCATCTGCTGCAGGTATTTTAATTCTGACTGGACACAAACTGCCAGTCATGAAGTTTGTACTAATCTTTGCAAATAAATTTCAACTTTTCTGTAAAGTGAAGGTGACAGCTCCTCCAAGGGAGGATCTAAGGTGTGTGAGCTTAAAACCATTAGTTAGAGGTGGCTGCCGGGGGGCTGGAGAGAAAGGGGACTCAAGGGATGAAGTTAAATCCCCAAGAGCTCAAACCAACCTGTTTTCCATAAAACGGACATTTTCCATAAAATGGACATTTGCCATAAAATGGGAGCGTTTTCCATAAAATGGACATTTGCCATAAAATGGACATTTCCCATTAAATGGAGCATTTGCCATAAAATGGAGCATTTGCCATAAAATGGACATTTCCCATTAAATTGAGCATTTGCCATAAAATGGACATTTCCTATAAAATGGAGCATTTGCCATAAAATGGAATTTGCCATAAAATGGACATTTGCCATAAAATGGACATTTGCCATTAAATTGAGCATTTGCCATAAAATGGACATTTGCCATAAAATGGAATTTGCCATAAAATGGGAGCGTTTTCCATAAAATGGGAGCGTTTTCCATAAAATGGACATTTGCCATAAAATGGACATTTCCTATAAAATGGAGCATTTGCCATAAAATGGACATTTCCCATTAAATGAAGCATTTGTCATAAAATGGACATTTGCCATAAAATGGGAGCGTTTTCCATAAAACGGACATTTTCCATAAAATGGACATTTCCCATTAAATGGAACATTTGCCATAAAATGGACATTTGCCATAAAATGGACATTTGCCATAAAATGGACATTTCTCATTAAATGGAGCATTTGCCATAAAATGGACATTTGCCATAAAATGGGAGCGT
The DNA here is from genome assembly GCF_003957565.2 of Taeniopygia guttata. Lineage (NCBI taxonomy): Eukaryota > Metazoa > Chordata > Aves > Passeriformes > Estrildidae > Taeniopygia > Taeniopygia guttata. Next base: position 643,609 of record NC_044214.2, on the reverse strand, counting down.
TTTCCATAAAATGGACATTTGCCATAAAATGGACATTTGCCATAAAATGGACATTTCCCATTAAATTGAGCATTTGCCATAAAATGGACACTTGCCATAAAATGGACATTTGCCATAAAATGGGAGCATTTTCCATAAAACGGACATTTGCCATAAAATGAACATTTCCTATAAAATGGAGCCTTTGCCATAAAATGGACATTTGCCATAAAATGGAGCATTTGCCATAAAATGGACATTTCACATTAAATTGAGCATTTGCCATAAAATGAAGCATTTGCCATAAAATGGGCATTTGCCATAAAATGGGAGCGTTTTCCATAAAATGGACATTTCCTATAAAATGGAGCATTTGCCATAAAATGGACATTTGCCATAAAATGGGAGCGTTTTCCATAAAACGGACATTTTCCATAAAATGGACATTTCCTATAAAATGGACATTTCCTATAAAATGGACATTTGCCATAAAATGGAGCATTTGCTATAAAATGGACATTTGCCATAAAATGGACATTTCCTATAAAATGGAGCGTTTGCCATAAAATGGACATTTGCCATAAAATGGGAGCGTTTTCCATAAAACGGACATTTGCCATAAAATGGGAGCGTTTTCCACAAAACGGACATTTTCCATAAAATGGACATTTCGTATAAAATGGACATTTTCCATAAAATGGAGCATTTTCCATAAAATGGAATTTGCCATAAAATGGACATTTGCCATAAAATGGAATTTGCCATAAAATGGACATTTGCCATAAAATGGACATTTCCTATAAAATGGAGCATTTGCTATAAAACGGACATTTGCCATAAAATGGGAGCGTTTTCCATAAAGCTGACATTTTCTATAAAATGGACATTTCCTATAAAATGGAGCCTTTGCCATAAAATGGACATTTGCCATAAAATGGAGCATTTCCCACGCACTGTGACCTGGACACGAAGAGACAATCACTTCCAAGAGCTCAGAATCCAAATGTTGAACTCCACTGTGCACTCAGCAGAGGTGCTCAAGGCACAGCTGCCACAGGTTTTGGGAGCAGTGGGTGTACCTGGCATCCCAGCAGATGAACACTGGGATCCTGACAGCAACAGAGCTTCAGAGAGAATTCCAGAAGTGCTGGGGCTGGAAGGGACCTCTGGGGATCCTCCAGCCAAACCAGGTCACCTGGAGCAGGTGGGTTGAACATCTCCAGAGAGGGAGACTGCACATCCTCCCTGGGCACGCTCCCCCCAGGGAAGGGGTTTCACAAGTCACATGAAAGCACAGCTCAAATCTATGTGTAAAAACAATCTCTGTGCAGTAAGAAGGTTCCAGGTTCCTGCTGACACCACCTACACTGTCACCAAGGTCCCCGAGACCACAGCTTCAACACAAGCAGTTATTTCTTCCAGAAAAAAGAAATTTGATCATTTTGTTATTCCAGCAGCCAAACCTTCCTTACACAAGGCTCCCACAAACAAAACAAAAGAAAATGAACAAAGGAACTATTTTAGTGATGTTTTATGCATACCAAGAGACAAGAGAGACAATAAGGTTTTTATTCATAAGGTACTAAGGGGCAAAAAAAGGAAATGAAGCTCTAGCAAGAAAAAGAACTTCCTTCAGAGCTGTTCCCATGTAGCAGTAATGTCTGCTCAGTGTCAGTTAATTCCAGGTTTGAGGGCTGATTTAATTCCCTGCCATTACATCTTTCATTTTCCAATATACTCAATTAACTCTGGTCCAGGCCTTCACCAGCCCATATTTTCAGGGAGGGCATCACATGAAGCAGCTGCATCTCCTCATGAATCCCACTGTCAGGAGCCCATCAGGTCACACCCCCAAAATCACAGCATGGAAAAGTCTGGACTCCAGACAGCCCAGTCTGCAATTGGAATTCTACTCTAAACCACCAAGGACATGAATTAAATATGTTCAAGTTCAATTACAGCCAATTAAATCAGTTTTTATGCATGTCGCACCCTACTTAAGCTATATTTGTTAGCTAGAAAATAAATACAGCACATGAATCTGCCTTCACATAGACTGCTATTTATGAAACACAGAATTTGTCACTATTTGCTGCAATGGTAATTTTGCCCTCAAATTACATAAAAATAAAATTCAAGTTAACACTTATCCTGGCTAATTTATACTCAGCAGATGGACAAGACAGATAATACATAAATGAAGGGAAGTGAATTCATTCAGAAAAGCATCAGCTTTACCAAAGAGGAGGTCATTAAAGGATTCAGCCACTCGATTCACTGAACCCCACAACAGTTTGGGGTGGGAAGGATCTTCCAGCTCAACTTGTTCCATGGGTAGGGACACTTTCCCCTGGACCAGGTTGCTCCAAAAGGACTCATGTGACAACTGACTGCTGGAAAACCTGTTTGTGTTCTTACAAACACAAAACAATCCCATTATTTCTGAGTGTCCCAAGCCAAGCTGCCCAGAGCAGAGAGCTCTGTCACTGCTGGCACCAAGCACGCGCTGCCATCAGTTAGGGTTAGGGTTAGGGTTAGTATATCAGCAAGAAAAATCTTGAAATAAAGGCCCATTGTTATGGTATTGCCCCAAAGCATCACATTTATCATGAAGTTTTTAGTTGTTAATGATACTGCAACAGTCTAAGTGAAATCCCAGAAAAAGCCTGAGAAACAGGAAAAACGTGCCTTTGAAAATGTGGAAACAACTGGAAGAATGTCACACGACACACCTGGAATCAACATTTCTTGCTACCCAGAGCACTGGCATCTCCTGAGACAGCACTGGAGGCTGTGAGACTTGTTTGGATTTTTCAGTTTGCAGTATTCTGCAAGAAGGTTCACAAAACCCCAGAATGGTTTGAGTTGGAAGGTACCACACAGCCCATCCAGTGCCACCCCTGCCATGGGCAGGGACACCTCCCACTGTCCCAGGGTGTCCCAGTGTCCAGCCTGGCCTTGGGCACTGCCAGGGATCCAGGGGCACCACAGCTGCTCTGGGAATTCCATCCCAGCCCTGCCCACCCTGCCAGGGAACAATTCCCAATTCCCAATCTCTCACCCAGCCCTGCCCTGGGGCAGTGGGAGCCATTCCCTGTGTCCTGTCCCTCCATCCTTTGACCTCAGTCCCTCTGCAGCTCTCCTGGAGCCCCTCCAGGCCCTGAGTTCTGAGTGTCCCCACTGGTGCTGTCTGAGCCTGGTGCTGAGGACAAAAGGAGGCTGACACTGATAATAACAGGGAGAACTTGATCTGGGTATTGGGGGAAAGTTGTGCTGCAGGTGGTGTGTGACAGGACAGAACAGCAGAGAGGTGCTGGCTCTGCTGTCCTGGGGGCAGTGAGAGACCCCAGACAGCCCAAATTACCCCAGCCCTGCTGTGAGGTGACAACCAGAGAGTCTGTGCTCCACAGGCTGCCTCAGTCGTGCTGCTGGTCCTGGGTGCCAGGACAGGACCCGAGGTGGGGATCCCATTTCCCAGCCTGCAGAGCTGCTCTGGATCCCAGTAAAACCCTGCAGGCAGGGGAGATTCCTGCTGGATGAGGTCTCCAGCTCCTAACCCTGCAGGTGGGTGAGAGCAGAATGAGCAGGAGACAGAGGTGGTGTGAGAAGTCCTGCTCTGAGCGAGCGCAGGTGCTGTCACCCAGCAGCTGGCAGAGGTGACACAAGGACTGTCAGCGCTGTGGTTTGGCACCCTGGGGCTCGTGGGGCTGCTGCTCCAGCTGCTGGCAGAGCTCTGCTGCAACCTCAGCTCTTCTCCTGTAAATCCTGGTGTTGTTCTCTGACATAGTCTGTGCCTGGACTGGAGCTTGGAACAACCTGGGATAGTGGGAGGGGGTGGAATAAGGAACACATTAAATGCTCCTTCCAACCCAATCCATTCTGTCATTCCATGGCCCAAAAACAGGCAACTCCATCTCTGTGTCTCTGGCTGGGACAAGGTCTCAAGCACACTGGGACACATCCCTGAGGCTGGGGACACATCCCTGAGGCTGGGGACACATCCCCCAGGCTGGGGACACATCCCTGAGGCTGGGGACACATCCCCCAGGCTGGGGACACATCCCCCAGGCTGGGGACACATCCCTGTGATGTGACCACCTCAGCTGAGCAGACACTGCCAGCCTAATGCCGTTACAGGTGGAGCTTCTGAGCCCCTCTGAAGGAACACACAGCACTTCTGCTCACTGAAACAGGAATGAGGCACAGCAGACTTCCAGAGAACTCACATTCCTGGTCCATGCTGTCCTGGACAGACCAACAGGAAGCACAAATCCCAAAGAACTAGACAGGATTTACTTTGCTTTTACCAGAGATTTAGCTAAAATAACTAACTTTGTTGTTTACTGGGAAGATCAAAACGTTCCCTGGAGATGAAAGCCCTTCCCAGCACGTCCTGCCACGTGCACAGGGATGGAGGTGACAGCTCAGCTTCTCAGGAGCTCCTCCTGCCACAGCAATCCCACCTGGAGAAGGGAGAGGGGAGGGAGGATGAGCCACAGCCTGCAGCAAGCCTTGGAAGGTGTGAAATCAATGCTGCTACCTGAGGAACTGGAAGCTTCTAGGTACTGCTACCAGCATTCCGATGACCTAAGTTCAGGCATTTATTACAGATCTGCAGTAATGAAAGTGTAAAGTGGTGACCTCGGGGAAGTCACATGCCCAGGGGATTTGGTGGTGAGGAAGAACAGGTACCACGGCCTGGTTGGAAGGGCAGGAGACGACATTTGGCACATAAATATGTCAGACACCAATAGGTGAGTTCCTACATCCAGGTGCCCAAAGTCAATAAGTGAGCACTTGAAGGGAAATGTAAAATCACCTCTACTGTAGAAGATTACAATGCTGGTGAGACCCATTTAAGACACAACCATCTCAGGGGCAAAACAACTTATTTGGGACCAGGTACAACCCATCCAGGAAATGTTGTCAGGAAACAGAGGCAAGAGTTTGCTCCCATAAGGTGCAGATGAGCCATGATAAAGCCCAGTTTTCCTGAACCTTCCACAAATCCAGTGGCTGGTACTGTACCCTGACCCAGCCCAGGTCAGCCACACCTGGACGTGCTGAGATGACACCTGAACTTACCAGAGCACCACCCACCTTTGGAACCACGGCTTTTAAGGGTTCTGAAGCTCAGGGCTCAGGCCAGGACAGCCTCCCAAGCACGCTGCTGATCCCAGCCCCTCCAGCACCAAAGAACTCCCAGTACACACAGCAGCCACACCACAGCCATGGTTTTGGGAAGAGACCATTCCTCCTAGTCCAACAACAGCTTCAGTGGATCCAAACATGAAAGCACACCAGTATGAGAAGCATCCTTGAGGAAAAAGCTGTACAGGTATGGATCTAACTGTAGAAATTCCATACCTATTGGCTCTCAAGCAAAGAGGTGTCTCTCTGGGAGCATTAAGTCACATTTTGGAAATGAGACACAAACGAGTGCTTCTCCAGGTTAGAGAGAACAGTCACAATCCCAGTGGGAGAGAAAGCCTGGAGTTGTTTTAGCTACAGAACAGAACCAAAACATGCAGAGACTTTAGTTAAACCCACACAAGACTTGTAGTCAAGCCCACACAGAGAGGAAAACCCACACAGCCGAGCTGCACTGAAACACCAGACGTTCAAGACAACTTGCAAGAGCAGCTCTGGTCTCTTTTCTGTTCTCCAGGGCCAGACAGGGAATTCCCTCAGCACCAGGAATTTGACAAGCTGGTTTTTCACAAAGCATTTCTCCAGTACCTTACCCCCTTGTAAGAGTTACACAAACCAAGCCTGAAATCCTTCTCTACTTTCTGCACCATGACTTTTTGATGGCACAACAGGCTGCCACTCCTGGAGAATGTCATGGTTTGACACTGGCACAATGCCAGTGCCCCCCATGAAAATGCAATTTCTCAACTGAATGCTGTGAAATGCAATCGAGAACAGTGCAAAGCAGGCCCAAGCTTAATAACAAGAAAAAAACTTTATTAAACTACTACCACTATGCTACTATAAAAGAGGGAAAAAAAAAAAGAAAGAAAATACACACAATTCAAAATGAAAACCTTCCAAAGCATTCCTCCTCCCACCACCCAACTCCAACAAACCACAGTGAGACACAATCTGTGCAACCTGCTCTGCTCCTGTGTCCTGCCTGGGCATTTCTCAAGCCCAGGTGAGAGGAATTTTCCTGGCAGAGCAGCCCTCTCCCAGCCACCATCCTTCTTGAGGCTCTCCAGCTCACTAACAAGCAGGGACACGCTGGATTTCGTGCTCCAGGGAGGAGGAGCAGGCAGCAAGCTGTGGGTACCCAGGGTGGGGAGAGCCCACGCCCTGCTCCAGGGCCTGCCAAGGCAAAACCCCTCACAGGCAGCACTGCTGGACTGCAGGCAGCAACATCTGCCTAAAACCCTTCGAGTTAGGGTTGATTCTTCCTATCCCCTGATGAGGTTTTCATCAGTAGGCTCTCAATTGATACCCTAATTAAATATCAGTATTGACTTGAAGAGTGGAAAAGATCAAGCAGTTTTCTCAGGATAAAAAGAATTGTTGAATCACAGGATGGTTTGGGTGGGAAGGAATGTTAAAGCTCATCCCATTTCACATCTTGGTACGTGCAGGAACACCTTCCACTATCCCAGGGTGCTGCCAAGTCCAACCTGGCCATGGACAGCTCCAGGGATGCAGGGGCAGCCACGGCTTCTCTGGGCAACCTGTGCCAGGCCTGCCCATCCTCACAGGGAAAAAAATCTTCTGCAAGAGCATAACAGATTTTCTTTCAAAGGGCACAAAGCAAAATCACTTCTCTGCACCTCCCAGTTGTGTTTATCACTCAACAAGGCACTAAAAACTAATCACTGGCTACTTAAAACAAAGGCTGTGTTCCTGCTTAGGCATTCAAGAACAAGTTTCTAGCAGCACCAACAGACATTTTGTTTGGCCTCTGAAAATTCACGAGCAGCCCACAGATCATACAGCCTGTCACAAGAAGCCTGTGCTCCAAATCTGAACACACATTAGCCCAGCAAATATCAGTGACTTCCTAACTCTTCATCTGTGTCACTGCTGAAGTGACAGCTCAGTCCCTCCCCAGAACAGCCAAGCTGGGCACTCTCCTTCCCCTGAGCCTGCAGGGCTCCTGATCGTGCTCAGCACATTTGGGGAGCAGCTGCCCCCGAGTTTCAGCTGCACATCACCAGCGTGTCAGTGCAAGGACAGAGGAGCAGCAGGGCTGCCAGCACAGGACTGAGCCCAGGGAAGCAGCTCTGCAGCGTTCCTGTCCTTCCCTGACCGGCTTAGCCCGAGGCACCCACAGCAACAGCCCAGTTTGGGCTTTGGTTCATACTGGGGCAGGGAGGAGGGAAGGCCAGGCACTGGAACTGCTGCCAAGAGGTTTGTTCATGTGGAACTGCAACCAGAAGGTGAATTTTCATGGAGAAACTCTCAAGCCCAGGGCAGTGCCCATCCCCTGGGCTCACCTCCAGTGCTGGGGGCAGCTCTGGGCCCCTCCTGCCAGGAGAGACCTGGAGGGGCTGGAGCGTGTCCAGGGAAGGGAACGGAGCCCCAGGAGGGGTTGGGGGAGCTGGGAAGGGGCTCAGCCTGGAGAAAAGGAGGCTCAGGGGGGACCTTGTGGCTCTGCACAGCTCCTGACAGGAGGGGACAGCCAGGGGGGGTCGGGCTCTGCTCCAGGAACAGGGACAGGACACGGGGAAATGGGCTCAGGCTGGGCCAGGGCAGGCTCAGGGTGGGCAGCAGCAGGAATTTCTGCCTGGAAAGGGCACTCAGGCCTTGGCACTGCCCAGGGAGGGTTGGAGTGCCCATCCCTGGACATATCCAAGGAATGCCTGGATGTGGCACTCAGTGCCCTGGGTTGGGGACAAGGTGGGGATTGAGCACAGCTTGACTTGATGGGCTGGGAGCTCTTTTCCAGCCTCAGGGATCCTGGAGTTCTGAGTACAAGCACCACCTCCTCTGCTGTTTCCATGTCCCCTGCTGCCCTATCACTCCACCAGCACAGATTTGGAGGGTAAGGCAAGGAGCCCCATCAGGGAACTGATCCAGCTCAGCTGAAAAAACAGCCACGTTACACAAAGAAGTTTCCAGCCAGCTCAGTTCCTCAGCTCTTCACCACAGCCATCCCCAGTTTCTCATCAGCTCTGCGAGGCGTGTGCAAAACTGCTGCTCATTATTCACTGCCCTACATGAGAAAAAAATCCCCAAACACTCACACACAAAAGCCAAAAAAACCCCTACTAAACAAAAGCAAAACCAAACCACCCTTCTGGTACAGTATCACACCAGTCCAGCTCGCTCTGCAATCCTTCCCCTGGGTGTCCCAGCAGAGAGAGGAGAGGACAACCCCTCTCCAGGCCAAACAATGCTTGTCCAACCTCCAGCAGCTCAGAGCCCAGGGGATTCCTGAGCTCCAGCCTGCATTCAGAGGGCTGTATCCAACAGCCACCGATGGATCCACTTCCATTTTCTACTTTCATTCTGAACCCACTCATTTTTCCCCTCCAAAATTCCCCTGGCAGCCAGTGCTGCAGCATAGCCACCTCCAAGTGGAAATGACTTTGGCCTCTCCTCCTGATGGGTTCAGGTCAGGGAAATGACTGAGCAGGAGGTGGGATCGAGGGGCTTTGCTGGGCCAGGGTTTATTGGGGTTTTTCCTTGTCTAATTCACCTGCTCCAAGCCAGGAGTCAGAAGCAGACTGAGCCCGCAGCCTGGGCACAACATGAACACAACTCACAGCTGCTGCTGCTGCTCCTGTAGGCTGCAGGTAGGATACAAAAAAGGGATATAACTATGGAATTATGGAATGGTTTGGCTCAGAAGGGACCTTGAAGCTGATCCCATTTCACATGGGCAGATCTTCCACTAGACCATGCTGCTCCAAGTCCTGTCCAGCCTGGCCTGAACACTGCCAGGGATGGGACAGCCACAACTTCTGGGAACAGGCAAACCAGTGCTTCCAACTGGTGTAGCAACCCCTTTTTTGTTTGAATCCTGAAACTACCCGTTTTTCAAACTTCACTGCAATCCCTGCACAGCAACAGCATCTTCACCACTCAAGCCATCATTTGTTTCCCCAAATCTGGCAAGTTTTCCCCCATTCTCTACCTGGAGATCCCTCCTTCCTTCTGACATTAATACAGCACAATCCTGAGTGAACAACTCCTCACAGGATGCACAAACAAGCTTGAATTTATTACTTGAGGACTCTTGAGGACTTACTTTTAAAAACTTCAGTGCTTCAATGTGCCAATATGAAGCAATTTCAAAGCAAGTGGTTCCAACTCCAACCCACTTCTAATAAAGCCAAAAGAAATAATTAAAAAATAATAATTTCCTCCAAGTAGTTTTCCTATACTTTCATATTTAAAGTAATAGTTTTGCAGCTCCTAGCACTGCTTTGGTTGTGTTCAAAATAAAACAAACCTTAAAGACCACTGTTTTTTGTCTCTGGATTTGAAGACTTGCAGCCAGGTGAGTAAAGCTTAGGAGCACAACATACAGCTGCACCTCCAGGAGGGAGAAAGATCCAGGGAAGTTTTACCTCCATCAGGAGCACTGAGGGAAAATCTCCAATACTCACACACCCTTTGTTCTCCTGAGCTGTTACTAGAGATTTCATGGGAATGGGATTTTTTTGTGACTCATCTTCATTTGCATTGGACTTAGTCAGACAACAGTGATTACGTGCTTAGGCTCAGTTCTGGCATTCAAATCCTTCAGCAGCCATCCTGGCCAGAAGAGCCTCCCTCCCTACCTGTGCCCAGGTGCCAAAGGCCGGGCCCTGAGGAGCTCCACAAAGTGTGCACAGCTCCTCTGGGTCCTCTACCCACAGCTCACTTCAAACCATCAACAACCTGACCCACTGAATGCCAATAAAGAGATGGTAAAAAATAAGATCTCAGGGATATGCTGCCTGGAAGTTACCTATCCTAACATTTTAAACACTCAAAATAAAGACAATCTGCAGGAGTGGCAGCAGGGAGAGCACTAAAATGAGGAGGAGCACCAAGGAGCACCACCAGTGCCAGAGGGGCAGCTGCACCCACTCACCGACACAGCCAGGAGCACCTCGAGGGCACAACTAGGAAATCACCACAGTTCTCAAAACCAAGCACCATAAAAATGATTCCTGCACCAGAAAATCGCTGAAGAACAGTTAAAATTTTAAACAGTTAAGCCTTCCAAGATGTATTCCTTCTGTACCTGCAAACAGCAGGGCAGGGCTGGAGGCCCAGGCCCTGCCCTCCCCAGGGAGGTTACCATGACTCTGGGATTTCTTGCAGAAATGCCATCTGGAATATTTATAGTGCCTGAGACGGGGCAATGAAATCACTCACGCTGGCACCTCAGCACATCCAGCAGCTTAACTGCTGCTTTAGCAGGAAATATCAGACAGAAGTGACTCAAAGTCAAAGTGAGAGTATGTGGAATTACAGGGACAGTAAGTTATCTCCCAGCAGCCATCATGGAGCAGGATTAGCCAGTGTGCAAAGATGAAATGTGAAGCGAATGGAAGTTACTAACGTGAAGCAGAAATGTTCTATTAGTGTGTCTTCTCCTACATATGCAAACAAGCCTTTGGTTTGAGAGAATTAAAACCTTTTCCCCATGCATCCTCCTTAGACAGAGGCCAGTTTCAATATTCCTCGAGATCCTTCTTTTCCTTACAAACTGAAGACTGAGCCCTCCAGTGCTTGAAGGGAACCTACAGAAGAGCTGCAGAGGGACTGGGGACAAGGGATGGAGGGACAGGACACAGGGGATGGCTTCCCAGTGCCACAAGGCAGGGCTGGATGGGATATTGGGAATTCAGAATTGTTCCCTGGCAGGGCGGGCAGGCCCTGGCACAGGGTGCCCACCCTGGATCCCTGGCAGTGCCCAAGGCCAGGCTGGACTTTGGGACACCCTGGGACAGTGGAAGGTGTCCCTGCCATGGCAGGGGTGGCACTGGGTGGGCTCTGAGGTCCCTTCCCACCCAAACCATTCCAGGATTCCATGAACCAGTCCCTGCCTACAGCCCCCACCAAACACTCCAGGACATTTTATGTGTGTCCCAGGCTGTTGGTTGAGCTCTGAGCAAACCCAGGGCAGGGACCAAAGCTGCTGGGGTTATTCAAACACAGGAGAGCCTCAGCCAAGGATCCAGTCACCTCCCATCACCCACTGTGTACACAGGGCTTTGCAAACCACATTTCCGTGTTGCTACAGGTCAAAGACTCCATCAGAGGCTTTCCCTGAAACTCTGCTCTTCCAGAGCTGCAGGGCTGCTGTGCTGGGACTTCCCAGAGCAGGGACCCCCATGGAACACCCCTTTCCAGGCTCCTGGGCTGCCACTGCTGCTGCAGGGTCAGCCTGGCTGAGGGTGAGAGCTGCTGTCACCAGGGGAATTTGAAATCCCATTTTCAGCCAGATTGCTGCATCACTTGGCAATAATGCAGAGAGAACTGAGTGGACCTGGGTAACTCAGGTGTTTGGATTCCTCCCTCAGGGATGGGCTGTTTTTCCCAAGGTGCTAATGGAGAGTCTCCCTTTCAAGTGACATTGTCTGCACAGGACACTGCCCTCCAAGTTTCCACATCCACTTACAGAGGATTATGGAAACAACACATTTAAGGCATCTTTGGGCAGTTAAATACCACACAGAAAATCAATTTGTACCCCAACACCTGCCAAATTCCACTGTGAAGACACAAACCTGGCATAACCAAAGGGTGTACGCAGCGACCATCACCAGACATTCAGTTCAGGATTCAGGGAATGAAACACCTCTGCCTTCCAGTTTAGGCACTCCAGAAACAAACAGCCACTGGTCTGACTGGTGGGAAATACTTCCAAAATCTGCAGTGCACACTTCCTACTCAGCTTGGTGATACTCCTCTTGAAGGCCCCAAAACTGTACAGTCAGACCAGCAACTAACACTACTTACTAAATTACTAATTATTAAAAGCACGAGTTGTTGGAGCAGGAGCCACTGTGAGCCCGCTGACTTTTTAACTATGACGTTGACTATTTTTAACTTTGAGAATTGAAATAAACCTTCCCAACGAACTCCAAAGGCAAGGAATGTCATGTGATCCCAGCAAGGATCTGCCAAGCAGTGCCAAAATACACCCCGGCCACAGCAGCAAACCCATCTGGCCTCCCTGAGCTAGGGTATGCCATGGGAAGGGACAACATTAACTGTCACACAGTGCCCCAACATTTCAGCAAAATGCCAAGTTGAGGCCCTAAGAGATTTTAGGGAGTAACCTTCTCAACACTTAGTTGTCACAAAGGTGGGGTTTTTCACTTTAAATTTCCCAAGCCTTGCTTAAGAGAGTATTTTTATATGTTATAGTCTGAGGTGCAATTTTTGGGTGATGTTTCAACACATGAGGAAGTGCACAGGGGTGAACTTACACCCAGCACTAAGATCTACACTGACACTCCATGCTCCCTCAGCTGCATGACCAGTGATTTAAGGGATTTACAGCAAACACAAAAGTCAGATCCAGTTCAAATCCCACAAAATAATTTTCTTTTTTAGCCTTATGTATCTGCATGTGTTACACCAGTGGGTGCTGCAAGAAAGCTGAGCCAGGAATTATCCTTAATTTCCAGAGGCGGTCACCAAGAAGGTGAGAAGCTGCTGACCTGAACTCTTCATCTGCAAAACAAGATGTTGAGGAGAAGGCAAAGGAAGCCCTGTGATAACCCTGGGATCGAAGGATATTGGGTGCCAGGCCTGTCCCATGGCACAAATCGCACGGAAAAGGCAAAGACACATCCCTCTTTCTGATGTCACAGCAGCTCTACCTTGGCCAGGAGGTGCTGTGTGAGGAAGGGCTGGAATCAGCTTTGCCGAGGGGGGGAAGGACAGCTTTGTTGGGCGAGAAAACAGACCCCACCCAGGAGCGCGACCGTTTGTGAGGCACATCCATAGCGCTGCAAACACGGGATCCGCAGGGATTAGCGCTGATGGAAGGGGCCAGGTGGGCTCTGCCGGCTGGCACAGGGTGTGGGGGACAGGCTGCCAGCGAGGGGGGACAGCGAGGGTCGCTCAGGGTCACCCAGCGCGGACAGAGGCTCCAAAGCCAGCCTGCCCTGCAGCAGGGGCGAGGCGACACTGCCGGGGTCGGGGACAGCACCGGGACACAGGAACGGGGCTGGGGGGGTGACACAGGAAGGTCCTGGGGGGACACAGGGTGTCCCTGGAGCGGGGGGGATACAGGAGTGGGGCAAGGGGGTGACACAGATAGTCCCTAGGGGTGACACAGACACGGGGCTGGGGGTCCCTGGGGACTCCTGATGGGTGACACAGACCGTGCCTAGGGGTGACACAGACACACGGGGCTGGGGTTCCCTGGGTGGGGAGGGGGGGGGTCCACAGGGGATTCCTGATGGGTGGCACAGGGGGTCCCTAGGGGTGACACAGACCGTGACTAAGGGTGACACAGACACGGGGCTGGGGGTCCCTGGGGACTCCTGATGGGTGGCACAGACCGTCCCTAGGGGTGACACAGACACACGGGGCTGGGGGTCCCTGGGGACTCCTGATGGGTGGCAAAGGGGGTCCCTAGGGGTGACACAGGGGGTCCCTAGGAGTGACACAGACACGGAGCTGGGGGTCCCTGGATGGGGAGTGCGGTGGGGTCACAGGGGATTCCTGATGGGTGACACAGGCCGTCCTTAGGAGTGACACAGACACGGGGCTGGGTGTCCCTGGGTGGGGACGGGGTCACAGGGGATTCCTGATGGGTGACACATGGGGTCTCTAGGGGGCTGGATATAATAGAAGGGATCCCTGGGGGGTGACACAATAACGGGGCTGGGGTGAACACTGGGTGGGGGGGGTGGGGTCCCCGGGGGTGACACAGGGACGGAGCTGGGGGGTACGGCGGTGAGAACCGGGGGGTACGGCGGTGAGAACCGGGGGGTACGGCGGTGAGAACCGGGGGGTACGGCGGTGAGAACCGGGGGGTCCGCATCCCACCCACCCCCGGGCGGAAAGGCACTGACCAATGGTGGAGATGAAGGTGGTGTTGAAGGCATCGTCGGAGAAGCGGAAGAGGACGCAGGTCTTGCCGACCCCCGAGTCCCCGATGAGCAGCAGCTTGAAGAGCAGGTCGTAGGTTTTCTTCGCCATGGGGGAGGGCGCGGCGGCCGCCGCCGCCCCTCCTCGCCGCCTCCTTCACCGGGCCCGGCCGCTCCCGAGGGCGGCGGCGACGGCGGAGGACGAGGAGGAGGAAGAAGAGGACGAGAGCGAGGAGGAGGAGGAGGAGGAGGAGGAGGGGGCCCACAAAATGGCTTCCTGTGGCGGGGCGGCCTCGCGCGCTCCCCGCGCCCGCGGCTCCTCACGGGGAAGCGGCGGCGGCGCCCGCCCTCATAACCCCTCGGTGTTCCCCGGCTCCGCTCGGCTCGATTGGCCCCGGTTTTCTCTCTCTTTCCGCCCGGGCCCTTCCCGGTCCGTCCCCCCGGGGGCTCTCGGCGGCTCCTCAGAGGCGCTGCCGCGGCTGCGCGCGCCGCCTCCCCCGCCTCGCGCACCGCGCAGGCGCGGCGGAGGGCGCGGGAGCGCGCACGCCGCCGTGACGTCACCCGCACCGCCCCGGTGACGTCACCGCGCGGCTCCCGGAGTTGGTTTATTTCGTGCGGTTTTTTTGGGGGTTTTTTTATGTTTGTTTTTTTTTTTTTTGCGAAGATCGCGTGGGGTTTAACGGGACCAGGTGCTGCTGGTGCTGGTGCTGCTGCACTTGGGTCAGAACAAAGCGTTGGAGGGATCCAGGCTGCGGACAAACACAGGGAAAGTGGCTTTGGGGTGTTGGTGGGTGAGAGGCTGGACATGCCCTGGCACTGAAACCCCTCGTGTGTTGGGTTAATCCCCCAATGTGGTACCAGGAAAGGGGGGATTCTCCTCCTCTACCCCTGTGCCCAGGTGAGCCCACCTGCAGAACTGCCCCAACCCTGGGGATTCCAGCAGCACAAGGACCTGGAGCTGCTGCAGAGAGCCCAGAGGAGCCCCCAGAGCTGCTGCAGGGCTGGAGCCGGGCTGGGAGAGCTGGGGGTGCTCACCTGGAGAGGAGAAGGATCCAGGGAGAGCTCAGAGCTCCTGGCAGGGCCTGGAGGGGATCCAGGGAGAGCTCAGAGCCCCTGGCAGGGCCTGGAGGGGCTCCAGGAGAGCTGCAGAGGGACTGGGGACAAGGGATGGAGGGACAGGACACAGGGAATGGCTCCCACTGCCAGAGGGCAGGGCTGGGTGGGAGATTGGGAATTGGGAACTGGGAATTGTTCCCTGGCAGGACCCAGGGAATGGCTCCCAGTGCCCCAGGGCAGGGCAGGGTGGGATTTTGGGAGCGATCCTCGCCCACCGCCCCGCTCAGGTGCGCTCCCGCCCCGCGGGTCCGCAGAACCCCGCCTGATGACGTCACCAGCCCGCTCCGCCGGCCCCGCCCTTGCGCCGGCAAAGCCCCGCCCCCTCTGCGCTCTCCGCGCTCCCATTGGCTGCGCTCCCCTCCCAAGGGTTGGAGTGACGTCACCGCGGGCGGGGCAGGAGGCGCCCCCTGGCGGCGGCGGCGTGAGGGGGCAGAGAGCGCTGAGGGGAGAGCGGAGGGTGCGGGGGTCGTGGGGAGGTTTGGCTGGGAAAGGACAGCAAAACCCAGCTCGTTCCACCCCTGCCATGGCCCGGACACTGTGCCAGGTGAGCCCAGCCCCAGTGTCCAGCCTGGCCTTGGGCACTGCCAGGGATCCAGGGTGGGCACCCTGTGCCAGGGCCTGCCCACCCTGCCAGGGAACAATTCCCAATTCCCAATCTCCCATCCAGCCCTGCCCTGGGGCAGTGGGAGCCATTCCCTGTGTCCTGCCAGGGAACAATTCCCAGTTCCCAATCTCCCACCCAGCCCTGCCCTGGGGCACTGGGAGCCATTCCCTGGGTCCTGTCCCTCTGTCCCTTGTCCCCAGTCCCTCTGCAGCTCTCCTGGAGCCCCTCCAGGCCCTGCCAGGGGCTCTGAGCTCTCCCTGGATCCCCTCCAGGCCCTGCCAGGGGCTCTGAGCTCTCCCTGGATCCCCTCCAGGCCCTGCCAGGGGCTCTGAGCTCTCCCTGGAGCCCCTCCAGGCCCTGCCAGGGGCTCTGAGCTCTCCCTGGATCCTTCTCCTCTCCAGGTGAGCCCCCCCAGCTCTCCCAGCCCGGCTCCAGCCCTGCAGCAGCTCTGGGGGCTCCTCTGGGCTCTCTGCAGCAGCTCCAGGTCCTTGTGCTGCTGGAATCCCCAGGGCTGGGGGAGCTCTGCAGGTGGGCTCACCTGGGCATGGGGCAGCTCTGCAGGTGGCTCTTACCTGGGCACAGGGGCAGAATCCCCCTGTCCTGGTGCCACACTGGGGGACCACCCCAGGGCTGGGGATTTCCAGGTACCTGCACACACGGCCAGGACATGTCCAGCCTGTCACCCAGCAGCATTCCCAGCATGGGCTGGAAGGGATGGCTCAGGTGCTGACCCAGCACGAGGAGCCCAAGGACCTCCTGCGCCTGGTGTGTTTGCAATGGAGCCCAAGGCAACCTGGACATGGGGAATTCCTTCACAGCTCCTGCTTTTCCCACACAGGGGAACAGACTTTCTCATAGGAGCCAGGCTGTGGAACCAGCACTGAAGGCACAGGAGGAAGGAAATGCTGGAGATGCCCCATCACAGGTTCTGCACAGACCCAACGCTTCTCTCACGCTGAATCCCAAACCATCCCATGGTATGATCCAGCACACTGCCAACTGCAATTTGCTGTCATAATTAAGTAGCCATCTCTCATTAATTTCCCATTGTTTGCAGGATGAGTTAACTCATGTGAGGGCAGAGGGGCTGGAAGGTTGGAAAAGGCCCTGGGGGTCCTGTACCTGGACATGAGCCCAGGTGTGCCCAGGTGGGCAAGAGGCCCCTGTGCCAGCTCTGGGGTGGCAGCAGGGCCAGGGGGCACCTCCAGTGCTGGGGGCAGCTCTGGGCCCCTCCTGCCAGGAGAGACCTGGAGGGGCTGGAGCGTGTCCAGGGAAGGGAAGGGAGCCCCAGGAGGGGCTGGGGGAGCTGGGAAGGGGCTCAGCCTGGAGAAAAGGAGGCTCAGGGGGGACCTTGTGGCTCTGCACAGCTCCTGACAGGAGGGGACAGCCAGGGGGGGTCGGGCTCTGCTCCAGGAACAGGGACAGGACACGGGGAAATGGGCTCAGGCTGGGCCAGGGCAGGCTCAGGGTGGGCAGCAGCAGGAATTTCTGCCTGGAAAGGGGCTCAGGCCTTGGCACTGCCCAGGGAGGGTTGGAGTGCCCATCCCTGGACATATCCAGGGAAAACCTGGATGTGGGGATGTGGCACACAGCACACACACAGCACACACACAGCACACACACAGCACACACACAGCACACACACACAGCACACAGCACACACACAGCACACACACAGCACACACACAGCACACAGCAAACAGCACACAGGGTTATTTTTAGCTCTTTGCTGGAGCAGTGTAAGGGCACCACACAAACACTTCCCCTGTGACTGAGCAGAGAGAAGGGGGAAGCTCCGTGGCACAGGCACTGACCCCGGCTGGGGCCGTGCTCCAGGGGGCTCCAGGCACTCCTGGGAGGTTTGTCAGCTCTGGATGTTCACAGCCCTATTTACAAGAACCTAGGTGTCCTAGACACCTCGCTCGTGGACTTCAATGCTTCAAGGAAGGTGATCTGTGGGATCCTGGAGAGGAAGTGCTGCCACACAGAAATCTCAGAATCTCTGAGGTTGGAAAAGCTCTCCCAGACCTTCCAGTCCAAGCTGTGACTGATCCTCTCCTTGTCACCAGCCCAGAGCACTGAGTGCCACATCCAGGCTTTCCTTGGACACCTCCAGGGATGGGCACTCCACACCTCCCTGGGCAGCCCCTGCCAAGGCCTGAGTGCCCTTTCCAGGAAGAGTTTTCTCCTGAGAATCTCACATATCCCTCTGCAAGCAAGAGAAAATATTTTCTGTCTGTTGTGTAAGGCTGGCCCTTGTGTCAAATTGTTAAATGTTATCCCATGAGGGAAACAATTCCTCAGGAGATGCCTGACCTAGGACAAAGATGCCTTTGGTCTTGGTGGCTCAGTCAGGAGACCATTGCTGCAGGACTGGGAGATTTGGAGATGTCCAGGCAAAGGTGGAACAGCTCCCACAGCTCTCCCCACCACATCCTTCATCCCAATCCCCAGAGAACACTGATCTGTGACGAGGAGAAATTACCAAATTAGGACTAATGGGGTGTAAAGGGAGAGCCAGCAGGACCTGGCAGCCTCTTCCTGGGCTGTGCAGGGACAGCTGAGCTGCAGGAATTGCAACACCACTGCTGGAGAGCTGTGAATCACCAGCCAGTTGTGCAACAGGAGCAGAGCAGTCACACAGACTGGCCTTGCTGGTTGCTCACTCACAGCCTCACAGAGCAGGGCCTTTGTCATCCCAGAGCCACTGGGAACAAGCTGCTCTGTGTTCTCCAGCTCCTCCCCCAGCCAAGGCAGGGCTGGGGGCTCTGCTCTTGGCCATGGGCACAGGCCAGGACATCCAGGAGGTTCTGGGACCACCATTCCTTGAAGGATGAGCTCCCACGGGGCACAGACCCTCTCAGCCCCTGAGCACCTCCAGCTCCCCCTGCTTCAGGAGTGTCTGGAACCCAAACTTGTGTAAGGACAAGAGCCCCAAAGGAGCTGTTAAACAGCCCCAGAAGCTCAGGGCACAGTCTGAGGAGGAACAGAAAAGGTTGAATTTGCTCCACCTGCTGCCATACAACGTTGTCCTCTTAGCAGGGGTGTCCAAAGCATGTTCTATGCTCCAAGCACCCCAGACACCCCAGACACCTGAGCAGGAGCTTTAAACTCCAGGCACCCCTCTATTTTGGTTTGTTTTTTTTTTTTTTTTTCCAGATGTCATAATCAGAGCAGGATAACTCAAATAAATACACAGAATCACAGAATCCTTCAGGCTGGAAAAGGATCATTGAGGCCAACCTGTGCCCAATCCCTATCTTGTCCCCAGCCCAGCGCTCTGAGTGCCACATCCAGGAATTCCCTGGACATCTCCACCCCCTGGGCAGTGCCAAGGCCTGAGCGCCCTTTCCAGGCAGAAATTCCTGCTGCTGCCCACCCTGAGCCTGCCCTGGCCCAGCCTGAGCCCATTTCCCCGTGTCCTGTCCCTGTTCCCTGGAGCAGAGCCCGACCCCCCCTGGCTGTCCCCTCCTGTCAGGAGCTGTGCAGAGCCACAAGGTCCCCCCTGAGCCTCCTTTTCTCCAGGCTGAGCCCCTTCCCAGCTCAGGTGAATTTTCTGAGATGCCCCAAGGAAACCCAGGTTTAAGAAAATAACCTTTGTGAGAATGTTGAATTCTTCAGCAGAGGACAGGCCGGTGTTTGGAGCAGCTCCTAGCACTGCTGCCAACAGGGTCAGGCTCTCATCACCCTGCATGTCGCCTCCTTCTCCCTCCCCTCTCCCAGGCAGGTGGACAGAGTGCACGTGAGGGGGGCAAGAAAGGCAGCTCCATGTTCCTGAAACAGGAACTTCCCCCAGTTTCTGTTCCAGGACTCAGTCAGCACTTCCAGGTGACAGGGAGGACACCAAGGGCACAGGGAGCCCAGCTCCTTTGGCAGCAGCTCTGTGGGCCAGGCACATCTCTGATTTCTGCACAGTCACCTCAGCTTGGCCAGCACGGGGCACTCAGCTGGGCTCTGCTGCTGGATCACCCAGGAGCTCCCTGCCAGTGGATCACCCAGGAGCTCCCTGCCAGTGGATCATCTGGGCTTCTGGATCATCCAGGAGCTCCCTGCCAGTGGATCTCTTGGCTGCTGGATCACCCAGGAGCTCCCTGCCAGTGGATCACCCAGGAGCTCCCTGCCAGTGGATCATCCAGGAGCTCCCTGCCAGTGGATCATCTGGGCTGCTGGATCACCCAGGAACTCCCTGCCAGTGGATCACCCAGGAGCTCCCTGCCAGTGGATCATCCAGGAGCTCCCTGCCAGTGGATCATCTGAGCTGCTGGATCACCCAGGAGCTCCCTGCCAGTGGATCATCTGGGCTGCTGGATCATCCAGGAGCTCCCTGCCAGTGGATCATCCAGGAGCTCCCTGCCAGTGGATCATCTGAGCTGCTGGATCACCCAGGAGCTCCCTGCCAGTGGATCTCTGGGCTGCTGGATCATCCAGGAGCTCCCTGCCAGTGGATCTCTGGTCTGCTGGATCACCCAGGAGCTCCCTGCCCAGTGGATCATCTGAGCTGCTGGATCATCCAGGAGCTCCCTGCCAGTGGATCATCTGGGCTGCTGGATCACCCAGGATCTCCCTGCCAGTGGATCATCTGGGCTGCTGGATCACCCAGGAGCTCCCTGCCAGTGGATCATCCAGGAGCCTCCCTGCCAGTGGATCACCCAGGAGCTCCCTGCCAGTGGATCATCCAGGAGCTCCCTGCCAGTGGATCATCTGGGCTCCTGGATCACCCAGGAGCTCCCTGCCCAGGCCACCTCGGCTGTGCACCTGCATGGCTCCTTCCCAGCTGTAATGCCTGAGGACCTCGGTCTTCCCATCCCTCTGCCCCTCCAGGACAGCCTTCCCCCTCCAGAGCTTCATCCCCAGTGCCTACAGCCCAAAATCGCTGCCCTGTGGCCGTGGCATCACCTGCCTGTGCTGGGTCCTGGTTCCCCCAGTGGGGGAAGAAGGGCAGCATTGTTGTCAGTGCTTTGCAGAGCCAGTCACAGCCTTGTTTCCTGCAGTGGGAACCAGGGAGTGAAGCAGGGATGGAACAAGGGACTGAGGAGCGGTGATGGATGGATCCCCACTGCTGCTGAATGAGGCTTTGACCTCCAGCAAGGGCAGCTCTGCTCCCCTCAGTACCCAGAGACACACCACATACCTGGAGTCACGGGATCACGGAATCCCTGGTGTTGGAAAAGGCCCTGAGACCATCAAATCCAACAATTCCCACCACTAACCCCTGTCCCCGTGTGCCACATCCACGTGTACCCAGCTGGAGGCAGTGCCACTTTCAGCTCCTGATCCTTTCTGGAGCAGCTCGAGGTGCAGAGTGAGAAGCTCCCTGGCAGCTCATCACTGACAAATCAATAGTCAGCTATGAAGGGAGATGAAGAGTTAGTCCCTGGGTCCGTGGAGAGTAGGGCCTGCCCCCCACACACAGATTTCCTGAGCTTGCCAGGAGGTTTGGAGGGATCTCGGGAGCGTGGGAATGCCCTGGTGCATCAGCAGCCAGAGCTCTGCCTTTTCCAATTACATCTTGCCAGCAGATTATGAAATCCTTTAATCTCAGCGCAGCGAAGCTGAGCTGCTGCCTTACAGCCACTGCTCACTCCACATCTGCTGGAAACCACGTCCAAGATAAAAGCCTGGAGCCTCCCACACAGCTGCCAGCCGTCCCTTTTCCCCTCTCAGCTCCCGTGTGAGATGATGGCAGAGGTGGAAGAGGGCACAGCCCGGAGCTGTGGGACCTTGGCAAGCAGACACAGAGTTCCCAAAGTCACACAGGAGCGGGGACACGGTTTGGGGGTACAGGCCAGGGGTGCTGGGCATGTGTGGGCTCCCAGCCTGCAAAGCCAGCAGGGCTGCAGCTCCTTCCAGCCCCCGGAATGACTGGGACACGATGCTGCTGAGCCATGCAGCCTGCATCCCAGCGGGATTCATCCGCTGCTGGGGCCACATCTTCTCCTGGGGGCGGCCTGCAGGAGAGGCAGCATTTGCAGCAGCTTGCATTCCTGTGTCCTGTTGGTGAGGAGACAAAATTCATCCCTCCTGCGGCTGTTTACACACCCCGGGGTTATGTGGAATGCTGTGCCTGGGCATGGGGAGGTGTTGGAGCTCTTCCACTGCTGCTAATTATAGAGGAGTCAGCTGCTGGCAAACTGATCCATCCTAAATCTGGGTTTAGTGTGAGCTGTGCTGGCCCCTCCAGCTCCCCCAATTTGGATTTGGGGTGAACCTTGCACTGGAGTGATTCTCTTGAACCTTGCACTGAAGTGATTCTCTTCCTGCCTCCCCGTGTGGCTGTGGGAGCTCCCCTTCCCTGTGCTCCCCTGGGCAGCACAGCCTGAAAAACCACAAAATCTCTGATCTGAGCCCAAAAGGGTGGCTGGAGCCCCGAGGCCCTGCTGCTTCCCAAGCTCCTCGGCAGCAATCTGGCACATGGAGATGGGGAGGGCAGGAGGGAAGCCAGGAGCATGGGGAGGATGAGGAGTGCCACAAACAGCTGAGCTGAACCACAGAACTGCCACAGAGGAGGGAAATGGGAAATAAACCCACTGGATTTCTGGGAATGCTGGTTTTGAGGGAAAGCAGCCAAATGCCTGCTGGACCCTCAGCATCCCTTCCCCCATGTAGTAGCCAAGAGGGTGAGAGGGTGAAGGGTCGTTGGTGTGGGAAAAGGAGCTGCAGCCCAAGCTGGGAACATCCCACTGGATATGTCCTTTTCCCACCAGGGAGGACAGGCTTTTCTCCAGGGCTGCTCCAGCCAACACCACTACCAGCTGGCCAAACACCAAGAAAAACCTAAGGAATGTCAACCCAACACTGCCAAGTTCCCAACTTGTGTGCTTCCATCTGTCCCCACAGAGGGAAGAGGTCCTCCCTGGGGACAGGGGTGACTCCTGTGACCCTGCCAAGAGCGGCAGCACTCTGACCAGAGGATGTTCGTGAGCTCCCGCACAATCTCCTGGTGACAGCGAAGGTGAGAAGGTTTTGGCAGCCATGGAATGTTCCTGTTACGACCTTGGTTTAGACAAAGTGAAAGTGCTCCGGGGCTGTGAGCTGGGAATGGCAGCAGGACCTGGGACTGAGAGGTTGCACCTGGACCTGGGTGGAGGCTGCAGTGAAAGCAGCTCTGAGACACCCTCAGAGAGGGGTTTGGGAGGGGGGAGCTGGTCCCCAGTCCTGCACCAGGAGCAGCCCAAGGGCTGTCGGGGCCTCAGGGGAAGCTGCTGCACTGGGGCATGTGGGGCAGGTGCTGGCGTGTCCCTGTCAGCCCTTCCCCTTTATCAGTGTCCCCTTTGTTAGCCTTTCCCCTGGAATGCTGCAGGGATGGTGGTGCTGAAGGAGATGGGAGAGGGTCCTCTGGGTGAGGGAGCATCACCCTTCCCTCCCACATATGGCATCCCTTCCCTCCACATCTGGGCATCCCCTGCCTCCCACATCTGCCTTCCTCTGGCAGCCAGGGAATGCCAGGAGCCTGGAGCAGACCGTGGAAAGGAGGTCCCAAGGTCTCATGCCACCCTCACTGCCAGCCAAGGGTTTTGAGTGTCCCAGTGACTACGGGGTACATAGGGCCACAGCCCCTCCAGAACCCTCCAGGCATCCACAAGAGCTGGGAATTGGGGTGGCCACAGTACCCAGGGGTGGCTGCAGTGTCCCAGAGGTGACTGTGCTGTCCAGGGATACCCTTGGTGGCCCAGGTCTGGCACTAAGGTCTCAAAAGTGGCCATGGTGTCCTGATACTGGCTGTGGTGTCCCAGGGATGGCTGCAGTACCCAAAGCCAACCAGATTTCACACCATATCCCCATACACACCATATCCCCATACACACCATATCCCCATACACACCATATCCCCATACACACCATATCCCCATACACACCATATCCCCCATACACACCATATCACCATACACACCATATCCCCCCATACACACCATATCCCCCATACACACCATATCCCCCCATACACACCATATCCCCCATACACACCATATCACCCCATACACACCATATCCCCCATACACACCATATCACCCCATACACACCATATCCCCATACACACCATATCACCCCATACACACCATATCCCCATACACACCATATCACCATACACACCATATCCCCCATACACACCACATCCCCCATACACACCATATCCCCATACACACCATATCCCCCATACACACCATATCCCCCGTACACAGAGGGGGCTCAGGGCTGTGCTCTGCAGGCTCCTGTGGGGTGGTCACCCCACAGTGTCCCTCCCCAGGCATCCCCAGCCTGGCTGAGGTGGCCACAATGAGGGTTCACTGTGCCCTCAGCCCCAGCACCCCAGGAGCCGTCCTGAGGGTCAGCCCCGAGGCCACTGCCACCACTAGGACACTCTGACCCTGTGCTGACACCTGTGGGCAAGGGACTGTCCTCATGTGTCACCCTGCCTCCCTGGCACCCTGCCCCGCCTGGCGCTGTGTCCCTGCGTGTCACTCTGACCATACATGTCACCTCACCCTCCCTAGGTCACTGTGTCCCTACAGGTCACCCCAGCTGACATGGCATGCTGTTGTGTCCCTACAGGTCACCCACCTGACATGGCACGCTGTTGTGTCCCTACAGGTCACCCCACCTGACATGGCACGCTGTCCTCGCCCGTCACACTGTCCCTGCTCCTGAAATGTCCCCTCTGTCTCTCTGCCACGTCTCATGCCCTGCCTGTATTGTAAATGTAGGTGAACTCGCTGGGAAGAAATAATGGTGTTTGATAATAATGCTGCTTGATTCTAATTTAGAAGGTTGAATGATTTCTTTACTATAACTATACTATAATACTTTAATATATCATTTAAAGGAGATACTAAACTACATACTTACTTTTTCTACCTACTATATTTAACTAATTAACAACGTGTGAATTTCTCTGAGAGTCCAGAGACAGGTGGATTGGATTTGCCATCACCAGAATCTAATTAAACAATCACCCCAGGTAAGCAATTCTCTAAACACATTCCACCTACGAAAAACAAGGAGCAGAAATAGAAATTGTTTTCTCTTTCTTTCTCTCTGTGCACCTCTATGAAAAATCCTGAAAGAGAGAGAAATGTTCTTGCCACACCAACAAATTCTTCCACAGCCCCTGCTGTCCCCCCATCCCGTTCTCTACCTCCTCCATCTTTCCATCACTCCCTTCCTCCCTCTCCACAACATCTCCATCCCCTCATTATCCCTCCACTGCCTCACTGCACCCCCCATTGCCCCCTCTATCCTTCCTCCATCCTCCTCTATTGTCCCCTCCATTTGTCACCCTCCTGTCACCTCCATGGGTCCATCCCCCTGCATCATCCCTGTCATCCTCCCTCCATCCCTCCTTCCATCACTGCTGCATCCCCACTCCCACCCTTCCTCTCCTGGGATTTCCATCCCCCTTCACTCTCCCCATCCTCTTCTCCATCCTCCTCTTGCCCCCTCCATTGTTCCTCCATCCCAATTCCATCTCCCCTCCATCCCTTTTGCATCTCCCTCCCACTTTCGTCCCTCACACCCTCCTTGGTCCCCTGGTCCCCCTCCATGGCTGGGGCTGTGCCTTTGGGGAGGGAACTGTCCCTGCCTGGAAGCTCCTCCTGGAGCTGGAGGACTTGGATAGTGCCAGGCAGGCCTGTGTATGGCAGCAAATACCCTCATTAATTGATTATGGGATAATCTCTGGTTCCAGGGAAGGAACGGGTGGCTGCTCAGACTCGATTAACCACAAGAATGTTTAATCTCCCCCCGCAGCCCCGTAAGGCACCAGGATTATTCCCACTGGGATGCACCAGCCATGCCTGGTTGCGAGGGGACACAGAGCCTGGGACAGCTCAGGGACCCCCAGACTCCACAGGGTGACCCTGCCCTGGCCCCACAGGGATGGGATGGGATAGGGGATTATCCCTGAGCTGGCTGCCAGGTCTGAGAAAAGAGCTCTGACCCGGTCAGAGTGCTGGGACTGGGCATCCCCTGCTTCTCCTGCCTCTGTCCTGCATCCTGTATCCCACATCCCTGATCCCCCATCACAGACCCTGCACCCTGCTTCCCTCATCCCAGTCCTGTATCCCACATCCCAGTCCTGTATCCCACATCCCTGATCCCCCATCACAGACCCTGCACCCTGCTTCCCTCATCCCTGATCCCCCATCACGGACCCTGCACCCTGCTTCCCTCATCCCTGATCCCCCATCACAGACCCTGCACCCTGTTTCCCTCATCCCAGTCCTGTATCCTGTATCCCACATCCCTGATCCCCTATCACAGACCCTGCACCCTGCTTCCCTCATCCCAGTCCTGTATCCCTCATCCCTGATCCCCCATCACAGACCCTGCACCCTGTTTCCCTCATCCCTGATCCCCCATCACGGACCCTGCACCCTGCTTCCCTCATCCCTGATCCCCCATCACAGACCCTGCACCCTGTTTCCCTCATCCCAGTCCTGTATCCTGTATCCCACATCCCTGATCCCCCATCACAGACCCTGCACCCTGCTTCCCTCATCGCAGTCCTGCATCCTGCATCCCACATCCTGCATTCCACAAAAGTACTCTCCATCACACATGCAAATCCTGCATCCTTCATCCCACATCCAGATCCCACATCCCGGTTCTGCATTCCAGTCCAGCATCCCAGTCCTACATTCCAATCCTTTGTCCTGCATGCCAGTCCTGTATCCTTCATCCCATATCCCAGTCCTGTGCCATTCCTGCATTTGTGATCCCATATCCCAATCCTGCATTCTGTATCCTAATCCTGCATCCCAGCCCTGCCCGGCAGACCCGTATCCTCCATCCTCCATCCTAATCCCGCATTCCAACGCTGCATCCTTCATCCCACATCCTGATCCCACATCCTGGTCCTGCATTCCAGTCCAGCATCCCAGTCCTACATTCCAATCCTTTGTTGTACGTCCCAGTCCTGTATCCTTCATCCCATATCCCAGTCCTGTGCCATTCTTGCATTTGTGATCCCATATCCCAATCCTGCATTCTGTATCCTAATCCTGTGTCCCAGCCCTGCCCGGCAGACCCGTAACCTCCATCCTACGTCCTAATGTCCTGATCCCACATCCCAGTTCTGCATTCCAGTCCTACATTTCAATCCTTTATCCTACATGCCAGTCCTGTATCCTTCATCCCATACCCCAGTCCTGCATCCTGCATGCCATTCCTGCATTTGTGATCCCATATCCCAATCCTGCATTCCATATCCTATATCCTAATCCTGCATCCCAGCCCTGCCCGGCAGACCCGTAGCCTTCATTTTATGTCCTAATGTCCTAATCCCGCATTCCAACGCTGCATCCCAATCCCACATCCCGGTCCTGCATTCCAGTCCAGCATCCCAGTCCTACATTCCAATCCTTTGTCCTACATGCCAGTCCTGTATCCTTCATCCCATATCCCAGTCCTGTGCCATTCCTGCATTTGTAATCCCATATCCCAATCCTGCATTCCACCGCCGCATCCCGATCCCACATCCCGGTTCGTCATTCCAGTCCAGCATCCCAATCCTACATTCCAATCCTTTGTTGTACGTCCCAGTCCTGTATCCTTCATCCCATATCTCATGCCTGCATTGTGCATGCCATTCCTGCATTTGCGATCCCATATCCCAATCCTGCATTCTGTATCCTAATCCTGTGTCCCAGCCCTGCCCGGCAGACCCGTATCCTCCATCCTCCATCCTCCATCCTAATCCCGCATTCCACCGCCGCATCCCGCTGCCACACGCCGCTTCTGCGTTCCACTGCAGCATCCCAGCGCTGCATCCTCCGTTCCACAGCCCGATCCCCGCATCCCGAGCCCGGCCGCGGCACAAAGGCCGCACTACATCTCCCGGCGTGCCCGGGGGGTGGGTGCCGGTCGCGGGAGCGCGCTCGGGGGACGCGGCCGCGGGAGCGCGCTCGGGGGGCGCGGGCGCTCGGGGGGCGCGCACCAATCGCGGCGCGGCCGCGCCCGCCCCGCCCGCCCCATCCCCGCACCGGGCGGGGCGCAGCGGCCGCGCTGCCATGAGCGAGCGCCCGGCGGGGCCGCCCCGCCGCGCCCCGGCCGCCCGCGCCCCCCGCCCCGGCTCCGCCCCGGCCCCGCTCCCGGGCTCAGCCCCGGGGGTGCCGCGGGGGCGGCGCGGCTGAGCCCCCCAGCCCCGCTGCGCCGCCGGCCCCGCCCGCCCGCCGCCATGGCCGGTAAGCCCCGCAGCGGCTGCGAGGCGCTCCGGGTGGTGGCCCGGTGCCGGCCCATGAGCCGGCGGGAGGAGGCGGCGGGATACGAGCGCGTCCTGGAGCTGGACGTGAAGCTGGGCCAGGTGAGCATCCGCAACCCCCGCGCCGCCCCCGGGGAGCTGCCCAAGACCTTCACCTTCGACGCCGTGTACGACGCCAGCTCCAAGCAGGCCGACCTCTACGATGAGACGGTGCGGCCGCTCATCGACTCGGTGCTGCAGGGCTTCAACGGCACCGTCTTCGCCTACGGGCAGACCGGCACCGGCAAGACCTACACCATGCAGGGCGCCTGGGCGGAGCCCGAGAAGCGCGGCATCATCCCCAGCGCCTTCGAGCACATCTTCACCCACATCTCCCGCTCGCAGAACCAGCAGTACCTGGTGAGGGCCTCGTACCTGGAGATCTACCAGGAGGAGATCAGGGACCTCCTCGCCAAGGACCAGAGCAAGAAGCTGGAGCTGAAGGAGAACCCCGAGACCGGGGTGTACATCAAGGACCTCTCCTCCTTCGTGACCAAGAACGTCAAGGAGATCGAGCACGTGATGAACCTGGGCAGCCAGACGCGCTCCGTGGGCAGCACCAACATGAACGAGCACAGCTCGCGCTCCCACGCCATCTTCCTGATCACCATCGAGTGCAGCGAGACGGGGCCGGACGGCGAGGAGCACATCCGCGTGGGCAAGCTCAACCTCGTGGACCTGGCCGGCAGCGAGCGCCAGAACAAAATGGGCGCCCACGGAGAGCGGCCCAAGGAAGCCTCCAAGATCAACCTCTCCCTCTCGGCCCTGGGCAACGTCATCTCGGCGCTGGTGGACGGCCGGAGCACGCACATCCCCTACCGGGACTCCAAGCTCACCCGCCTGCTGCAGGACTCCCTCGGGGGCAACGCCAAGACAATCATGGTGGCCACCTTGGGCCCGGCCTCCCACAGCTACGACGAGAGCCTCTCCACCCTCAGGTTCGCCAACAGGGCCAAGAACATCAAGAACAAGCCCCGGGTGAACGAGGACCCCAAGGACACCTTGCTGCGGGAGTTCCAGGAGGAGATCGTGCGGCTGAAGGCCCAGCTGGAGAAACGCGGGATGCTGGGCAAGAAGAGGAGGAGGAGCAGCCGGAGGAAGAAAGCAGTGGATGGAGAGGGCACCGTGGACAATGAAGGGGAGGACGAGAATGAGGATGGCCTGGAGAAGACCATGGAGAATTACTTGAAGGAGCAGAAGGAGAGGCTGGAAGAGGAGAAAGCCGCTATCCAGGATGACCACAGCCTGGTGAGCGAGGAGAAGCAGAAGCTGCTCCAGGAGAAGGAGAAGATGATAGAGGACCTGCGGAAGGAGCAGGAGGCCACGGAGCTGCTGGCCATCAAGTACAAGGTTCGTGTTGCCACCCATGGTGACAGACGGGGTCGGGGTACCTGCTGTGCCCTCATCCCCTTGTGTGGAGTGGGAATGGATCCCAAGCAGGGAGCCAGGGGGAGGTGCCCGCCGCCGTGCCCAGCAAGGGCACCTCCCCAGCGAGGTGTCCAGGCAGGGTCCCCAAGGGCAGCCCCAGCCTCTGGCGTGGGGCTGGGGCTGGGGCGGCCCTCGGGCCTGCGTGGAGACCTCTGTGGGAGCTACAGGGGTGGGAGGGTCACTGGTGGCACGGCGTGCTCAGCTCTTGTCCCTTTCGGCACAACAAAGCAGCTTGTGTGGGAAGGGGGAGTGATGAGAGTGATGCTGCAGATTCCTCCCTGGTGGCCTTGGGAGTGAGCCCAGGGCTGGGGCTGCCCCCACCTGCCCCCAGTTCTGTGCAGCCCCTCCCCACCCCAAATCCTTCCTGGCACCCCAAGCCACAGCAGGGTGGATGGGGGCTCCACCACTGGCTCAGGGATGCTCAGGGTGAGAGGGGCCACGGCAGCCCCAGCTCACCTCCCCCTGCCCCAGCCCTGCTCCTGACCCCACTGAGCTGTGGGGTCCTGCCCTCTGCCCATGGTGGCCATGGGGCTGGGACCACAGTGCCAGCAGTGGGGAGGGAGTCCCAGCACCCTGACCCTTGGCATCACACCCAGCACAGCCCCACTGGCACAGCCCCTCTGCCACCACGCTGGCCTGGATGCGGGGACTGGGCTGGAGCCCAGGCAGGGGGGGATCCCTCTGTGGGGAGGACATGCCCGGGGTGCCAGGGCTGGGCAGGGGTCTGGACCCTCTTCCATGGCCAGGGTGATGTTTGTTGCAGCCCCAGGGACGCGTGGCCGTGCCCAGGGATGTGTGATCGTGCCCAGGGATGTGTGATGGTGCCCAGGGATGTGTGATCGTGCCCAGGGATGTTTGATTGTGCCCAGGGATGTTTGATTGTGCCCAGGGATGTGTGATCGTGCCCAGGGATGTGTGATCGTGCCCAGGGATGCGTGGCCATGCCTAGATGCCTGCACAGAGCCCGTGGGACCCCACTGGGACGTGCCACTGGGGCAGAGCCGTGGGCTGCTGGCTGGCACAGCGGCTGTCCCGTGGTGGCTGTCCCGTGACAAGTGTCCTGGCAGAGCAGGACGCCTGGCACGGGGTCTCTGCAGCCATCCCCCCGTGGCTGTGGGGTGCAGGCTGTGGGGTGCAGGCTGTGGGGCACAGGCTGCCCAGCACAGTCTCCCTGCCTGGCTCAGCAGGGCTGGCTCAGGGCCACTGTGTGTCCTGGAACTGCTGAGTAACAAGGCAGGGCCGGAGGCGAGGTGATACCGTGTCCCTTTTGGTGGCCTTCGGTGCTGCTCTGCACACAGGGACCCTCTGGCTGTGGGGGTACAGAACAGTGACAGCAGAGAGGTGTCACCTCAGCGAGCACAAACCCCCTGTGCCAGAGGGGCACAGCCTGCTGTGACACCCACCCCAGCGGGCACTGCCCGTGGGACACCGTGGGGACACTGGGTGGGTGCTCGTGGGCAGCTTTGGCACAAGTGGGGCTGGGCATGGAGCCACTGCTCCGTAGTGACCATGGCAAACACGGCTGAGGTGACAGGGGGACACCAGGTGCCTCCCACACCCACGGGTGACACGCTGTACCCCGTCTTGGTGTCACACTCGTGGGTGTGGGCTCTGCCTCTGCCACCCAGCTGGGATGTGTGGGGCATTGAGCTCAGAGAGGTGGGGTCAGCCTGCCCCAGATGTGCTTCTGGGCGCCCAGATGTGCTTCTGGGTGCCCAGATGTGCTCCTGGGTGCTGGTGGCACAGCTGTGGGGTGCTCCTGGGTGCTGCTGGCACCGCTGTGGGGTGCCCCTGGGTGCTGCTGGCACAGCTGTTGGGTGCCCCTGGGTGCTGCTGGCTGCTGGCACAGCTGTGGGGTGCCCCTGGGTGCTGGGGGCTGCTGGCACAGCTGTGGGGTGCCCCTGGGTGCTGGGTGCTGCTGGCACACCTGTGGGGTGTCCCTGGGTGCTGCTGGCACAGCTGTGGGGTGCCCCTGGGCGCTGCTGGCACCGCTGTGGGGTGCCCCTGGGTGCTGGTGGCACAGCTGTGGGGTGTCCCCTGGGTGCTGGTGGCACAGCTGTGGGGTGCCCCTGGGGCTGCTGGCACAGCTATGGGGTGTCCCCTGGGTGCTGGCACAGCTGTGGGGTGCCCCTGGGTGCTGCTGGCACAGCTGTGGGGTGCCCCTGGGTGCTGGTGGCACAGCTGTGGGGTGCCCTTGGGTGCTGACAGAGCTGTGGGGTGCCCCTGGGTGCTGCTGGCACCACTCAGTGAGACCCCTGCCCCAGGGACGTGTGACAGCAGCACCGTGACCACCATGTGTGCCCCCCGGTGCTGGCACCACCCTTGGGTGGCCTGGTGACCCCCCTGCCCCTCAGGGCCATGCCAGTGAGGGGGGCCAGAGGGACCTCGGGGGCAGGGGCTCAGTGGGTGAGGTGGCCACGAGCTGGTGGCACAGGGGACACTTCAGAGCTGGTGGCAGAGCTGTCCCTGTGGCTGGGAGATGGATTTTTGTGGGGGTGTCCCGGGGACATCCGGGTCTGTCCTGCAGCTGTGGGGGCACAGGGTGTCCCCCTGCTTGTCACCCACGGACACCCTGGCATGGGAGGAGGGCAGGAGTGCGCAGACATGGTGTGCATACACACACACACACAGTGTGCACACACACACACACACAGTGTGCAGACACACAGGCACACACACACACAGTGTGCACAGACACACACACAGTGTGCACAGACACACAGACACAGTGTGCACAGACACACACACAGTGTGCACAGACACACAGACACAGTGTGCACAGACACACACAGACACAGTGTGCACACACACACACACAGTGTGCACAGACACACAGACACACAGACACACACAGTGTGCACACACACACACACAGTGTGCACAGACACACAGACAGTGTGCACAGACACACACACAGTGTGCACAGACACACAGACACACACAGACACACACACAGTGTGCACAGACACACAGACACACACAGACACACACAGACACACACAGTGTGCACAGACACACACACACAGTGTGCACAGACACAAAGACAGTGTGCACAGACACACACACACAGTGTGCACACACACACAGACACACAGTGTGCACACACACACAGTGTGCACAGACACACAGACACACAGTGTGCACAGACACACAGACACACAGTGTGCACAGACACACAGACACAGTGTGCACAGACACACAGACACACAGTGTGCACACACACACAGACACAGTGTGCACAGACACACAGACACACACAGACACACACAGACACACACAGTGTGCACACACACACAGTGTGCACAGACACACAGACACACAGTGTGCACAGACACACACACACAGTGTGCACACACACACAGACACACAGTGTGCACACACACACAGTGTGCACAGACACACAGACACACAGTGTGCACAGACACACAGACACAGTGTGCACAGACACACAGACACACAGTGTGCACAGACACACAGACACAGTGTGCACAGACACACAGTGTGCACAGACACACAGACAGTGTGCACAGACACACACAGTGTGCACACACACACACACAGTGTGCACAGACACACAGACAGTGTGCAGGTACACACACAGTGTGCACACACACACACAGTGTGCACAGACACACACAGTGTGCATACACATGGTGTGCTTATACACACATACACACAGCATGTATACACACAGTGTGCACATACACACGGTGTGCATACGCACACACAGACATACAGACAGTGCACGTATACACATACAGTGTGCACACATACACACACGGTGTGCTTACACACACATACACAGAGTGCACATGTACACACAGTGCACACACAGGGTGTGCATACACACACAGAGACATACAGACAGTGCACGTATACACATACAGTGTGCACACATACACACACGGTGTGCTTACACACACAGACACACAGACAGAGTGCACGTATACACACAGGGTGTGCACACACACACAACGTGGACATACACACACAATGTATACGCACAGGGTGTGCATACATACACATAAACACACAGACAGCACGTATACACACCGTGTGCACACACACATCGTGTGCATACACACACCTACATACAGAGTGCATGTATACACACGGTGTGCAGACACACACACACATGGTGTGTATACACGCACATACACAGAGACATACAGACAGCACGTATATACACAGTGTGCACATACACACACGTTATGCACATACACACCCAGAGTGCATGCACATACATCCACACACGTTATGCACATACACAGAGTGTGTGCACATGCACACACACACAGTGTGCACAGACACCTGGTGCTCCCATGTGTGCCCATGTTGGTGTGAACAGGATGTGCTCCCTTTGTGCGTGTGTTTTGCATTTCTGTGTGCACAGCTTCTGTGTGTGTGTATTTGTGTGTTTATGTGTGTGTTTGTGTATGTTTCTGTGTGTGTTTGTGTGTATTTCTCTGTGTGTTTGTGTATTTTTGTGTGTTTGTGTATTTCTGTGTGTATGTGCATTTCTGTGTGTTTGTGTATTTCTGTGTGTGTTTGTGTATTTTTGTGTGTGTTTGTGCATTTCTGTGTGTGTTTGTGTGTATTTCTGTGTGTGTTTCTGTATTTCTCTGTGTGTTTGTGCTCGGAGCAGCCCTTCAAGGATCACCCAGCCCACCCTGCCAGCACTGCCCAGGCCACCGTGTCCCCTGTCCCCAAGTGCCACATCCACAGGGCCTTGGAACCCCTCCAGGGATGGGGAATCCACCCTGCCTGGGCAGCTGTGCCAGGGCAGGACAGCCCTTTCCAGGTGGGAATTGTTCCCTGCCAGGGCAGGACAGCCCTTTCCAGTGGGAATTGTTCCCTGCCAGGGCAGGACAGCCTTTTCCAGTGGGAATTGTTCCCTGCCAGGGCAGGACAGCCCTTTCCAGTGGGAATTGTTCCCTGCCAGGGCAGGACAGCCCTTTCCAGGTGGGAATTGTTCCCTGCCAGGGCAGGACAGCCCTTTCCAGTGGGAATTGTTCCCTGCCAGGGCAGGACAGCCTTTTCCAGTGGGAATTGTTCCCTGCCAGGGCAGGACAGCCCTTTCCAGTGGGAATTGTTCCCTGCCAGGGCAGGACAGCCCTTTCCAGGTGGGAATTGTTCCCAATATCCAATCTAATCGTGCACAGTCTCCTCCCTGTCAGCAGGGCTCTGAGCAGAGGGGCACTGAACACTCCCACCTCCCTGAGAGCAGGGATGGGGACAGGGGGCAGGGATGGGGACAGGGATCAGGGATGGGGACAAGGGGCAGGGATGGGGACAGGGATCAGGGATGGGGACAGGGATCAGGGATGGGGACAAGGGGCAGGGATGGGGACAGGGATCAGGGATGGCAGTGACCACAGGGATCAGGGATGGGGACAGGGATCAGGGATGGTCGTGACCACCAGGGATCAGGGGTGGGGACATGGATCAGGGGTAGGGGTGACCACAGGGATCAGGGATGGGGACAGGAATCAGGGA
Source organism: Taeniopygia guttata (assembly GCF_003957565.2). NCBI lineage: Eukaryota > Metazoa > Chordata > Aves > Passeriformes > Estrildidae > Taeniopygia > Taeniopygia guttata. Next base: position 608,739 of record NC_044214.2, on the reverse strand, counting down.
TGGTCGTGACCACCAGGGATCAGGGGTAGGGACCGGGATCAGGAATGGGGGTGACCACAGGAATGAGGGATGGGGGTGACCACAGGGGTCAGGGGTGGGGACAGGGATCAGGAATGGCAGTGACCACCAGGGATCAGGGCTGGGGACATGGATCAGGGATGGGGACAGGGATCAGGGGTGGGGGTGACCACAGGGATCAGGGGTAGGGACAGGGATCAGGGATGGGGACAGGGATCAGGGGTGGGGACAGGGGTCAGGGATGGGGGTGACCACCAGGGATGGGGACAGGGGACAGGGCTGGGGAATGGGATCAGGGATGGGGACAGGGATCAGGGATGGGGACAGGGATCAGGGGTGGGGACAGGGATCAGGGATGGGGACAGGGGGCAGGGATGGGGACAAGGGACAGGGCTGGGGACAGGAATCAGGGATGGGGGTGACCACCAGGGATGGGGACAGGGATTAGGGGTGGGGACAAGGGGCAGGGATGAGGACAGGGGTCAGGGATAGGGGTGACCACAGGGATCAGGGGTGATGCTCACCACCCAGTGAGGGTGGCGTGAGGCAAAGCCCGTGCATGGGGTTGGGGATCCCTGCCCTGCCCCCCTGCCCTGACCCTCTGTCCCCTGCAGGCCATGGAGAGCAAGCTGCTGATCGGGGGCAGGACCATCGTGGACCACACCAACGAGCAGCAGAAGATGCTGGAGCTGAGGCGGCAGGAGATCGCTGAGCAGGTGCCAGGGGGTGCCAGGGGGTGCCAGGGGTGTCCTGGGCCCACTCCCCGTGCCCGTCCCGCTCCCAACCGTGTCCCTGCCCCTCAGAAACGCCGGGAACGCGAGATGCAGCAGGAGATGCTGCTGAGGGACGAGGAGACCATGGAGCTGCGCGAGACCTACACGTCCCTGCAGCAGGAGGTGGAGATCAAAACCAAGAAGCTGAAGAAGGTGAGAGCACGGCAGGGACAGGGACAGGGAGGAGCAGGTCCCTCCCAGGGCTGCCCAGCCCCGGGGCAGGGCTGAGGTGCTGTTCCCCCCAGCTCTACGCCAAGCTCCAGGCTGTGAAGGCCGAGATCCAGGACCAGCACGACGAGTACATCCGAGTCCGCCAGGACCTGGAGGAGGCCCAGAACGAGCAGACGCGGGAGCTGAAGCTCAAGTAGGTGTTGTGGGGGGCTTGGGGGTCCCCTGGCCTGGTGGCCCTGAAGAAATGGGTGTGCAGAGCAGGGTTGGGGGGCTCAGAGCAGCGTTGGGGGCCTCAGAGCAGGGCACAGGGCAGGGTTGGGGGACTCAGAGCAGGGCTCAGAGCAGGGCTGGGGGGCTCAGAGCAGGGTTGGGGGGCTCAGAGCAGGGTTGGGGGGCTCAGAGCAGCGTTGGGGGGCTCAGAGCAGGGCACGGGGCAGGGTTGGGGGGCTCAGAGCAAGGCTCAGGCAAGGTTGGGGGACTCAGAACAGGGTTGGGGGGTTCAGAGCAGGGCTCGGGCTCAGAGCAAGGTTGGGGAGCTCAGAGCAGGGCTCAGAGCAGGGCTCAGAGCAGGGCTGGGGGGCTCAGAGCAGGGCACAGGGCAGGGCTGGGGGGCTCAGAGCAGGGTTGGGGGGATCAGAGCAGGGTTGGGGAGCTCAGACCAAGGCTCAGGCAAGGTTGGGGTACTCAGAGCATTGCTGGGGGGCTCAGAGCAGCGTTGGGGGGCTCAGAGCAGGGTTGATGTGCTCAGAGCAAGGTTGGGGGGCTCAGAGCAGGGTTGGGGGGCTCAGAGCAGGGTTGGGGGGCTCAGAGCAGGGTTGGGGGCTCAGAGCAGGGTTGGGGGGCTCAGAGCAGGGTACAGGGCAGGGTTGGGGGGCTCAGAGCAGGGCTCAGAGCAAGGTTAGGGTGCTCAGAGCAGGGTTTGGGGGGCTCAGAACAGGGTTGGGGAGCTCAGACCAAGGCTCAGGCAAGGTTGGGGGACTCAGAGCAGGGTTGGAGTGCTCAGAGCAGGGTTGGGGGGTTCAGAGCAGGGTTGGAGAGTTCAGAGCAGGGCTCAGGGGCTCAGAGCAGGGTACAGGGCAGGGTTGGGGGGGATCAGAGCAGGGCTCAGAGCAAGGTTAGGGTGCTCAGAGCAGGGTTGGGGGGGCTCAGAGCAGGGCACAGGGCAGGGCTGGGGGGCTCAGAGCAGGGTTGAGGGGCTCAGAGCAGCGTTGGGGGGCTCAGAGCAGGGTTGGGGAGCTCAGAGCAGGGTTGGGGGTCTCAGAGGCTCGGAGTGGGTGCAGAACTGGAGGGATTGACCCCAGCCAGAGACAGGGACAGCCGAGCCCTGCCCGGCTGTCAGCGGTGGCACAAGGTGTGGGCACTGGGAGCTGTGACCCTGCCCAGCTGTCAGCGGTGGCACAAGGTGTGGGCACTGGGAGCTGTGCGCTGGGTGAGCAGCACAGAGGGTGTCCAAGAGTTGCCAAGAAAGTGGAAAAACCAGAAAATATTCCAGCAAAAACCCTGGCTGAGGCTGAACCTGGAGGGTGGCCGGGGGCAAGTGACCCCTGAGGGCACCTGGTGACCTGCTCTGGCCTCAGAGGGACAGCAGCTCTGGGGACTCGGGGTGACCCCCTCTCCCTGGAGCTCCTGGCTGCCTGGCAGAGTTTTCCCTCCGGGAGCCTCCCACAGCCCCCGGGGGTTTGTTCTCACTTCAAACACTCCTCTCTTCCAGCGTCTGTGCCCCCCCAGCTATTTACAAGCACTAAAACAGTTTCACTACAAACAGAATTCCATCTCCGGCTTTGCCCCTTCTCTCCTCCGACCAGCCACAGCTCACTGATGCAACTCGTTGCCTCAAAACACTTTTTGACAGCTGCTCGACTCGCCCAAAAAACACAGGAGCAAAGATTCCCTCTTGGCATTGTTGAGCTTCCCTTGATTTCCAGGAAGGAGAGGAGGGAAGGGCCCTGGTCCTGCCTGGAGCCCCACAGCTCCTGGGCTCCTCTCTGGTGCCTGTCCTCTCCTGCCTCTCCCCTCTCCGTGGCTGCATCTACTGCTTCCACCTCTCCCCTTCCATCACATTTTCATCCTCCGGATGTTTCCTCTCCCTGCGATGTCTCTCCTTCTCTTCCTGCCTTTCCTCTCCCTTTCCCGCCTGTTTTCTGTCTGCTGTCACATGAACCCCGTCCTCTCCTGCTCCCTCAGGTACTTGATCATCGAGAACTTCATCCCTCCCGAGGAGAAGAACAAGATCATGAACCGCCTGTACTTCGACGGCGATGAGGACCAGTGGAAATTCCAGCCGCTGGTTCCCAGCGGAGGGTACGTCTGTGTCCCCGTCCCTGTCCCCGGGGTACAATCCCTGTCCCTGTCAGTGCTCAGCGGGCCCCAGGGCTGGGGGACTCCTGCAGGTGGCCACGGGTGGGACTGTCCCCAAGGCCAGCCCCGTGGCAGGGTCACCCTTCCCTCGCCGGCGCGGCGCTGCGGGCTCACGTCCCCGCTCCCTGTGCCCAGGAACAGCTCCCAGATGAAGCGGCGCCCGACCTCGGCCGTGGGCTACAAGAGGCCCATCAGCCAGTACGCCCGGGTGGCCATGGCCAGGAGATCCCACCCCCGATTCCGGGTACGTGGGGACACCGCTGAGGGACAGCGCTGGGACGGTGTGCGGGAAATGCGGTGGGTGGGTGGGTGGGTGGGTGGATGAGGGATGGATGGATGATGGATGGATGGATCCATGGATGGATGGATGATGGATGGATGGATGGATCCATGGATGGATGGATGATGGATGGATGGATGGATGGATGATGGATGGATGGATGATGGATGGATGATGGATGGATGATGGATGGATGGATGGATGGATGGATGGATGGATGGATGGATGGATGGATGATGGATGGATGATGGATGGATGGATGGATGATGGATGGATGGATGGATGGATGATGGATGGATGGATGGATGGATGGATGGATGGATGGATGATGGATGATTGATGATGGATGATGGATGGATGATGGATGATGGATGGATGGATGATGGATGGATGGGTGGATGGATGGATGATGGATGGGTGGATGGATGGATGGATGGATGGATGGATGGATGGATGGATGGATGATGGATGGATGATGGATGGATGGATGATGGATGGATGGATGGATGGATCCATGGATGGATGGATGGATGGATGGATGGATGGATCCATGGAGGGATGGGTGGATGGATGTCTATGGATGGACCCGTGGATGGATGTGGATGGATGTGTGGATGTCTGTGAATGTCTGGATGGAAGGACAGATGGATGGATCCATGGATCCATGGAGGGATGGATGGATGGATATGTAGATGGATGTCTATGGATGGACCCATGGGTGGATGTGGATGGATGTGTGGATGTCTGTGAGTATCTGGATGGGTGGGTGTATGGATGGATGGATGGATGGATGGATGGATGGATGGATGGATGGACGGACAGATGGATGGATCCATGGAGGGATGGATGGATGGATATGTGGATGGATGTCTATGGATGTGGATGGATGTGTGGATGTCTGTGAATGTCTGGATGGAAGGATGGATGGATGGATGGATGGATGGATGGATGGATGGATGGATGGATCCATGGAGGGATGGATGGATGGTATGTGGATGGATGTCTATGGATGTGGATGGATGTGTGGATGTCTGTGAATATCTGGATGGGTGGGTGTATGGATGGAGCTGATTGGAGAGCTGGAGGTGGATGGATGAAGGCAGATGGTGACTGGATGGGTGCAGGGATGGATAACACGGGGAGAGAAGATGGAGTGAACAAGCTGACGAGGATCTGGGCTACACCAATTCAAGCTCCAGGCTTTATCCTCCCAGCTCCTGGCTCTCCAGCCATTGGAGAGGACAGAGCTGCTCAGCGCTGGGACAGCCAGAGCAGGGCCTTGAGCCCACAGCACAGCACCAGGGCAGCCAGGAGAGGCTCCCACTCCCCCGGCAGCAGAGCTGCAGCCGTGTTCTCCCCACGCTGACTCCGTGCTGGCCGTCCCTGTGCCCTGGGCAGGCTGAGAACATCATGTTCCTGGAGCTGGACCTGTCCCCCCCGGCCATCTTTGAGTTGGAGCGCAGCAGGGACGCGGCGGAGCAGGACCCGCGGGCGCTGCACCTGGAGAGGCTGATGCACCTGGACAGTCTCCTGGAGCGGCCGGCGGCCTCCCGCCTGCGCAAGTCCCGCTCCTGGTGAGCCACACGGCGCGGGGACACGGCCGGGGGGGACAGGGGGGGACAGGGGACCCGGGGCAGGCAGAGATGGGAAGGCCCCGTCCCGTTGGGGCTGGAAATGCTGCTGAGGCTGTGCTGGGGAGCAGCTCTGAGCAGGAGGGACCTGGAGCTGCTGCAGAGAGCCCAGAGGAGCCCCCAGAGCTGCTGCAGGGCTGGAGCCGGGCTGGGAGAGCTGGGGGGGCTCACCTGGAGAGGAGAAGGATCCAGGCAGAGCTCAGAGCCCCTGGCAGGGCCTGGAGGGGATCCAGGGAGAGCTCAGAGCCCCTGGCAGGGCCTGGAGGGGATCCAGGGAAGGCTCAGAGCCCCTGGCAGGACCTGGAGAGGCTCCAGGAGAGCTGCAGAGGGACTGGGGACAAGGGACAGAGGGACAGGACGCAGGGAATGGCTCCCAGTGCCAGAGGGCAGGGCTGGGTGGGATATTGGGAATTGGGAATTGTTCCCTGGCAGGGTGGGCAGGCCCTGGCAGCTGTGGCTGCTCCTGGACCCCTGGCAGTGCCTAAGGCCAGGTTGGACAGGGCTTGGAGCAGCCTGGGGCAGTGGGAGGTGTCTCTGCCATGGCAGGGGTGGCACTGGATGAATTGTAAGCTCTCCCCAACCCAAACCATTCCACGATTCCATGATATTCCTACATCCCAGACCCAAGGTACCCTCCCACCCAGCAAGGGGGGTGCACAGCAAAGGAGCAGGGAAAGAGCTGGATTTTGGGCAGGGTGGGAAGGCAGGGCAGGGCAGGGCAGCAGCCCCAGAGTGTCTCTGTGTCCCCAGGTGCCAGACGCCGCGGTCGCTGCCATCCTCCAGCACCCACATGTCCCTGGCCTCCAGCTCCCCATGTGCCACCCCTCTGCCAGGCCAGCAGTGACCTGCACGGGCACCTCGACCCGGACTGAGCCCCCGAGGGCCGAGGGGGGCCCGGCCCAGCGCCCATCCCTGTCCTCAGCTCCTTTGTGTGTGTTTGTGCCGGACACGGAACCACGGAACGGCCCCGGGCCAGGGCGGCTGCCCCTCCCTCCCTCCCCCTCTCCCTTCTCCATCCCCCTCCCTCCCTCCCTCCCTTCCTCCCTCCCTCCCTCCTTCCCTCCCTCCCTCCCCCTCCCTCCGCCCCCCTGATCTGATCTGTCACTTTATTTATTTAACCTATTTATTTATGGAGCGGGTGACGCGCGGAGGCGGGACTCGTGCTCGGACTGATGGACATCCAGGCTGGCACTGGGCACCGTGCTGACCCGCCCAGGTTTGCCCAGCTCCAGCCCTCCCCACACTGCCCTGGCACTGGGCTGGGTATGGGGACATTGCCCTGGCACCGGTCTGGGCACAGGGACACCGCCCTGGCACCGGGCTGGGCACAGGGACACTGCCCTGGCACCGGGCTGGGTATGGGGACATCGGTCTGGGCATGGGGACACCACCCTGGCACCAGTCTGGGTATGGGGACACTGCCCTGGCACCGGGATGGGTATGGGGACACCGCCCTGGCACCGGGCTGGGCATGGGGACACCGGTTTGGGTATGGGGACACCGCCCTGGCACCGGGCTGGGCACAGGGACACCGCCCTGGCACCGGGCTGGGTATGGGGACATCGGTCTGGGCATGGGGACACCACCCTGGCACCAGTCTGGGTATGGGGACACTGCCCTGGCACCGGGATGGGTATGGGGACACCGCCCTGGCACCGGGCTGGGCATGGGGACACCGGTTTGGGTATGGGGACACCGCCCTGGCACCGGGCTGGGTATGGAGACACCGGTCTGGGCACGGGGACACTGCCCTGGTACCGGGCTGGGCACGGGGACACAGCCCTGGCACCGGGCTGGGTATGGGGACACCGCCCTGGCACCGGTCTGGGCACAGGGACACCGATCTGGGCACGGGGACACCGCCCTGGCACCGGGCTGGGCATGGGGACACCGGTCTGGGCACAGGGACACCGCCCTGGCACCGGGCTGGGCACGGGGACACTGCCCTGGCACCGGGCTGGGCACAGGGACACCGGTCTGGGTATGAGGACACCGCCCTGGTACCGGGCTGGCACAGGCTCCATCTACCACGGAGATGTGGGACAAGGAGGTGACACCCGGGGCAGCGGTGGCATCGCTGTCCCCTGGACGTGGCACACGGAGGTCACCTCTGTCACCTCCTGGTTGGGACAGAATTCTGGTGGGTTGTGGAGGAGCGATGTGGGGTGGTGGTGGGTGAGAGGGGGAGGCCCAGGACTGTGGGGTCGAGCCCTGCCCCAGCAGCTGTGGGAGCGCTCGGTGTTCTGCAAAGGTGGTGAAAACCCATCCTGGTGGTGCCACCAGCAGCTCTGCTGTCCCTGGGCTGGTGGGGCTGGGGACATCCCTGTCCTTCAGGAGATCCTTGTGCTGAGGGAGCCAGCCCTGGCTCTCCTGGCTCAGCAGACAGGGGGGACAGCTCAGAGAGTGGGGAATGTCCTCTGGCAGCGAGGAGAATTCCTTCACAGGGTGGATGAGGCTGGAAGGGACCCTGGAGCTCATCCAGTCCCTGGGTTTCTCAGGGATGTGTCCAGGTGGGTTTGGAATCTCCCCAGGGAAGGAGACTCCAGCACTGCTCTGGGCAGGCTGCTCCCCTCAGGACAGGGGTGAGGGAGCAAGGCACGGGCCTGGGATGGGTTCATCCAGAGGGAACCAGGAGCTGTGCTGAGCTCAGAGCCGGGCAGGGCCCTCAGCAGCCGTGTCCCATCCACACGTGGCTGTGCTGGGCCCTCCCCATCCCTGCACTGCCACAGGGATCTTCTCACATTGCCCTGCCTCGAGTCTCCATCAGTGCCCTCTGCCCCACCCTTCCTGTGCCATCTGTGCCCCACAACACCCTCTGTCCCTCCAGAACCTCTGTCCCCTTCTCCCCCTGCCTGGGGCACCTTGGCAGAGCTGCAGGAGTGACAGCAGGGTCCCTTCCATGCTGTGGGGTCAGCTCTGGCCACAGGGTGCCCCAGGGCATCCCCCAGAGCGAACCGGCCCTGTGGAACCATCCTGGGCCCGTGGAACCATCCCGGGCCTGTGGAACCATCCCGGGCCTGTGGAACCATCCCGGGCCTGTGGAACCATCCCAGCTGGACAGGGCTCTTGGAGCAGCCTGGGACAGTGGAAATGTCCCTACCCAGGGCAGGGGTGGCCCTGGATGGGCTTTAAATCCCTTCCAGCCTGTGATTCCCTGATTCTGTGGAACACAGTGGCTGGGAGAGCTGGTTCGTTATTTAATTTCCTGGAAAGCATCTGGGAGTCGGGGTCAGGAAGCACAGACTCAATGAGGAGAAGCTTGGGGGACCTGCAGGAATAGAATTTCCTCCCTTTGCTGTTTTCCCAGTTCCCCTTCCGTGGATCAGCAGCTCCTGTAGCCCCAAAGTGATGAACCAGTGACCTTCTCTGGCCTCCCTTGTCACCCAGGGTGGGGAAAGAACTCAGGAGCTGAGGGTGCTGTGCCCAGGAGGGGTGGCTGTGCCCAGGAGGGGTGGCTGTGGTCACAGAGGGATCCCCTGGAAGCAGAGCTGGGACCCTTCCAGCACCC
>NC_044213.2:151619971-151653088 GCF_003957565.2 Taeniopygia guttata | reverse complement strand
GGTTGGATTGGCCATCAGACTCAAGCAATCCTCACCAGAATCCAACCAAGCACTCACCCCAGGTAAGTAATTCTCCAAACACATTCCACATAGGGAAAAGAAGGAGCAGAAATAGAAATTGTTTTCTTTTTCTTTCTTCTGTGTTCTTCTTTGTTCTGTGTTCTTCTATGAAAAAATCCTGAGACAGCAGTGAATGTGCCTACCACACAAACCCCACCGCACTAAAGTGAGTGGCACAAATGCCACCGAGGGAGCTGTGTTTTGGATCCCATCAGTACAGACCCCCCCACTTGCCAGCCTGCACCAGCAGTGCTCCAAACCTGCAGCAATGTGTGTAGAATTGAGATTGCTCACAACTACAGGTAGATGTCTAATGTCCAGGCAATATCACATAAATCATCTCTTCACCCCAAAAAATTAATCAGATTTGGGTTACGATGATGCAAACCCCTTTATCTCCCTATCACCACCACCTCTCCCCCTTTAGTATTTATTAAAGAAAAGTCAAAATGCTTCTAATAATTTTTTTTTTTTTTTTCCCCTATGAAAATGTCTTTTTTATCTAGCAGGTAGCAAAGATCTGAAGGGAGGAGTGGTCATCTCAGGCTGCTGGGGGTGGTCACTCATCAGAACTGTAAATGGGTGAAGGGGATGGAGACAAAGGCAATTCTGGTCAGGCTGCAAGCACAGCCCTGACTTCCACTCTTGTAAATAGTCATTTCACGGCTTCCTTCTGAAATTTGGGATTTAGGGAGTTCCAGCAAAAAGTGAGGCCGCTCCAGGGCTGTGTCTGTGAGCCCCAGGAATCTGTTCTACATTTTTTCAGTCCCTTGCGTGGTGTTAAATTTTGTGACACCTTCTTCAGTCTGACTTACTGCAGATAAGACAGAGAGGATTTTTTTAAACCAATGAGGATTAGGGTAACTTTGGAATAAGGTTTTTAGAGGGTGGATTATGAAGGCACGAGCTGTGCAAGGCTGACCATTTGAGCTTCATCTGCCATAAGGGCCCACAGAGTATTAAACTTCATTCATGGCAATTCAGGTATAAAGGAAATGTCAGGAAGAAGGAGGAGCAGGGAGGAGTATAAATGTATTCATTCTGAGTACAGCATTTGTATTTGCTGTTGTAATTGGTCTGTTAAAATGATTTCCTAGAAGTGAATTAGCGATCCCAGTAGAGAATACAATTTGGAGAGCCATTAAATTAGGAGAAACTAAATCGAAGGCAGAGTAGCATCTCTTCTATGCTGTGGCAGAAACTGTGTTGCAGACAGATTGACTGCTGACAGATCGTCAGAACTGAGTGGTATTCACTCATGACTTCCAAGGGGAATTGTGGAATTACCTACAGCACTTCATTCACTTAATGAATTGTTGCCTCCATTGTTGCCTGAAGCCTGCAGAGTAACAAAGGCGCTGGCTTTCTTTGAAACGGTTTCCATAGGTGTCTCTAAGGTACCGCAGCCTGGTAAATGTAACTTCTGTAGGAGGAGAATTACTTGTATAACAAGGAATTGAATCAGTGAATGCCTGATAAATACAAAAAATGTCCTTCATAAAAGTCACCATCATTTCTGTTATGGGAGGTTTTGCTTCGGGACACTGATTTCTTTGGAGAGATAAACAAGCACAGTGGTAATGGTGAGACTTCTTGGTTAGGTCAGAAGGTTTTAGAGGGAAATGTCCACTCACGTGATCAAAAGAGAAGATCCTGGCATGGTTAAAAATGGGAAACAGTGAGCTTGTAGGTTTAGGTGATCTGCTTGTGGTCATTCTTCAGACTTTTAATATTCATGCAGAAGTTTGGCAGAAACAGGAAACTTATGTGTAGACCAAAATCAGTTCAGCTTCTACAGTAAATGGTATTAACTGGTGTTATGTAGCTTTGACCCTTTGGAGAGATCTAAATCTGGCCTTTCCCAAGTTCTGATGGAGTAAAATAACTGTTTCCCAGTCTTTTATTTGCAGATGCTCTAAATATTGTTGCTGGGGATCTATATAAAAAATTCAAAGGTAAGTAAAAATAAGTATTAGCAGTATGTGTGAAATATAATATAAATAATAATTTGTCTATCTTGCTACCTTAATATATATATATATATATATATATGATATATATTTCTAAATACGTCACTATAAAGTAGAAATGCAAATGTGACTATAATGATGAAAACAATATATAAATATTCAAGTATCGTTTAAAGAAGGGGCTTTTTTTTTGCTTTTTATTTGGTTAGAGGCAGGGTTTTAATGGAAGAAAAATGAATATACCTTTTATTTTGATATCATTCTAAATATAGAAATATATATTCAATGTATGCAGAGATTTTTCTATTCTATCTCTTCTGAATATTTATTTTCATTTCTATTTTATACTTTCATATAACACCATACATCAATCTACATTTTAAACGTAAATTTGAATATAAATGCGAAATATAGAGATAAATTTAAACGCAGTTTAAAAGAAAAGGGGTTTTTAAAAGATTTTTACTTGGATAGAGGCAGGGGTTTATTTTAAGCAATATAAACCTTTTAGAAATAGAAATCTATCTATAGAAATATGTAAGCAATGTATTAAGCAATGCATAAAAATATAAATTGTAATAAAGGAATAAATGTAAGAAATTATAAAAATACAATTACACATCAATATACGTTATAAATCCGAATGTGAATATAAATATGAAAAATATAAAAATAAAAGAGCTTGAAATGCAGTTTAAAAGAGAAGGTTTTTGCTTTTGGTTCCTGTTGGGTTAGAGGCAGGGGTTTTTTTGCTGGCGTTCTTTTCCGCGCGGGATGTTTTGGGGCATTTGCTGCAGGGCAGGTTCCGGAGGGCATCGCGCCCGTTCTTTTCTGCCGCCGGCCCCGCCCGCGGCCCCGAGGCGAGCGGCGGCCCCCGGCGGTGGCGGGCGGCAGTGCTGCCGCCCTGTGGGCAGAGGGCGGTACTGCAGCCCGCCGCCCGCGGCCGCCATCTTGGGAGTGGCTTGTCGCGGACTCGCTTGACCTTCTCGAGATGGCGCGAAAAAGAGGACGTCGGCATTCGAGGACCCGTGTCTGTTTTTTCTACACTGCCTGAATTGTCCCCAACGCCGGCGCCCCCCGACGGGATTTTCCGCGGCGGTTCCGGTGCCGTGCACAGGGGCTGTGGGGTCAGCAGCACCGCGAGCGTGCGGGTTTTTGGCGGGGGCCGACGGGCATCGGCGTAATACGCCTCTCTCCGTCCAGGTCCCCACGGGCCGCCATCTTGCGAGTCCCTGGTGGCGGGCTCGCTTGAAAAGTGCTGCCCCCATTGTGGGCAGAGGGCGGTACTGCAGCCGCCGGTGCCGGGGCGGGAGCGCGCGGCGAGCGGCGCGCGGGGCGGTGTCTGTGAGCGCAGGGCGGGGGGCGGCGGCGGCTCGGGCGGCCCGAGCCTCAAAAACAAGCTCTGGTCAGGAAACAAGCTTGGTGCTTTGCGCGCAGAAGAGGAATTTCCAGTGCGCATGCGCCTAGCGGCCATGACACGGTACGGAAAATGGAACTGTGCTGTAGGAAGGCGGCCATGATGCTGTACGGAAATTCCAGTGCGCATGCGCTTAGCGGCCATGACACCGCGCGGGAAAATAAAACTACGCATGCGCAAGGCGGCCATGACAGTGTACGGAAAATGGAACTCTGCTGTACGGAGGCGGCCATGATGCTGTACGGAAAACCCAGTGCGCATGCGCCTAGCGGCCATGACACCGCAACGGAAACTGGTACTGCGCATGCGCAAGGCGGCCATGACACTGTACGGAAAATGGAACTCTGCTGTAGGAAGGCGGCCATTATGCTGTACGGAAATTCCAGTGCGCATGCGCAGGGCGGCCATGACACTGTACGGAAAATGGAACTCTGCTGTAGGAAGGCGGCCATTATGCTGTACGGAAATTCCAGTGCGCATGCGCAAAGCGGGCGTACTGCAAAGGGAACCGCGCATGCGCACTGCGTGGGGGGGGAGAACCTTGCCATCTGTTTTTTGGGGGTTTGGGATTTTTGGAAATTTGGTGTTTTGGGAGTTTGGGGGGTTTTGGGGATTTGGGAATTTGGGGTTTGGGATTTTGGGGATTTGGGGATTTGGGGTTCGGGTTCCCGGGATCCCGGCCCTGCTCAGCCTCTCCCGGATCCGCAGCAGCTCCGGAACCGCCTCGAAACGGAGCCGGGACCCGCCCGGGTGAGCCTGAAACCCCAAATCCCCCAAAAATCCCCCCAAACCTCAAACATCCCCCAAAAATCCCCTAAATTTCAAATTCCCAACCCCCCCCCCAAACCCCCCCAAAAAACACTAGACCTCAAAAAAACCCAAAACCCCAAAATCCTCCAAAAATCCCCAAATCCCAAACCCCCAAATCCCCTACATCCCCAAAAACCCCAAATATTCCCCAAAAATCCCCTCAATTCCAAAATCCCAAACCCCCAAAATCCCCTAAAAATCCCCCCTGAAGTCCCCCAAATCCCCAAAACCCCCCAAATATCCCCCCCAAAAATCCCCCAAACCCCAAAATCCTCCAAAAATCCCCAAATCCCAAACCCCAAAATCCCCTAAATCCCCCCAAACCCCAAAATGCTCCAAAAATCCCCCAAAAATCCCCTAAATCCAAAATCCCAAACCCCAAAAATCCCCTAAATCCCAAAATCCTCCAAAAATCCCCCAAAAATCCCCAAAATCCCAAACACCCAAATCCCCTACATCCCCAAAAACCCCAAATATTCCCCAAAAATCCCCTCAATTCCAAAATCCCAAACCCCAAAAATCCCCCAGATCCCAAACCCCAAAATCCCCAAAACCCCCCAAATATCCCCCCCAAAAATCCCCCAAACCCCAAAATCCTCCAAAAATCCCCAAATCCCAAACCCCAAAATCCCCTAAATCCCCCCAAACCCCAAAATGCTCCAAAAATCCCCCAAAAATCCCCTAAATCCAAAATCCCAAACCCCAAAAATCCCCTAAATCCCAAAATCCTCCAAAAATCCCCCAAAAATCCCCAAAATCCCAAACACCCAAATCCCCTACATCCCCAAAAACCCCAAATATTCCCCAAAAATCCCCTCAATTCCAAAATCCCAAACCCCAAAAATCCCCTAAAAATCCCCCCTGAAGTCCCCCAAATCCCCAAAACCCCCCAAATATCCCCCCCAAAAATCCCCCAAACCCCAAAATCCTCCAAAAATCCCCAAATCCCAAACCCCAAAATCCCCTAAATCCCCCCAAACCCCAAAATGCTCCAAAAATCCCCCAAAAATCCCCTAAATCCAAAATCCCAAACCCCAAAAATCCCCTAAATCCCAAAATCCTCCAAAAATCCCCCAAAAATCCCCAAAATCCCAAACCCCCAAATCCCCTACATCCCCAAAAACCCCAAATATTCCCCAAAAATCCCCTCAATTCCAAAATCCCAAACCCCAAAAATCCCCTAAAAATCCCCCCTGAAGTCCCCCAAATCCCCAAAACCCCCCAAATACCCCCCCCAAAAATCCCCCAAACCCCAAAATCCTCCAAAAATCCCCAAATCCCAAACCCCAAAATCCCCTAAATCCCCCCAAACCCCAAAATGCTCCAAAAATCCCCCAAAAATCCCCTAAATCCAAAATCCCAAACCCCTAAAATCCCCTAAATCCCAAAATCCTCCAAAAATCCCCCAAAAATCCCCAAAATCCCAAACACCCAAATCCCCTACATCCCCAAAAACCCCAAATATTCCCCAAAAATCCCCTCAATTCCAAAATCCCAAACCCCAAAAATCCCCCAGATCCCAAACCCCCAAAATCCCCTAAAAATCCCCCCTGAAGTCCCCCAAATCCCCAAAACCCCCCAAATATCCCCCCCAAAAATCCCCCAAACCCCAAAATCCTCCAAAAATCCCCAAATCCCAAACCCCAAAATCCCCTAAATCCCCCCAAACCCCAAAATGCTCCAAAAATCCCCCAAAAATCCCCTAAATCCAAAATCCCAAACCCCAAAAATCCCCTAAATCCCAAAATCCTCCAAAAATCCCCCAAAAATCCCCAAAATCCCAAACACCCAAATCCCCTACATCCCCAAAAACCCCAAATATTCCCCAAAAATCCCCTCAATTCCAAAATCCCAAACCCCAAAAATCCCCCAAATCCCAAACCCCAAAATCCCCAAAACCCCCCCAAATATCCCCCCCAAAAATCCCCCAAACCCCAAAATCCTCCAAAAATCCCCAAATCCCAAACCCCAAAATCCCCTAAATCCCCCCAAACCCCAAAATGCTCCAAAAATCCCCCAAAAATCCCCTAAATCCAAAATCCCAAACCCCAAAAATCCCCTAAATCCCAAAATCCTCCAAAAATCCCCCAAAAATCCCCAAAATCCCAAACACCCAAATCCCCTACATCCCCAAAAACCCCAAATATTCCCCAAAAATCCCCTCAATTCCAAAATCCCAAACCCCAAAAATCCCCCAAATCCCAAACCCCAAAATCCCCAAAACCCCCCAAATATCCCCCCCAAAAATCCCCCAAACCCCAAAATCCTCCAAAAATCCCCAAATCCCAAACCCCAAAATCCCCTAAATCCCCCCAAACCCCAAAATGCTCCAAAAATCCCCCAAAAATCCCCTAAATCCAAAATCCCAAACCCCAAAAATCCCCTAAATCCCAAAATCCTCCAAAAATCCCCCAAAAATCCCCAAAATCCCAAACACCCAAATCCCCTACATCCCCAAAAACCCCAAATATTCCCCAAAAATCCCCTCAATTCCAAAATCCCAAACCCCAAAAATCCCCTAAAAATCCCCCCTGAAGTCCCCCAAATCCCCAAAACCCCCCAAATATCCCCCCCAAAAATCCCCCAAACCCCAAAATCCTCCAAAAATCCCCAAATCCCAAACCCCAAAATCCCCTAAATCCCCCCAAACCCCAAAATGCTCCAAAAATCCCCCAAAAATCCCCTAAATCCAAAATCCCAAACCCCAAAAATCCCCTAAATCCCAAAATCCTCCAAAAATCCCCCAAAAATCCCCAAAATCCCAAACACCCAAATCCCCTACATCCCCAAAAACCCCAAATATTCCCCAAAAATCCCCTCAATTCCAAAATCCCAAACCCCAAAAATCCCCTAAAAATCCCCCCTGAAGTCCCCCAAATCCCCAAAACCCCCCAAATATCCCCCCCAAAAATCCCCCAAACCCCAAAATCCTCCAAAAATCCCCAAATCCCAAACCCCAAAATCCCCTAAATCCCCCCAAACCCCAAAATGCTCCAAAAATCCCCCAAAAATCCCCTAAATCCAAAATCCCAAACCCCTAAAATCCCCTAAATCCCAAAATCCTCCAAAAATCCCCCAAAAATCCCCAAAATCCCAAACACCCAAATCCCCTACATCCCCAAAAACCCCAAATATTCCCCAAAAATCCCCTCAATTCCAAAATCCCAAACCCCAAAAATCCCCCAGATCCCAAACCCCCAAAATCCCCTAAAATCCCCCCTGAAGTCCCCCAAATCCCCAAAACCCCCCAAATATCCCCCCCAAAAATCCCCCAAACCCCAAAATCCTCCAAAAATCCCCAAATCCCAAACCCCAAAATCCCCTAAATCCCCCCAAACCCCAAAATGCTCCAAAAATCCCCCAAAAATCCCCTAAATCCAAAATCCCAAACCCCAAAAATCCCCTAAATCCCAAAATCCTCCAAAAATCCCCCAAAAATCCCCAAAATCCCAAACACCCAAATCCCCTACATCCCCAAAAACCCCAAATATTCCCCAAAAATCCCCTCAATTCCAAAATCCCAAACCCCAAAAATCCCCAAAATCCCAAACCCCCAAATCCCCAAAACCCCCCAAATATCCCCCCCAAAAATCCCCCAAACCCCAAAATCCTCCAAAAATCCCCAAATCCCAAACCCCAAAATCCCCTAAATCCCCCCAAACCCCAAAATGCTCCAAAAATCCCCCAAAAATCCCCTAAATCCAAAATCCCAAACCCCAAAAATCCCCTAAATCCCAAAATCCTCCAAAAATCCCCCAAAAATCCCCAAAATCCCAAACACCCAAATCCCCTACATCCCCAAAAACCCCAAATATTCCCCAAAAATCCCCTCAATTCCAAAATCCCAAACCCCCAAAATCCCCTAAAAATCCCCCCTGAAGTCCCCCAAATCCCCAAAACCCCCCAAATATCCCCCCCAAAAATCCCCCAAACCCCAAAATCCTCCAAAAATCCCCAAATCCCAAACCCCAAAATCCCCTAAATCCCCCCAAACCCCAAAATGCTCCAAAAATCCCCCAAAAATCCCCTAAATCCAAAATCCCAAACCCCAAAAATCCCCTAAATCCCAAAATCCTCCAAAAATCCCCCAAAAATCCCCAAAATCCCAAACACCCAAATCCCCTACATCCCCAAAAACCCCAAATATTCCCCAAAAATCCCCTCAATTCCAAAATCCCAAACCCCAAAAATCCCCTAAAAATCCCCCCTGAAGTCCCCCAAATCCCCAAAACCCCCCAAATACCCCCCCCCAAAAATCCCCCAAACCCCAAAATCCTCCAAAAATCCCCAAATCCCAAACCCCAAAATCCCCTAAATCCCCCCAAACCCCAAAATGCTCCAAAAATCCCCCAAAAATCCCCTAAATCCAAAATCCCAAACCCCTAAAATCCCCTAAATCCCAAAATCCTCCAAAAATCCCCCAAAAATCCCCAAAATCCCAAACACCCAAATCCCCTACATCCCCAAAAACCCCAAATATTCCCCAAAAATCCCCTCAATTCCAAAATCCCAAACCCCCAAAATCCCCTAAAAATCCCCCCTGAAGTCCCCCAAATCCCCAAAACCCCCCAAATACCCCCCCCAAAAATCCCCCAAACCCCAAAATCCTCCAAAAATCCCCAAATCCCAAACCCCAAAATCCCCTAAATCCCCCCAAACCCCAAAATGCTCCAAAAATCCCCCAAAAATCCCCTAAATCCAAAATCCCAAACCCCAAAAATCCCCTAAATCCCAAAATCCTCCAAAAATCCCCCAAAAATCCCCAAAATCCCAAACACCCAAATCCCCTACATCCC
This sequence comes from Taeniopygia guttata, assembly GCF_003957565.2. Lineage (NCBI taxonomy): Eukaryota > Metazoa > Chordata > Aves > Passeriformes > Estrildidae > Taeniopygia > Taeniopygia guttata. The sequence goes on along the minus strand of NC_044213.2, from coordinate 151,644,035 downwards.
CAAAAACCCCAAATATTCCCCAAAAATCCCCTCAATTCCAAAATCCCAAACCCCAAAAATCCCCTAAAAATCCCCCCTGAAGTCCCCCAAATCCCCAAAACCCCCCAAATATCCCCCCCAAAAATCCCCCAAACCCCAAAATCCTCCAAAAATCCCCAAATCCCAAACCCCAAAATCCCCTAAATCCCCCCAAACCCCAAAATGCTCCAAAAATCCCCCAAAAATCCCCTAAATCCAAAATCCCAAACCCCAAAAATCCCCTAAATCCCAAAATCCTCCAAAAATCCCCCAAAAATCCCCAAAATCCCAAACACCCAAATCCCCTACATCCCCAAAAACCCCAAATATTCCCCAAAAATCCCCTCAATTCCAAAATCCCAAACCCCAAAAATCCCCCAGATCCCAAACCCCCAAAATCCCCTAAAAATCCCCCCTGAAGTCCCCCAAATCCCCAAAACCCCCCAAATATCCCCCCCAAAAATCCCCCAAACCCCAAAATCCTCCAAAAATCCCCAAATCCCAAACCCCAAAATCCCCTAAATCCCCCCAAACCCCAAAATGCTCCAAAAATCCCCCAAAAATCCCCTAAATCCAAAATCCCAAACCCCAAAAATCCCCTAAATCCCAAAATCCTCCAAAAATCCCCCAAAAATCCCCAAAATCCCAAACACCCAAATCCCCTAAATCCCAAAAAAACCCAAATATTCCCCAAAAATCCCCTAAATTGGGGATTTGGGAATTTTGGGATTTGGGAATTCCCGCCCCTCCCCCCTCCCTCATTCCCGTTTTTTTTTTTTCAGCTCCCGCTGGGAATTCCGGACCCCCCCGCCCAAACGGCTCCGAGCAGCTCCAGAAAATACCCAAAAAAATTCCCAAAATTCCCAGGAAATCGTGGAGAAAGCGGCGCCGGCCCGGAGGCTGCAGATCCCCGCCGGAAATCCGGGAATTCCGACAGGAAATTCAGGAATTCTGGCGGAAAATTCAGGAATTCCAGAAAGAAATTCGGGAATTCCAGTTGGAAATTCAGGAATTCCAACGGGAAATTCGGGACTCCTGGCTGGAAATGCAGGAATGGCATCAGGAAATCCGGGAATTCTGTCAGGAAATCCGGGAATTCCGGGAATCCCGGTGCGTTCCCAACTTTCCGTGGCTCAGTTTTACGGGAGCCGGAATTACCGGGACCCCCTGGAGCGGAAACGGCTCCGGGAGCTGCTGGGGCACGGAGAGATCCCGGAAAAAACCCGGAATTCCGGGAATTCCGCCAGGAAATCCGGGAATTCCGCCAGGAAATCTGGGAATTCTGCCAGGAAGGGCAGCTCCAAAGGCAAAGGGAGCAGCGGGAATTCCCGGAATTCCAGGCTGGGGAATTCCAGGATTGAGAATTCCCAGATTTCCAATGTTGAGAACTCCCGGAATTCCAGGATGGGGAATTCCCGGATTTCCGGGATTGGGAATTCCTGCAGAATTCCAGGATGAAGAATTCCCTCATTTGCTTTGATAGACTTTCCTGCCCCTGGCACAGAGGGAGGGGCTATAAACCAAATTGTCATTACAAATCTGTCTGAAAAGGACCTAAAATTAGATGCCATGAAAATGGCTCTGGGAATCCCCAAAGTCCCAGCTACGGTAAGAATCAGACTTTGTGCCTCTGTCCTGGAAGAGCACAGCACTGCAATGCATCCTAACACATTTTGCAACCTTCTAACAGATATATTTCATCTCATGCAAGAAGACAGATGAGTAATTCCCAGGAGCTTCATGCAAAATTGGCCCTAAAGCAGATCCCAGTAGGCATCAAGGTAAGCAAAGAAATGTAGCCCTTTCCATTTTAGCCAGCTGCAGTTGACAACAGATTTCAAATTTAGACTTCAAACATTCTCATGAAGAAATTAACCCTTAGGTTGTTGTGGCTTTACTGTGATCCATGTAAAATAGCACCTTTTCCTTGTGCATTTTTTTTAACACAACACTTTTTTTTTTTTATTTTTTCCTTGCTAGGCTGGATTCTGTATGCTGCAAGGCTGTCATATCAGGATATGCTGCAAAAGAGTTTGTTGCATCTTCTTCCTGAAAAGTTGGTGGAGTTTCTCTCTATGCAGAGGGTACAACATTTATGGTCAGGACAGGGTTTTCTTGCTTTGTGGTTTTCTTGCTGCTGCTGCTGCTTTTAAAGGGGTCAACACTCTTAGCTCCAGGAAACTGAAACTAAATGTGAGCAGGGACTGGAGGAAGGAAGCAGGGAGGATCCACTACAAGATTCCAAAAACTAAATAAAGCAGGATTCAACTGCCAGTGGCTGAATAGCAGCAATTTATGAGCTGTTCCTCAAAAGCCCCAGACAAGCACCAAGTCCTGTGGGAAGCTGGAGATTGACAGAAGACACCTCCAGAAGAGTCTGCTGTTGAAATTTCCTTTAAGCCTTTTTTTTTTTTTTTTTTTTTTTTTCAAGTGGATCATCCAGACCTGGCAAATGCATAAGGTCAGCCCTTGGAAGAGCAAAAAGCTCTCGCCAAGAAAACCAAACGAGTGGCTGAAATCTGTCCATTTGTCTGCCTGTCTTTTTGGCCTTGGATTACTGTGCTTTTCAAAGCTATTCTTTCATAACTTGGATAAAAAGGTAAATGTTTCATATAGCCCCGCAAGTAGTAATCATCCTGTCCATGCAAAAAAAACCTGCTGCCTGAGGGATGGGCCCCAAACCAGAGGTGTTTCTCATTTACCTACAAAGCGTCTGGCTTTAGCATGTGTAGTCAGTTTTTGTGAACATGTGAGTCCATTGCCTGCTCTAACAGAGTTAGTGACTTACTTTCAGTGGTTGTAGAGAGTTTCACTGAAACAGCACTGTTTGTAGTCCACTGTGTGACTTAGGAGACACAATAGCCAGACAATTCTGCAAGTGTAATATAACTGTATGTGGCGTTCCCAGAAAATGCTCTGAAGTCTTCTCTCCGTTGCACCATGGTGATAAAAACCACTGCTGCTTTTCAAGCTCCACGAGGCCATGCTGTGCTGTGCTGAAAGGGATAGAAAAGCCAATTAGCTCTGAAAAGTGAAGGGCAGGCAGAGAGGGGTGCTCTGGCCTGGAATTCCCTCCCTTTGGCAGCAGCAAAGGTCAGCTGTGCAGCCAAATTTCAGTGACCACATGTGGATCCAGCTTGTGCGTGTTGCCAGCTATCTGCACAGGGAGTGGGAGAGGGTGGGGAGGAAGAATTGATTCTGGAAGGGGAAAGCCTGAGTTAAAGGGAAAAGTGGAGTGAAATGTGACAGCTGGGATTTCCAGAAGATAGTTTGATGGATGCTGGCCATCCAGCTTCCCTAGAACTCTTTATCAGTAACACCCTCTATATCTCCCTGAGTGACTTTTAGCCTGTCTGGCAGTTTTCAGCACCAGTGTGTGAGCGAAAAGAGGTGGAAGGCAGTTCTCTCTGATTTGGCAGCTCTGGGACTTTGTGCTGCTGGCTGAGGGTCTGGATTTCTCAGGAACTTCCTGGCTACCTGTGGCTCCCACAGGCTTGTAGGACTGGGCTTAGAGAAACCCTGAGCTGCCCGATGTCTGCTCTTGCTGCAGCTCTTCTGAATAGTCCTGGGTGTGGATGTGAGCCTGCAGTCCTTGGGAGGCAGAATTCACTCCACAATCCCAAGGGACTTGCTCTATCTGTCAGTGCAGGCCAGCTGTGGGAATCCTCCAAGTCCCTTTATCCTGTTCTGTGTGTCAAGGCCCTGTGGCTGACCACGAGTGCCCCGAGCTGCCATGGACCCTTCTTGCAAGGGCAATTGTTTTCAGAGTCAGCGTAGGTGCTGGCTACCTTTGGAAAAGTGTGAATACCCCGGGGAAATCCATGGGGCAGACACCTTGGGCCATACTGTGTGCTGGCACCATCAGCAGGCATGATACAGACAGAGGTGCTTTGCTTTTGGTGTGAAACCTTGCTCTGATGATGCGTCATTCCAAGGAAAACAGCCGGAACTGGCAGGCCAGGTCATGTGGTGAGATGAGTAATTCCAGCTCCCTTACTGGACCTGATTTATACAGCTCAGGTCCAATAGTTCTGAGAAATTGTTGATGGTGGGAGCCTTTCTGTTTGTTTGTTTCTCTGGAAACTTGAAGCCTTTCAAATAAAGAACAAATGAGGTGTAGGGAATTTTTAGCTGGGGTATGTGCTTCAGGATGTTTGCTGCATTCAGGCTTCAAGAACACAAATTCTCTGCAGACAATCCCACACACAGTGGGGGAAAAAAAGGATATTGGGCTTGGAAGTGCACCAGGGAGATGGGACTCAAGTGAGCTTTGAACAGCAATCATTGTCATTAGTGGTGGTGCTGTAATATGTGCTTGACTCAAATCCAGCATTGCACAGGCAAGAACCTGGTGAAAGCTTTGTAATTTGATATTTGTGGTTGTGATCCGCTGTTGAATAGGCTAGACATGACTAAAATCAGTATTTTTTAAAGTGTTGTGTGGGGTTTTTTATGTCAAAAAAGGCTGGTTGCCCTCTTGGACTTTATTGTGTTCATGTGAAATGTTTGATGTGGACTTAATACGGGTCTGCAGATTTTTTAGGACAGTCCACGTCCCCTTGCAGAATTTCACCTTCCTCAGAGGTGGGTGCTGCAGTGCTGCACTGAATTTCTGCCACAGGGAAAGATGTGAAGGTAATTTGTCATGTTACCCTGCTGGTCCTGCAGGGGTGGTCCCTCTGTGCTGTGACAGCTCCACAGCCTGCCATCAGGTTGGCGTGATCTCCTGGCTGGACATCGGTGCCGGTGAGGGATGTGTCTGACTCCATTCCGGCCCTTGCTCGAGGAAAGGTGTGGGTGAAGGTGCTTTTGCATCTCCCACATTCTGTGTCTGGTTGGACACCAAGACTAAAGACTGCCAATTTGGGCACTGCCCAGAGTGTTACCACCATCCATGAGACCTGTCCTGCTCCATCATGGGCACTGCATGTGGGAATGCTCAATGGCAATCTCCAAATTACTCCTCACTCAGCTTTTTCTTGCTTCTGGACTCGGGAGCCACAAAGGTAAGTCCATGCATGTGGCATTGATCCATGCGTCTGCCTCACTCACAGTCACGCTGGCAGAGGGCAAGGAGACAACAGTCAAGGAAAAAGCCTTGTTTTCCCAGTGGATGCAGGAGTCTGTGTCTTGCTGAAGGGCAGTGGTCCCCACACAGATTGTTTTTCTTTTTTCCTCTCCCCCACCACTGTGGCAGCATTGTTACTGGTGAGTTCGTGTGCTTGTCTGCTCCCTGTACCTCACCCAGAGCCCTCACTGCCTCTGGTCCTTGAGCCCTGGACACGTTTGCACATTTGAGTTAATCCACATACTTTGTTTGTTTTACGAAGTCTTTTTTTTTTCTCTCAGCTGCCACATTTCAAAGCACACTTGCTTACTTTACTTCATCTCTTTCCCTTCTTCATCCAGCCCAGATGATTCTTCACTCCCCTCTGGAGGGAAGTTGCTGTCCCAAAGCTATTGTAAATGCAGGTGAACCCGGTGGGAAGAAATGGTGATGTCTGACTCCAGTTCAGAAGGCTGAATGATTTCTTTATTATAACTATACTATAATGCATTCATATACTATTTCAAGGAGATACTAAAACTACAAACCTACCAAATCTCACTGACTCACAACTCGTGACCCTCTGAGAGCCCAGCCCCAGGAGGGTTGGATTGGCCATCAGACTCAAGCAATCCTCACCAGAATCCAACCAAGCACTCACCCCAGGTAAGTAATTCTCCAAACACATTCCACATAGGGAAAAGAAGGAGCAGAAATAGAAATTGTTTTCTTTTTCTTTCTTCTGTGTTCTTCTTTGTTCTGTGTTCTTCTATGAAAAAATCCTGAGACAGCAGTGAATGTGCCTACCACACAAACCCCACCGCACTAAAGTGAGTGGCACAAATGCCACCGAGGGAGCTGTGTTTTGGATCCCATCAGTACAGACCCCCCCACTTGCCAGCCTGCACCAGCAGTGCTCCAAACCTGCAGCAATGTGTGTAGAATTGAGATTGCTCACAACTACAGGTAGATGTCTAATGTCCAGGCAATATCACATAAATCATCTCTTCACCCCAAAAAATTAATCAGATTTGGGTTACGATGATGCAAACCCCTTTATCTCCCTATCACCACCACCTCTCCCCCTTTAGTATTTATTAAAGAAAAGTCAAAATACTTCTAATAATTTTTTTTTTTTTTTTTTTTTTCCCTATGAAAATGTCTTTTTTATCTAGCAGGTAGCAAAGATCTGAAGGGAAGAGTGGTCATCTCAGGCTGCTGGGGGTGGTCACTCATCAGAACTGTAAATGGGTGAAGGGGATGGAGACAAAGGCAATTCTGGTCAGGCTGCAAGCACAGCCCTGACTTCCACTCTTGTAAATAGTCATTTCACGGCTTCCTTCTGAAATTTGGGATTTAGGGAGTTCCAGCAAAAGGTGAGGCCGCTCCAGGGCTGTGTCTGTGAGCCCCAGGAATCTGTTCTACATTTTTTCAGTCCCTTGCGTGGTGTTAAATTTTGTGACACCTTCTTCAGTCTGACTTACCGCAGATAAGACAGAGAGGATTTTTTTAAACCAATGAGGATTAGGGTAAGTTTGGAATAAGGTTTTTAGAGGGTGGATTATGAAGGCACGAGCTGTGCAAGGCTGACCATTTGAGCTTCATCTGCCATAAGGGCCCACAGAGTATTAAACTTCATTCATGGCAATTCAGGTATAAAGGAAATGTCAGGAAGAAGGAGGAGCAGGGAGGAGTATAAATGTATTCATTCTGAGTACAGCATTTGTATTTGCTGTTGTAATTGGTCTGTTAAAATGATTTCCTAGAAGTGAATTAGCGATCCCAGTAGAGAATACAATTTGGAGAGCCATTAAATTAGAAGAAACTAAATCGAAGGCAGAGTAGCATCTCTTCTATGCTGTGGCAGAAACTGTGTTGCAGACAGATTGACTGCTGACAGATCGTCAGAACTGAGTGGTTGGTATTCACTCATGACTTCCAAGGGGAATTGTGGAATTACCTACAGCACTTCATTCACTTAATGAATTGTTGCCTCCATTGTTGCCTGAAGCCTGCAGAGTAACAAAGGCGCTGGCTTTCTTTGAAACGGTTTCCATAGGTGTCTCTAAGGTACCGCAGCCTGGTAAATGTAACTTCTGTAGGAGGAGAATTACTTGTATAACAAGGAATTGAATCAGTGAATGCCTGATAAATACAAAAAATGTCCTTCATAAAAGTCACCATCATTTCTGTTATGGGAGGTTTTGCTTCGGGACACTGATTTCTTTGGAGAGATAAACAAGCACAGTGGTAATGGTGAGACTTCTTGGTTAGGTCAGAAGGTTTTAGAGGGAAATGTCCACTCACGTGATCAAAAGAGAAGATCCTGGCATGGTTAAAAATGGGAAACAGTGAGCTTGTAGGTTTAGGTGATCTGCTTGTGGTCATTCTTCAGACTTTTAATATTCATGCAGAAGTTTGGCAGAAACAGGAAACTTATGTGTAGACCAAAATCAGTTCAGCTTCTACAGTAAATGGTATTAACTGGTGTTATGTAGCTTTGACCCTTTGGAGAGATCTAAATCTGGCCTTTCCCAAGTTCTGATGGAGTAAAATAACTGTTTCCCAGTCTTTTATTTGCAGATACTCTAAATATTGTTGCTGGGGATCTATATAAAAAATTCAAAGGTAAGTAAAAATAAGTATTAGCAGTATGTGTGAAATATAATATAAATAATAATTTGTCTATCTTGCTACCTTTATATATATATATATTTCTAAATACGTCACTATAAAGTAGAAATGCAAATGTGACTATAATGATGAAAACAATATCTAAATATTCAAGTGTCGTTTAAAGAAGGGGCTTTTTTTTGCTTTTTATTTGGTTAGAGGCAGGGTTTTAATGGAAGAAAAATGAATATACCTTTTATTTTGATATCATTCTAAATATAGAAATATATATTCAATGTATGCAGAGATTTTTCTATTCTATCTCTTCTGAATATTTATTTTCATTTCTATTTTATACTTTCATATAACACCATACATCAATCTACATTTTAAACGTAAATTTGAATATAAATGCGAAATATAGAGATAAATTTAATCGCAGTTTAAAAGAAAAGGGGTTTTTTAAAAAATTTTTACTTGGATAGAGGCAGGGGTTTATTTTAAGCAATATAAACCTTTTAGAAATAGAAATCTATCTATAGAAATATGTAAGCAATGTATTAAGCAATGCATAAAAATATAAATTGTAATAAAGGAATAAATGTAAGAAATTATAAAAATACAATTACACATCAATATACATTAGTAACCCGAATGTGAATATAAATATGAAAAATATAAAAATAAAAGAGCTTGAAATGCAGTTTAAAAGAGAAGGTTTTTGCTTTTGGTTCCTGTTGGGTTAGAGGCAGGGGTTTTTTTGCTGGCGTTCTTTTCCGCGCGGGATGTTTTGGGGCATTTGCTGCAGGGCAGGTTCCGGAGGGCATCGCGCCCGTTCTTTTCTGCCGCCGGCCCCGCCCGCGGCCCCGAGGCGAGCGGCGGCCCCCGGCGGTGGCGGGCGGCAGTGCTGCCGCCCTGTGGGCAGAGGGCGGTACTGCAGCCCGCCGCCCGCGGCCGCCATCTTGGGAGTGGCTTGTCGCGGACTCGCTTGACCTTCTCGAGATGGCGCGAAAAAGAGGACGTCGGCATTCGAGGACCCGTGTCTGTTTTTTCTACACTGCCTGAATTGTCCCCAACGCCGGCGCCCCCCGACGGGATTTTCCGCGGCGGTTCCGGTGCCGTGCACAGGGGCTGTGGGGTCAGCAGCACCGCGAGCGGCGCGCGGGGCGGTGTCTGTGAGCGCAGGGCGGGGGGCGGCGGCGGCTCGGGCGGCCCGAGCCTCAAAAACAAGCTCTGGTCAGGAAACAAGCTTGGTGCTTTGCACGCAGAAGAGGTAAGGAAGATTCCTCTCTGTTCTAAATCTAATGTACCCCAAAAAAATTTGCATCTAAGTATTTTGTACTGAGGTCCTGGTGTATTTTATATATATACAAAAACACATATGAGTAGAAAATATATATATATTATGCTTATATGGTGAGTGTTCCTGAAGTGCTGTCATCCCAACTTATTTTTGTGACTTCACAAGAAGCAGTTCAAATGTATTAGAAAGCAAGTTGCAAACTCTAGTTTTAGACTGATAAAATCATCTAGGCGTGCCTATGATATAATTCTATAGATATATGCATCTATAACATATATAAAACTGATTTCATTTACATGAACTCCTTGTCTACACTAAGCCAGGAATTGCCAAAGGCTTGTTTTGAAGTTGAGACAGGAACAATCCATTATTACTGATTTCCAGAATGCTTCCTTATTTCAGGGGAATAAAGATCCTGTCTTTGGCAAATTCCTCAATGTAGAAGTACCTGCACTCTTATAAGCATTCCCTTTATTTCTCTTTTAATTTCAAAAAAAAAAGTTATTACATGTGAATCTGATTTATTCACATTACTTTAGTCTGGGTTTTTTGCATCTATAATTGCTCTTAAGGTTATTGCACCTTGCCAGAAAGAAACCAAAGCATAAAAAATTTCCTCTGTACTAAAATTTTCCTAATGATGATTGAAAGCATTTTCTTCATTAGAGTCTATGCCTTTTGAGATCAGTACTTAGAAAGTCAAGTTTCTGGTAAATTCTCAAACGTAGGAAATAATAGGATTAGAAATGTTTTTCTTAAGTTTTTCAAAATCAAAATTGTTTCAAAGAATTTTGCTGGACTGATCTTTGCTATTAGTTTCAGATTTTACAGAATACCATTCCTTAGATTTATTCAGCCTTCCCAAAAGTCTGTCACTGAATTGGACTGCATCAATTGGTAAGAAATAAAATCTTTTTTAAAATTCCAACTTAAGATATACTCCTTTTGTAATATATTATGTTTATGGAATGCTCTTTCAGTAAATGTGAAACAGATTTCTAATCCATTCCAAGGACTTCGAAACACTTGGCATTAATTAATACAAGAGAGTGTCTTGTTTATCAGTTGGGATTGTGTATTTTATTAAAAACAAATTATTACTTTGAGAGGATGCTTGGGTAAATGGTGAAATAATGTTCCTTGAATAGTTGAGTTTAGTACAAAAAATCAATTTCTATTTCTTTTGTTTCAATTAATAAAATAATATATAGACTACTAGTTAGAATTATTTTAAGGATATATTTAGCAATATATAAAGTAAATATCAGCTTAAACTGATATAAATAAGCATAACTATGCCTGTACTTTCAAGGGCATGGTTACAAACTGAGAAGGTAGCTCCAAAGTAGTACACCTGCAACACCCTGATCTTTACAAAGACTTTTATAAGCCTATGGAGCCTTTTTGCTTCTAAGAATAAGATTGTTTACTTTGAAGTTGATGCCTTCAGTTATGCTTCATGGCAAGTATTAATAACAGCTCATGTCCAAAATGTGTAAGCCCAGCTGCTGTTCTTTACAGTCCTAACTCAGGTATGTGTTTTAGTTGTGTGCCGTTTTGCATTTTCCTCAGTACTTTTGGTTGGTTTGACTTGTGAAACTGGAAAAGCAATCGACAATTATTTGGAGGGGGACATTCTACATTATAAATCTGATCTAGGTTCTGCTGTTCTCAGAATTCACATAATTTTTTTTAATATTTAAAATTTAAAAAACCCAAAACCTGATTTGATTATCTTCATTTTCAGTCAAAAAAGATCCAAGCCCAGCTGAAAGAGCTTCATTATGGGAAAAAGGATTTGATTTTTAAGGTAAGTTTTATTTCACTATAGTTAGCTAAAGTATATTAGCATTTATACAGCATCGTAGCGAAGTAGGAATATGGTAGCTGCCTTTATTATTGCAGTTCTCAGGAAGAAGTTTGTTCTGAAAAGAACTCAAAACATCAAGACAGACTTAATACCATAATGGATTTTCAGAAATAGAATATATTTTTGTGCTTGCAAAAAGCAAAATTCTAGGTTACTGCTGATGAATAAAACCTGTTGCCCTATTCCATACCTTCTGTAACGTCATCTTTTTAACTGAATGATATCATATTTTACAGCTGCTTCTTGTTTTTCCTTTAATTAGCACTCTTCCATGGCAAAGTCAACTATTGTTAACATTTAAAGTAAATCTCTGTGTTCATGATAAGCTTGAGCAATGTAGTGTTCCTTAGGTCTTAAGACTTAAGAAAAAAGAAACATCTGCTGCTAAAACAATCCAAATCAATAGTCTGCACTAGCTAGCACATTTTAAAAAATAATAAAAATTTTTACAATAAAGGAGGTCAGGACAAAACATAAAGACATTGCTGAAGGGTGTCTAGTCCTTGTTAACACAGGGAGAAGCTAATCCCTGTTAAAAGGAAGAGGAGAGAGATGTGGGTCATCTGACTGATGACTGTTAGTGGAGTAGTCCCTTTATATATTCCCAGCACAAAGGATGGACATGAAGTAGTCATCTTCCAAGTTACTAGACCTAGAATTACTTACAAGTCATTCATGTCACTGAGTTCCAGATTGTCTTCTGGAAGCCTTTAACTCTCTCTACTGTTTCTCTAGTGTATCTATAGTGCTGTGAATACGTAAATACAGAGAAATACAGAGTAATATAGTGGGCCATTGAAACAACAGTGTGATTTCTGTGCTTTTTTTTTTTTTTTTGCTTGCTTGCTCTTTGTCTGGGGTTTTTTTGGTTGGTTTTTTTTTTTTTTTGGTTGGGTTTTGGTTTTTGTTTTTGTTTTTTAATGCATAGGTTTAGTCCAAGACTCTTCAGAGGTAAAGATCAAAAATTCTAATCTTGCTTTGCTGTGAAAGTTTGTTTTCTTTGGCTGAAGCAGTAGGATTGCTCAGCACTATTATCTTCCTGTTGTTTTCATTATGCTAACACACAGTGATCCCAAAAAAGGATCTGAGTTATGGTAGGGTGTCTACTAATGCTTAGCAAGGGAACTCCTGCCAAGTACTACCCACCTGAAAAAAGCTTACAGAAGATGAAAAGGAAAACGGGCACATAAACAAGTGAACACAGCAGAAAGGCTGTCCAGCAAGCCACTGACACATGTGCAGTGAAAGCCACCCTCTCCTAATGCTGCTTCAGTGACCTGTGGCAGTGTAGTAGTTAAGGCACACATGTGGGGAACTGTACTAAAGGCAGGAAATGTGTCTCCTGTGGATGGGAATGGTTTCATCTGACTGGATGTGGCATTCTCCATCATAGTCTCCACTTCAAATCCTTGGCGGGTTATATTCTGAAGGCTATGTCTACATTTGACCACATGAATTACACCTTCAAGTCTTTGATTTTTTTTGAATAGACATGGTTCTTTATAGGACAATACCCTTTTCCTGACCCAGAGACGGGGCAACTGAGAGGCGTTTTAAAAACTTTTATTCCATTTTCAGTCTCATGAGAAGGGTGACACAATGCAGATGTTTGTAATTCACACCATCACAATCAGAAGCCAGCTATTTCCTAATGAAAATATACTATAAGTGTTTCTTGGCCTAGCTTTTTGCCATGCCATGTTGTAGATGCCTTAAAGTGGGTCCCACTACAATACATCTTTCATAGTTCTGTTTGTCCAAAGTATCTAGTCTTATTTGCAAGGCCATCCTTTGAAACTTGTTTCTAGCTCCATTTCTCTCTCAACAATATCTGTCCTATTCCATGGCATTTCTAAATAAGTATGTCTTGTCTCAAAGTTTGCATATGGATGCATGCCGTGTGGACCTTCTGTCAGGCCCTGAGAACTTTCTACAAATCCATTTTCCACTCTTCTTGATTATGAATGAACACTAGAACCACCAGCTGAGATGTAGGTAATGGTAGTGTGGGTTCTCCTCTGAGTGCTTTTATTGCAAAATAAGGAGAGTTACTTGCCTTCTAGGTAAGCTATGATCTTATGTAATTTAAAATACTCAAAGATGGAGAATGTTGATGAATTGTGAATTCCAAAGCCCCACGTACTGAGAACTATGTATTATATATTTATCTGTAAATAATTGAAATATCTCTTGACAGTGTGCAATTCCGTATGAAACTGAATGCCTGCTTTGCCAATATTGGTATATCCTTTATATGTAACCAGAAATATTTTTTGCTGGTTTATTCATAAATACTTTTCCTGTCCAAGAAAATTGGATCTGTGAAGCAGAGGGAGCAGCAGCCTTATGCTGTTCTCCTAAATCATATGAGATGGGGGGGAGGGTAGGTTCAGTGTGCTTGTTCATGTGTGTTTCATGTCTGAAGACACACACACACACACACTAAGCAGAGTAGAAGCCATTTAGTATAGTCTGGAAAACTTTTAAAGTATCTGCTTGTGCTGAGTGGAAGGTAAAACAGTGGAGGGAATGAACCCCACACAAGTGCTATGTGAAAGATTTCAAGTCAGGGCTACAATTTAATAGGAAAATTACAATAATGGCAATAGTACAGAAACGCTGGTTTAAAGGGACAAAGTCAGAACACGACCTGATACCCTGTTGGTCAGCGTGGTGGTGGCAGTCCAAATGGTGGTTGCAGTCCCATTGGATGTGGTCTTGTCAGAGCAGTGAGCCTGTGGAAAGGTCTGGTCCTGCTCTGAGGTCCGGTGCTGGTGGTAGAGAGTTCTTGTGGTTCTTGGGGATGCAGTCAAATACATAGAGTCAAATACAAAACTATGTGAAATTATTTTTGCATCATATTGACTGGACTTGGTAAATATCTGTACCATTCCTCCCTCTGAAGTAAAACTGATGCCGTGTGTGTTTCCTTCTCTATTAGCGAAGTTAATTACATGCCACAGTAAACTGATTTTCCAGAATTTTAAATTATTTATTTCTCTAATGAAGGCAATGAGATTCCATATTACATACAGAGAAAGAGATGAAATAATAAAAGAAAAACAAAGGAAGGAAAAAAACAAGCAGAAAACCACCTGCTTTGGCAGACAATTTGTGTAAACATTAGGATTGCTTTCTGGGCTTGTGATAATTGATTACATATTTTAAATTTGTGATAAATTTTTACAGAAGTACTTTGTGTACTGGCACATATATGAAGATGCAAGTTTCAGGCTTTCTAATACAGTCTTATTTGTATAGTTCTGGTGACTAGGCTTGATCCTAAAGCACCTCATGTACATCCACTTCCCCCATGATTTGCCTCTGCACGTATTAAAATTATCAGCTGCAGAATTCAGCTAACTTTGCATATGTGAAAAACTAGTCCATTTAACAGATTTTAAAGCATTCTTCATTATGTTCAAAGTACCATTAAGCTCCTATTTTTCTTGCAGAAAGCTTTCCAAAAAAAAAAAAAAAAAAAAAAAGCTGTGTCACTTTCCTATAACTTTATTTGTGCATTTATGTGTCTAGCTCAGAAAGAATGCTCTTATCTTTGTTGCTACTTTTACATTGCCCTGTAATGGTAAATACAATTTCTGTAGTTCAGTCTTCGAAGGAGATGATAAGAAAAAACTGGGAACAGTTTCCTTTTTGGCCTGTTGTACCAACTTCCCTGAGAGAATACTGCTTTCAGACAGGATCTTTAGTCTGGGGTGTGTTTGTTCATCCAGCGTGGTTTTTCAGCATCTGGATCTTGTGCAGCCTCCCTTGGAAAGTTTACCAGAACTGTGTAGGAAAGACATGACTGAACTAAAAAAACTATTATAAAATACCAGTTATAAACATAAATGCAATGTAAAATAGTAGAGTTTTTTTTGTTTGTTTGTTTTGTTTTTTTTTTTTTTCCCCAGAGCTCTTGCAACACATTATTAGGGATAATAAGTTCTATAAGCTACAGGCTGACTTCATCATGCCGCATAACAGCTGATAATGGGCTATTGACTGTCACTGCATGACTGATAACAGTTACAGCATCCCATTGTGAGATGCTCCACCCAGAGGGAGAAGCCAAGCATTCCTTACTGGATATAATTTGGGGTTTTGGGACACCAAACTCAGGCTTTTCCACTGGGTTTCCAGGAGGACTGCAGCCATTCCAACCCTGACCAAAAAGGGTATCAGGTTATATTCTGACTCTGTCAGTGGTTTTTCTTTTGTATTATTGCAGGTATTTTGTTTCCTTTTCTCACTTTTCCTAATAAACTGTATTTTTGATTTGGAGTCTCTCATTGGTTTTGTTTTCAAACCAGAACAAGACAGTAGTCAATTCTAACCACCACTGCCTGCTTTCTGTCAACTGCCAAGACTTTCAGATGCCTACGTAATGCATGTATTGAAGGAAACCAGACACCCTCTAATTCATAACTGTAGCTCTGGTTTTTCACTGATTTAGACTGTAAATCTGATGGTGCTGAAATAAGAAGTTGCCTAGTTGTATGGTCCTCACCATTTCCATCTGAGTCTAATTCTGCACGCTATCAGAGGTGCCATCCTAGCCTCATGTTTGTCATATGTTATTTTGTGTAATTTCCTTTTTAGTGGCAATTGAAATGATGCAGTTTTTCAAATCTTGATTCTCTTTAATTGAGAGCGTATTAATTTGTATAGCTGTACTGAAAAATAAGAAGTAACAGTATAAAAATGTTAATGATGTGAGAAATTTCTTGGTCTAGTTCTATGAGAAGTGTCTCTGCGTCATATAGAGTCAATGTCCAGTCTTTCAGACATTTTCTGTGGCCGTGTTTATTGTGAGTGATACTGTATACCATATTTAGGAAAAAATCCAAAAAGTTACTGAATTCTAGCAATTTCTTATATCAGTAATTTTTTTCTCTAGTAAATCAGTAATAACTCCACTTAAATTTTGCAAACTGATAAAGTGGAAGGATTATTTCTGTAGTGAATTCTCTGTTGCCAGACTAAAGGGTCAAACCAATGGTCTGATATGTATGTTGTGGCAGTGACTGATGTTAGCTGTAAGGAATGTGATGCAGTGTAAATTATGGACAGCAATTCACAAGAGACTTTCCCACGTCACAGTTGACTTGCACTTTGAAGGAAGTTTGGTTTTGACTAATGAAACTGTGACTCTGGTGATAAATCTGAAGATAAATGCCTATTCCTGTTTTAAAATGCAACTACTCAGTTCTTTACACGAGTTGGGAACTGAAAATTCCAGACTCTTGACATTTCATTTGGCAGAACAGACTATGCCTAATGCAAATGAACATCACATTAGCTGTCTGCTGAGGACTACAGGCGTGCCTAAGCTCACCACCTCATCTATGCCGTGTGCTGGAAGGACTGTCATTACCCCAGCAGAAAACAAGTTAACCTTACAGGATTTACACTAAACAACATTTACGTAGTGTGGCTATCCATTAAGCTATGCTACAATCAGCAGCGTGCAGGAGATCTTGAAAGGTCTGCCAAGAAAAAATCTCTGGCTGGGATTGTACTCCAGAAGCCTGAGGGCATGGAATGGTGTTGAGGGAAAATGCACTTGCAAATATTGAAATAAAAATGTGGTGCTCTTTATCTGAAAATTGAGAATTTTATCCTATTATTTTGCATACACAAAATGTATATTTACCTAATCAGAATTTCCGAGAGAAAAGATAAGTGGCTAGTCCAGTGTCCTTCTCTATGGATCCCTTTTCAAACAGGGAAAACAATGGCTAGGCTGGGTTTTTTGCAGGTACAACAGCAAAAGAATCCTTATTCCTTTTGGTTGTATACTAATGTGTTATTAATGACAAGGCTGACAACTTCAGGAATCTGCTTTCCTGAAACAGAAGAGTCTTGCAGAGAATGTATTTCCTTCAAGTGAACAGGCTGGGTTCATACATATCCTAGGGAAAGAGAGAGAAAATACTTGTCTTTATTTACTGAACATTTAAAAGCATCTTCTGATGCTCTTTGTTTTGGGCCACTCACTTAAAAAGCTTCTGCTGAACTCCTGTGCTCCATGAATGACATATACATTATACAGAGCCAGAAGTCCTTCCACTCAGGGTGCAGGCTACTAGCCTGATCCTGACTTCCAACACAAGTCTCCCAAATTGCTTTCCTGCTATGAGTTAGCTAGTCTTGTGCATTTTCCTTCTCTATTTCCAGGAAAAGACATGGAGAAAAAAAATCTGGAGTTACCTCCTTGTATAGTAGTAGGTAGTATAATTTCATAAGGTGTCTGCATGCAAGAAGAATGTTTGGGTGTTTTCTAATTTGTCTGTTTATGCCCAATTAGCTTAATGGTGGCATCACAATGCCTAAAACTACAAAATAATTTTCAAATTGCACTCGGAAGTCAGACAAACGAACAAAATTATTAAATGACATTTGAATACCTTGAATTTTCCAGAAGGATATTATGGCATAATCTTAAATATTTTATAGTATGGAAATAATTTTGCTATTGACATTGAATTATTATAAGCTTGCATTCACATCAATGGAGCACATTTGGCCATAATGGTTTTTTTTCCTCAGGAAAAGCAAATCTGACCCAGCCCATATGTATTACTTGCAAAATTTCTGTTCTTTCCTCTCTCACATGAAAAAATGCATTGGAGATTGCATCAGCTTTTTTTCTTGATCCCCACAGGCACAACAGCTAACAGATCTGGAGCAAAAACTATCTGTTGCAAAAGACAAATTGGAAAACGCAGCCCTTGACAAAGTAAGAAGTGTCATGTAATGTAAGCATGTTTACCTATATCGGCTGTGGATGTTTTGGTGGAATTTGACAAAAACAAATGTAAGCCTTGCAGTTACTTAGATGAATACTAAGTTACATATGAATTGTACCTGAGAGAGATGCTACTGAAATCAGTGGAACTAATTATGATACATGAAGTTAAGTACATCTGCAAAGTTATTTAAGAAGAGGATGGTCAAATTAGAAAAAAAAGCTCAAAAAATTTTTGCACTGATTTTAGTAGATTTAGGTATTTATTGAACTACAGTTTGTGCTGACTGTAGGCTTAGTGTCAGTCATAAGTTTATTTACACTAGAGCAGTTTTCTATTTCCCACCATGAACCCTTAGAATGTTTACAAATTTTGAATTACCAGGCCCCAGATACCAAGAGTAGTGTGACCAGTAGGACCAGGAAAGTGATTGTCCCCCTGTACTCAGAACTGGTAAGGCCACACCTCACATACTGTTCCGTTTTGGGCCACTCACTTAAAAAATGGCATTTTAGTGCTGGAGTGAGTTCAGAGAAGGGCAGTGACGCTGGTGAAGGTCTTCTGGGGGCATCTGGGGGAATTGGCCTTGTTTGGTCTGAAGAAGAGGAGGCTCACGCTCATTGTTCTCTTCAGCTGTCTAAAAGGAAACCATCATGAGGCAGGGGTTGGTTTTTTCTGCCATGTCTCAAGTGGAAGGATGAGAGGAAATTACTTTAAGTTGTACCAGGGGAGATACAGATTAGACATCAGAAATTTTATTTTCACTGCAGAAGTGGTTAGGCATTGGAATAAGCTGCCAAGGGAGGTTGTGGAGGTACCACCTGTAGAAGTGTTGAAGAGGCATCTGGATGTGGCACTTGGGTTTAGGGGTGATTAAAATGGTGCTGTGTTGCCAGATGGTCTTAAAGGTCTCTTCCAGTCTTGATGATTCTGTGGATCTAGCCATGTGATAGGACTGAAATAGATCAGGGACATAGGAAGAATGCATCACATGTGGGCAGCATTTTGGCCGGTAAGCAGCCTATTTTGATCACAATCACATCTAGGCAAGGTTATAGCAAACTTTGTCAAATTACGTCCCTGGTTCCAATAGTGTTTCCTTCACCTGTGCTTTCCTGGTGTTCATTTATAGATCTCCTATCAGCAAAGTCAATACTGAATTATGCTATTCACAGGATGGAAACAAATTTACTTGTTCTTCTTTTACCTTTGAAATGGCAAAATTGGAATGGCTGCTGTCAAGAAAGAATAAGCACTGGATAGCAGGATTAAGAGATGAGAAATTATCCAGAGAAATTTCTGGATGAGAGGAGAGTAATTTCAGATTGGTGCCATCTGCAGGAAGCACTAGGGTTATATCAGACTAGATTGACTGAGTCCATATCATCATGCAAAATTAGCCAGTCTGCTACCTCTGCCCATTTAACCATAACAAATGGTGATTTATGCTGTCTGTGCAGTCACTAACTTGAAAAGGTAGAATTCAAGAGATGTTACATTGAAAAGAAGTACTTTTTCCGATGGACATCAAAATTGCAACGACTAAGTCTCATAACTGGATCCAGGGATGGTGATATCTTTTTACTTTTATGGTTCCTCCCTTTTTCCCTTTTTCCCTTTTTCCCTTTTTCCCTTTTTCCCTTTTTCCCTTTTTCCCTTTTCCCCTTTTCCCCTTCCCCTTCCCCTTCTTTTTCTCCCTTCCCTGAACTTCTTCCTCATTTTCTTAAGTGTTATTTTTATGCTTTTATATTGATTTGTTACTGTAGGTAATAACCAAAACAGTTACATATTTGCTTTCATCTGCAACCAAATTGCTCTACAATAAAACATTTACATATATGTAAAACACAGGTAATTCTGTGGTTTTCACTCTAATCTGCCCCAAGGGATCTATTAACAAGAACCTAAGTTAATGACTTACCTTAAAGGGCAGGTCATAACATGTTCCATCTCCCATATCTCTAATTTTTCCTATTGTGCTCTGCTTTAATGATCTTTCTATGGTTGTCTTTTGTCCTCCTGTGGAAATACACTTCTACTAACTGGCATTGTTTGTTTTTTAAAGAAACATTTAGTTTTTTCCAGTTAAGAGATAAATTCCCTGTTTTCAGTTCAGGGGAAGTTTATCTGAGTTAAAACAAAATATTTGTAATTTTCTCAAAAATATTTGCTAAGAAAATAAACTAAAACATGCTGTATGGCATTGCTTAGGATTAATATGACTATGAAATATTTTTATTTTATATGCAATATTTCACATACATTATATGTAATGTGTAATGTTATATACACATTTTCCACCATGTTTACATATGTTTTCCACCAGCTTTTGCCATGGTATCCTTTGATTTATATACCTTTAAAAAAATCTTTGATGATTGAAATGTGAACGCATTCTGTATTTACAGGTGTATTTTTAATAAAAAGAAGAAAACTAGAAATTAAATGTTTTTTTAATGCCAAATGCTGCTGACTCCCCCTGGAGTGAGTGTAAGATTTGACCTCAATGGCTAACATTTGATACATGTCTTGCTTTGATGAAATAAAGATTTAAAATATGATTTCCTCACTGCTGTAGTTATCTCCTTGTTCTTGCTTTCTCAGCTTATTTCAATTACAGACTTCTGTTTCCATCAATATATCTGTCTATCTTTCTGGGAGTAAAGCACAAATGTTCTAACAAGAGTCGCAAGCACTTCACCACTTAGAAGTTTTATTTTGGCTTAATGGACAGTAGTGGGTCTGGACAAACATATTTTTAACTGTTAAAAAGACCTATGGTTTTTTTACTATATAGTGCAAAAGTATAATATGCCCATGAGGGAAGCCATCTTAATTGGATTATAATCTATGTATAATGTAGAAAAACACCAATTATTTGGAATGTTATAGACAAAACTCCATGCAAAGTCTGTGTCTTGCAATACTTATGACTTCTCTGTAGATATTATACATAAAAGGCTGGACACCGTATGATATTTTGTAAATAGTATTTTTCTTTTCAGAAAAAATATATTTAAGTACTATTTGCAATAATCAATGTGGATAAAACTGCTTGAAGGGATGGGAAGAGAGTGCAGTGACTTCCTAGGCAGTTTGGTGTCTAATGTACTGTAACCTAATCACATAAAAATACTGCTTTAGACAGTCTTAATTCCTTCCATCAATAAGAAAAAGCAGCAGCTACTCCTAAGTGTTTGGTTTAATACAGATGGAGAATGTAAGCCCTTGTGTTCATCACAGCACATCACAGAGAAGTGATGGTTTCTTATTTCCCCAGGAGTCCCAGCTGAAAGCTCTGAAGGAGACTGTGCAGCTTTGCCTGTGCTCCGTTCTGCGCAGTCAGCCTCCCGCAGCGAGTCTGATGTCCTCCAAACCAGCTGAGAAGCTGCCTTCCTCCAATGCAAAGGGCTCCCAAGCCCCATCCCAAGGCACAAGCACCAAGGTATGATTTCACTCTTGGGTGGGGTTTTTTTTAACATCTTTGAAAGTTTGTCTTGTAAGAGCATCAAACTGAAACTAAGGAGGATTTCAAATCCGTTGGAAGATTATGACAAATTTTGAGGATAATTCTAAGACTGTTTCCGTTGTCAATAAATAGTTTTTTTTTTATCTGGGAAGCAGCTACATTTTACTGAATAACAAAATTCTGTCACTTGGTAAATGGATTGATAGTGTCTGCAGGACAAATCTACAATGCAGATGGATTTGCATTTAAAATAAATGAGGGTGCTAATTCGTAGGATCATTTACCTGTCAGGCACTGAAAGTGAATTTGTGGTAATACAGCACTAAACAGTTATATGAGGTTTGCATATCACGGTTTCTCTCAGTGGAAAAAAAAATTATATAAAAATCATAAAATCATCTGGGACACCCAAATCAAAATTGCCAAAATGGATCGATGAACTTGACAGTAGGGAATAGGGAATATTCCAGTTTTGCAAGATGCGAAGGACAGTTTCAGGGAAACCTGAGGAAAAAAAGAAAGATAAAAACTGGTTTGAGTCAGGAAATTCAAATATTGTAATACAGTTAAGATTCATGTTGATTAACAACTGTCCTAGTAATTTTCATTTCCCGTGTTGCATTTTGCTCCTGAATTCAACTGATTGAATAGATAGAACTAGAAGAAATCTATAATTTCAGTGAAAAGGAAGTTATACAGAGAAATGACTGAAGGACACTTCAATGTCCTCTTTTCATTACAAAACTGAAATAAAAATAGGAATTGCTAACTCATAGCCAATTTGCAGTTTGTATATGGCAGTTGTTGGTATTTACTGTTAGTGCACAGGCTGAAGCCAAAAATTAGTAATCTTTCTATATGTAATTAAAATACAATTTCAGAAAGCAGGATGCAATTATTAAACTGAATATCACATCGCTACTCTTAAAATTATGATTGTCAGTTTATTAATAACTGTTTTGCAGGAAAGACCATGATTCCCAAAAATTGTTACCTCTGGGAAAAAAAAGTACTGTATTTATGATTAGCAGCAGATGGGTATGATAGTGCTCATTTAGATTAAGCTCCCTGGATCCATGTTCTGAAGGATGGCAGACTTTCCTTTTGTAGGTTTGCAAGCTGAGCAGCTCTCTGAGATCTCAGGAGCATATTGTTCCTAGTTAATGTGGCTGTAGAATTGTTTAGCTTGCTCTTATTGTCCTTTTCTTCAGGTTGGAAGTGTTCATGCCTCTGTCATGAGAGGAGTACTGAAGGATAAGGGCCAGCTAGACAGCATGTCTCTGTTTAAGATTGGTCCAGGGTCAGAGCCTTTGGAGAATTTGGGGTCTCCTTCATGTTACATAGGGACATGAGAATACAGATAGAGATTAGAATTAGGTTTTTGATATTTGACTGAAATACAGAGTACTCTTCCTTCTTTTTTTTTTTCAGTTATCTGAATACAGTCAAGGGAAATGGAAAAAAGTACCTGGTATCTCTTTTTCAGTCTGTAACACCCCCTCCCAGCACACACACACCACACAAAATATCTTTTTCCTTCAAGTTTTAGTGGCACAATCTTTATCTTCAGTTCATTAACTATTTGACATTGTTCCTCTTTGTTGCAGAGTGTACGTAGCTGGAATGGCCCATTACCTCAGGGTTCAACTGGGCATTGCTGGGCGGGAGTTGAAATCACTGCGGGGTGGGATATTGATGGTGGGGTGGGCTTAGAGACCCTGGGGCATGAGCTGAAGTGCTGCAGAGCTGGAGCCGAAGCCAAGATCACCCCTGTGATGCTGGAGAAACGCAGAGCAGGAGCTGGAAGAAGAGAGCTGGCAGTGAAATAAAGCTTGTGGTTCAAGAGCTGAAATCACTGGGGCTGGGAAAGGGGATTTGTAGGGCGGGTGCTGTAATCACTGCTGGGCTGGCAAAGGGACTGCACACACCATAGGAACCGAAGGGCTGGCACTGGGACTGTGGGGTTCTTGCGGCG
Organism: Taeniopygia guttata; assembly: GCF_003957565.2. Taxonomy (NCBI): domain Eukaryota; kingdom Metazoa; phylum Chordata; class Aves; order Passeriformes; family Estrildidae; genus Taeniopygia; species Taeniopygia guttata. Next base: position 151,620,988 of record NC_044213.2, on the reverse strand, counting down.
ACATCCCTTTACGCCTCTGACATGGATGCTGAGGCTGGGCTTGTGACTGAAACTAGAACAGGATGTATGGTATGTGTATGTATTTTAATCGTGTAACCAGAGGGATTAAGAAAAGCCAACACCCGTAGCAGGTTTTTGTTGGATCTGTGTCTGTGAGAAGTGGGTGTGTGCTGGAGAAGGAGAGCCGCTGTTGGAGAGTTGCAACTGTGACAGGTGTGAGCTGTGAGGATGCGGAGGGCTCAGAACAGCCGCAGGTGTGAGCTGTGAGGATGAGGAGGGCTCAGAGCAGCCCCAGGTGCGAGCTGTGAGGATGAGGAGGGAGGGGGCGGCTCCTGCCGGGGGGGAGGTTGTTTTAGGGCGAGGGTTTGCCGCCGCTGGCTTTTGCACAGAGCTGCTGGAGAAGAGGAGTTTATGGGGGGCTCCCGGGGCTGTTTCATGGAAGGACGGTGAGCGCTTCGGACAGGGTCCGGGGGATCACCTGGATACGCACCTGGGGACGTGGAGCATTGCTCGAAGGAGGAGCCGAGGGACAAACCTTTGTGCCGAGAAGCAGCGGCCAAATAGGTGAGCCGGTGCGCCTTTGTAGTGGGGACTTTTCTCCTTTCCCTTTTGAATTTCGTCCTCCTGAAGTTGAAATGAGGGGGCTGCCCTGTTGTCCCTCCTTTTAAGGGGTTTGGATTGAGGTAAAATTCTGCCTTTTGCCATCATTTGAGGCAAGCCCCTTCTTTTCTATTTCTAGGGGATGCGATGGAAGGGGAGCCCACATTTCTTTGCCCTTGTTGCAGTGGGGTGAGCGCCCGAGCGTGGCGTCAGTTTCGGGGCTTCAAAGGAAGGGAGGCGCAGCTGTGGCAGCGCTGGCAGGGTGGGCATGGGGCTGTGCCGCTGCATTTGGGGCGCTTCTGCCCCTGGGCCGGCAGCGAAGGGTCCGGCGCGGGAGCCCCGCTGGCAGTGGCTGGGGATGGCCGAGGCGGGAGGGGAGTTTGGCACGGCGGGGCTGCCGCGGGACTGCCGGAGCCG
>NC_044213.2:151609300-151619871 GCF_003957565.2 Taeniopygia guttata | reverse complement strand
GAGACAGGACAGGACAGCCGTGACACTGGACAGGACGTGACAAACGAGGGGACAGGAGAGGGAGAGAGAGCTTTTGATGAGAAGAAAGGACCGAGAGACCCAAACAACACAGAGTGCACCAGAGACAAGTGCCAGGACACACACCGGAACTGCTCTGCCCAGCACACCTCAGCACCGAGATCAAAACAGACATTTTCCCTTCAGGTGGCCTAAGGAGACGCTTCTTGCACATCCCCATCTCCAAATCTGACTCAAAAACCCTTCCTGGGGAGTCCCTGGCACCTCTCTTCCATCCCCTCTCTGGGTTGTAGCCCTGGACTTATCTTGCACATATCCTGGGATGCAAATCCCCATCGGGTGAGGCCTCCAGCCTGTCTGGGGAGTTCCAGTTGTCCCCAGGCCGTTCTCTCTTGGTCTGACCAGAGAAAGAAAACCAAACATCAGTGCACAGTCTTAACAGCACATTGGACCAAACCTGATAATTCTGCTACTCACCATTCTCCTCAGAATGCCCAGGTTCTCCGGCCAGCACACTTCGGGCGTGCTTGGATTCTGACGCCGTCATTGCAGGGTACACCTAAGTTCAGTGGAGACAAGGCGACATAGCATTGCTCAAACATGAGTGGACTCCCACTCCTCCTCCTCCCTACCCCCCCGACTCACTGCAACTCCTCGGCCATTCCTCTGGGCTACCAGGATGGGACCTTGACATGCAAAATTGGAAGGTTTCATCACAGGGTCCTGGAATACTTCCACCGAGATCACAAGCGCATGAAACCGGGTCCTTCAGCCAGTTGGTGACAGAGGTATGTGTACTCCAGGTCGATTCCCTAAAGCACAAAAAGGAGAAAGGATGCTTACAGCTGCAATAAAAACTGAAACCTGAGCAAGAACAACTGCTTCTGACCTCTGCTCACCTGGTACACTGGACCTTGACTTCTGCTATCTGCCCGGACCTCCTAAAAATAAAGGCAAAGAACACTGCTGTAACACAGTCACCATTTAGGCTTCCCCTGCAAACGCAAACAATGACTGACCAGCTGACGGAAGTTCCTCACCCAGGATTGGGACTCCGCTGCCACAGATTTGAACTGTCAGCATCTGAAAGGAAGTTAGGACTAGTGTTAAAAGGCTGCAAGACAACTTAACAGCACCAAACATCTTACGTCAATCTCCTAATACAATCTAGAGCTCAAATACACCCTGCATTACCCATTTCAAGTCCCCAGGACTTGTGCTATTACGGGCTAGGCAGCAGGGCAGAGCACCGCCGGGAGACAGGACAGGACACCCGTGACACGGGACAGGACGTGACAAACGAGGGGACAGGAGAGGGAGAGAGAGCTTTTGATGAGAAGAAAGGACCGAGAGACCCAAACAACACAGAGTGCACCAGAGACAAGTGCCAGGACACACACCGGAACTGCTCTGCCCAGCACACCTCAGCACCGAGATCAAAACAGACATTTTCCCTTCAGGTGGCCTAAGGAGACGCTTCTTGCACATCCCCATCTCCAAATCTGACTCAAAAACCCTTCCTGGGGAGTCCCTGGCACCTCTCTTCCATCCCCTCTCTGGGTTGTAGCCCTTGACTTATCTTGCACATATCCTTGGATGAAAATCCCCATCGGGTGAGGCCTCCAGCCTGTCTGGGAAGTTCCAGTTGTCCCCAGGCCGTTCGCTCTTGGTCTGACCAGAGAAAGAAAACCAAACATCAGTGCACAGTCTTAACAGCACATCGGACAAAACCTGGTAAATCTGCTACTCACCATTCTCCTCAGAGTGCCCAGGCCACACACTTCAGGCGTGCTTGGAGGCCGACAGCATCACCTATGGGTACAGCACGGTTAAGTGGAGAGGGGGTGACGTGGCATTGCACAAACTTGAGTGTACCCTTGCACTTCCTCCCTACCTCCCTGATTCACCGCAACTCCTTGTCCATTCCTCCGGGCTACCAGAATGGGACCCTGAAAAACAAAAATTTTAGGCTTCATCACAGAGCCCTGCAATACTTCCAGAGGTCTCATAAAGCACAGGAAAATCAGTCCATCAGCCAGCTGGTGACAGGGGCTTGTCATACTCCGAAGGGATTTCCTAAAGCACACAAACAAGAATGGATGCTTACAGTTGCTCCAAAAACTGAAACCTGAGCAAGAACAACAGCTTCTCTCCACTGCTCACCTAGCACAATGGGCCTTGACTGCTGCTATCTGCCTGGACTTCCTAAAAATAAAGGCAAAGAACACTGCTGTAACACAGTCACCATTTAGGCTTCTCCTGCAAATGCAAACAATGACTGACCTGCTTATGCTAACACCTTTACCCAGCACTGGTGCCCTCTACCACAGATTTGAACTGTCTGCATCTGAAAGGAAGTTAGAACTAGTGTCAAACGGCTGCAGGACAACTTAACAGCACCAAAAATATTATGTCAATCTCCCAATAGAATCTAGATCCCAACTACACCCTGCATTACAAATTTCAAGTCCCGGGGATTTGTGCTATTACAGGCTATGCAGCAGGGCAGAGCAGCTCCTGGACAAATGAGTGCAGATACCGGTGACACAGGACAGGACGTGACAAACGAGGGGACAGGACAGGGAGAGAGAGCTTTCAATGAGAAGAATGTGTGCAAGGACTGAGAGACCCAAACAACACAGAGTGCACCAGAGACAAGTTACAGGACACACACTGGAACTGGTCTGCCCTGCATGCTTCAGCACCGCGATCAAAATAGACATTTTCCCTTTAGGTGGCCTAAGGGGACCCTTCTTGCACATGCCCGCCCCCAGAGCTGATTCAATAGGACCTCCCAGCACATTGCCTTCGTCCCCTCTGTGGGCCTTAGCCCTCGACTTATCTCTCAGGCATCCGGGGATGAGAATCCACATCCTGTGCAAATGGAGGCTGCCTCGACAGCTGGGAATGTCTTATGGTCAGCAGGCTGTGGTCCCTTGCTCAGCTACAATCAAGAACAGCAAACATCACTGCATGATCTTAGCTGCTCAGCAGCCACAAACCAGCAATTCTGCTACTCGCCATTCTCCTAAGAACGCCGGGCTCCTCGGGCCGCACGCTTCGCCCTCGCCCTCCTGGCAGGGTCTGCCTGGCTGAAGAGGAGACGAGGTGATGTGGCGTTCCCAAAACTCGAGTGGACCCTAGCTCCCCCTCACTAGTGGTTGCCCGACTTACAGCAACTCCTCAGCCGCTCCTGAAGGCTCCCTGTGTGACACCTTCCAGTGACAAAGATCAAGGCTTCCTTGCAGAGCCGTGTGCCGCTTCCCGAATTCCCACGAGGTCGAAGGAGAGGGTCTGTGGGCTGGTTACAGAGGGGGCTCGTTGTTACACGACTGCACTGCCTAATGCACACAAACATGAATGGATACTTGGAGTTGCAGCAGAGACACTACAGCTGTAGGCACACAAATTCATAAATAAATAAACAAAACCCAAAAATAATACCAAAATATTAACTTTATTTACCCAATATCCAAATTGCCAAATAGATTAACAGAGACACCCTGTTCTATCCCCTCAATAAGGCCTCTTAATTATGCCAAACAAATCCTTAAAACTAAGAAAACCCTGCCTGTATCGAAATAAAAACAAAAAAAAAGTCTTGTAAACTTTATAAATTCATTAACCTAACACATCAGAATCACAAAAATATTAAACCTTTATGAACACCAGAACGCAGTACACACTACCCTCATTTCAACATATAAAAGTAAAGCTATTCCTATTACTAACCTAACACAAATATCACAAAATATAGCAGTAAGAAAAAAAAATAAACCTCACGAAAAAAAAAAATAAAATTTTTATTTTAAGCCAAAAAAAAATCATACATTCTAAACAGGATCTTCCTCAAAATCAAGTATTTCAATAAACCCCAAAAACTCAAACATATTTAAAATAACTACTAAAAAGCCAAAAAACATAAAACAATTAAGCAACCCACCACAACTATCTGAAACTATCAACAATAAACCTTCTTTAAAAAAACCCAACAAATACTCCTTACCACCTCAACAATACATCAGCAGCGACACCAAATAACTCAAAATACTGTAACTCCCATCCAAAAAATGCTCTATAAACTGAAACATTAAAATTCATCTACAAAACCCACTCACCCTTCAACAACCTCCTCTAACCTACACACAAATCTAAAACAAATAAGAATTAACTATAAACTATCATACCTTAAATAACTCCACCATTAAACACTACTGTACCAAACTTATTAAAACTCCAATACAAACTAAAATCAAAAACCACAAAATAACACACCACTGTTAACATTACCAATACATTTTTCTCCATTCCTCTAACAACCGAATACAAACCTCGATTTACCTTCACTTGAAAAACATATACCTACAACCAACTACCCCAAAAATAAAAACACAGTCCTACCATCTAGCATAAATTCATCCAAATGAAACTTAAAAAGAAAACTCCAAAACATCTGTAATAATCTAACAATATTAGATGAAAAGTATAACAAAAATATTTTTAAAAATCATCCAAATTCTTCTAAAATACTATTACACCACAAAACAAAAAAAAAAGCAAAATGAAAAAGCCTACTGAAAAGATCCAATTCCTAAAAATAAAATAACAAAAGAAACATCAAATTCCCACCAATTTCATCAAAAAAAGTCAGAATGGCTCCACGAGCCAACAAAAAAAACCGCCAACCTATAAGAAAATGCCAAACCACCTCGAAAACAAACAATAAAACACAGCCCCTCTTACCACGGTATTATTTTAATACTATGATTAAAATACACGTTCTATACAAAAATGTCTCCTACCCCGCCATCAATTCCACATAAAGCAAATAATTTAACTCTTATCATACAGGACATCCATATCAAAAATCTCAATCGCCCTAAATCCTTAAAAATAATAACAAATTAACCCCAGAATAAAAACTTTAATCTCTAACAAAAGAAACCCAAAACCAAACAACACAAACTAAAAATACACCACCATAGAACCAACTACCAGCAAAAAATAAACCCACGCTACACTCTTCACTAACAGTTCTTCGTGAGACACATCACAAAAATTAAACAAAAATAAAAAACAACCCATAGAAACCAAAACATACATAGAAAACGAATTACAAAACCCACTAGAAAAAGAAGTCCAACCAGCTTACTAACTTCAAACTGTACAACAGACCCTGAAAGCTACTAAAAATGAAAACCACACCCCTACACTAACTCGAAGAGTAACCAGTAGTCTAATTTAATGTTAAAAACTAAAGTAATAAACGATATTAAAATATTCTAAATCACTAGACAAGAAAAAGATAAGTACCCAAATAAAAAACTACCTAAAAAAACCCACCGTATAAATACACATGTTCCTAAAAAAAACCCCACTAATAAAAAGCAACCAACAAATACATCAAACTAAAACAAAACCCAAATAAATAAACTTAAATTAACAACAACAAAAATTATTCCTAATTCAATAAAGCCATAATGCCTCAAACCATCAAAATACAAATACCACCTAGAAATAAACACGTCACCAAAAGATAAATGCAACCATAAACAATAACTCCCAAATTACCGGTAACAATAAAACATTCACGACAATTAAACAAACCAAATGAATAAAACCTCTATAAGAGAATTAAAAAGAACACAATTATCAATATTAAAAAAAAAACAAAAAAAAACCAACTTACTAATTGACTACAGGACACTACCCCAAACCCACCAAAACAACCACTACATACTCACGCTAATAAAAACCACCACAGCCTAATTAAAAACCAACCCTGTACTTCATGCTACGACCCATAAAAACCACAGTAAACCTTAAAAAAAAATATCCTTTAAGAAGGTAACTACTACTGTATTTTAATAATATAAAAACAAATAAAAAACCCAACATATCCCACAAAAAAAAAAAATCCAACAACAAACTCAATCCAAAAAACCCCTTGTCATCAGCACATGAACCAAGAACCATAACAACAACAGGTACACCAGGACCTTTCTCATACACCAACTACGAACAAAAGAAAACGATCCCCTAAGTTCCTCAAAACCACCACAGCAAGGAACTCTGGAAAATGAAAACCCGCGCTCCCAGCGGAGCGCGGCTCCCGGCAGGAAAGCGGCTCCTCGGGCAGGCACAGGCGGCGCCGCGCCGGGAGACCCCGCCCGCTCCCCCCGGCCCGGCGGGGCCGGCACCGGGCCCGGGGGCCCCGGCGGCGCCCGAGCCCCGCGCCCGGAGCGGACGGAGCGGCGGCACCGGCCGGCACCGGCGCAGCGCCCGCGCCGCCTGCCCCGCCCGCCGGCCCGGCCAAAGCTCCCCTCGGCTCCGCACGGCTCGCACCGGCGCGGCTCCGGCAGTCCCGCGGCAGCCCCGCCGCGCCAAACTCCCCTCCCGCCTCGGCCATCCCCAGCCACTGCCAGCGGGGCTCCCGCGCCGGACCCTTCGCTGCCGGGCCAGGGGCAGAAGAAGCGCCCCAAATGCAGCGGCACAGCCCCATGCCCACCCTGCCAGCGCTGCCACAGCTGCGCCTCCCTTCCTTTGAAGCCCCGAAATTGACGCCACGCTCAGGCGCTCACCTGACTTCAACAAGGGCAAAGAAATGTGGGCTCCCCTTCAAATGCATCCCCTAGAAGAACAGAAAAGAAAAGGGCCTTCCTTAAATGATGGCAAAGGGGGATTTCTACCTCAATCCAAACCCTTTAAAAGGAGGGACAAGAAGACAGCCCCCTCCATTTGAACCTCAGGATGATGAAAAGGTGGGGGCTACCCTGAAGTCAAAACCATCATACGACAACAATATTTTTCCCATTCCATTTAAAAGAGAACACAGGGATTCCCTGTCTCCCCTGCAACATCCCTAACACCCTGGAAAAAAAAAAGATTTTCTTCAGTCAATACCCTTAAAACAAGGGAAGGGAGACCCCTGCCAGTTCAATCATGGACAATAATGGAAGAGGAGTTGCTTTCTTCATTATGAATTTTTGTCCACAATGCCCTCAATTTTTTTTTTTTTTTTTTTTTCCTCCTGGGAGCACCAGGGAGTGACTGGCAAGACCAAATTCAAAAGGGAAAGAAGTCCCCACTACAAAGGGGCACCAGCTCACCTATTTGGCCGCTGCTTCTCGGCACAAAGGTTTGTCCCTCGGCACCTCCTTTCAGCAATGCTCCACGTATCTAAGTGATCCCCCAGACCCTGTCTGAAGCGGTCACCGTCCTTCCATGAGACAGCCCCAGGAGCCCCCCATAAACTCCTCTCCTCCAGCAACTCCGTCCAAAAGCAATGTGAGCAAAACCCCCTAAATCAGCCGCCTGAAGAGCTGCCCCCCTCCTCATCATCCTCACAGCTCACACCTGGGGCTGCTCTGAGACCTCCTCATCCTCACAGTTCACACCTGCCGCTGTTGCCGGCCTCCCTCTCCAGCAAACAGACACAGATCAAACAGAAATCTGCTATGGATGCTGGATTTTCTTAATCCATCTGGTTACATGATCAAAACACATATATCCCACACATCCTCTTCTAGTTTCAGTCACAAGCCCAGACCCAGCATCCATGTCAGAGGCGTAAAGGGATGTCGCCGCAAGAACCCCACAGTCCCAGTGCCAGCCCTTCGGTTCCTATGGTGTGTGCAGTCCCTTTGCCAGCACTGCAGTGATTACAGCACCCGCCCTACAAATCCCCTTTCCCAGCCCCGGTGATTTCAGCTCTTGAACCACAAGCTTTATTTCACTGCCAGCTCTCTTCTTCAGCTCTATCATCAGAGGGCAGCATCTTGGCCTTGGCTCCAGCTCTGCAGCACTTCAGCTCATGCCCCAGGGTCTCTAAGCCCATCCCACCATCCATATCCCAGCCCCGCAGTGATTTCAGCTCCCACCCAGCAACGCCCAGCCACTATGTGTGCACCTGTATCATTTCAGTTCAAAGCCCACAACCCTGTTCTCAGCAATAGAGTTCTTTTTCCATTTTCAGTCACAATCCCAGCCTCACAGTCCACTTGCCCCGAGCCCCACAGATGCCGTTGCAGACCGAGAGCATATCAGAGAGTTGCCGAGTTTTTCAGGCGCAGTGTCAGAGCACCCATCCCTGCACTACACATCCTGTTCTAATTTCAGTCACAAGCCCAGCCCCAGCATCCATGTCAGAGGCATAAAGGGATGTCGCTGAAGAACCCCACAGTCCCTGTGCCAGCCCTTCGGTTCCTATGGTGTGTGCAGTCCCTTTCCCACCACTGCAGTGATTACAGCACCTGCCCTACAAATCCCCTTTCCCAGCCCCAGTGATCTCAGCTCTTGACCCACAAGCTTTATTTTACTGCCAGCTCTCTTCTTCCAGCTCCAGTGGCACCTTGCTCCAGGTCTGCCCAGTGAACTTTCTCCCAGGCAAGAAAACAGGTTCTTGCCTTTGGCTCCAGTTTTTAAGCTTCACCTCCCCATGTAGAAATACCTTTTTCATCCCATTGTAGTAGTGTCCAGTTCAAGCCCCTCATTTTTTTACCCATTCTATGGTCACTCTCCAGATCTGCAGTGAGTATCCCTTTGAACACTGGTTACAGCACCAGCCCTCCAAATCCCCTTTCCCAGCCCCAGGGATCTCAGCTCTTGACTCACAAGCTTTATTTCACTGCCAGCTCTTCTGTTTCACTTCCTCCTCAACTCCTTCCCAGCAGTGCTACATAACACTGCATCTGGCTCTCAGGGCAGGATCTTTGTTTTAGCTCTAGCTCTGTGTGGTTTCAGTTCAGCACTTGAGCCCGTATTCCTGCCCCAACCTAACAATCCCTCCTGCAGTAACAGCTCTACAGTCTCTATCGGAGCCCTTGAAGCAATTTCAGCTCCAGCCATGCAATTCCCATCCCAGCTCCATATTCCCTATCCCAGCTCCACAGGGGTTTTACCCCAAACCCTACCACATTTCTGTCTCCTCCGGCTCTGCTTCCTCAGCTCCAGCTCCTCAGCTTCCTACTGCCTGCAGCTAAAAGCTGCTCCTGCTTCTCACTGCAGCTTGGCGCTGTTGATAAGAGCACAAATCAGTTACTGTCATAATTTCAATGTCTCTTGCAGCTATCCCACCCACTCTAATGGGATCCCAACTTTGGGGACCCTTGAGGCCTGAAGCCAAACATCTACCTTCCCCCGCCCCCTGGGTCTCAGCCCAGCACCTCCCCAAAGGCCCCCTCACCTCTCCCAGGCAGCCCCAGGGGCTGGGAATAGCCACCGGGCCCCTGCTCCCACCTCCCAAAAGGTGCCCTTGGGCTGATGCATGGGCCCTGGAACCCTCCGAGCCCCCACACCCTCAGCCTCTGCTTGGTACCAAGGGGCAGGGGCTGGGAACCCCCAGGCATCTCCTGCAGGCCCTGCACTGCAGCTCCATGCCTCTCTCCCAAGGCATTTATCCAACTCCAGCCCCAGCATTTCCACTGCTCCACATTGTTTTGGGCCCGACTCGTGCCAAAGTCCTTATTCCACACCCTGGGCCTTTATGTCTCCCCGGTGACCTCACAACCCGTGATTCAACCCCAGCCCCACAACCCTTACTAAATTAACGTCAGATAAAAAAAAACGAAACCAAACAAATTAAGTTTAATAAAACAAACAGAACAATGAAATAATGCAATACAGAAAAAATTGAGTAAAAGCAAAATCAAATAATAAGAAAGCAAACAACCAGCTTTATTCCCAGTATTCTCAACGTTACTTTAAATCCAGAAACCGTGAAACGGCTACTGCCCAGTGACAGCAGCCGGACCCCCTTCGCCACTCCCTGCCCCGCACGAGCCTCTGGCCGCCCGAGCCGGGCAGGGCGCGGCGCAAACAACTGGACACCGCCGGCCCCCGGCGCAGGCAGACGCGGGAGTCGCGTCCGTGCTCACCAGCGCTCCTCGGATCGGCAGCCGCGGGGGGCCCGTCCCGGCGCAGCAGCGCTCCCCAGAACGCGCATCCGCAGCTCCCGTCGCCTCCAGCCCCGCCGCCGAACTGACGCCGCCGCCAGCCCGACGCACGCTACTTATACCTCAGCGCCGGCCCCGCCAGCCAATCACAACCCGAGGCAGCGCCGGCCCCACCAATCCGAGCCCGCCCATTCCCGCTGCGCTCGGCTCGCGACCACCCCGCGCTCCCCTCACGTGCCGCTCCTGCCGCCGCCATTGCAGGGGCCGGGTCCGCCCGCTCCCCGCCGTCAGCCCGTTTCCCTGGGAGAAATCCCGGCCGGCGCCTTAACGGGAAGTTCCCGCCCGCCCTTCCCGGCCCCAGCGCCTGCCGAGGCTGCGGCAGCAGGGATGATAGGGCTCCGCCGGCTCCCAAAGCGGCGGCGGGAGCGGCGCCTCTGGCGCACGGGGGAGCGGGGCCAGGCTGAGGAGTCGGGCCGCGACTGAGCGGGCTGAAATGGCAGGAACCGCGCCCGGTTTGAAAGGGCGGCTGTGATTGGACAGGGCGGGGAAAGGCGGGCCGGGATTGGCGGGGCTCGGGAGCTGCGTGGCCGCGGCCCGTGGCAGCGTGGGGCGGAGCCCGCGCTGCTCGAAGGGCCCGCGGGCGCCCGGGTCCCGCTCGGA